>JZKD02S0074534.1:328307-340375 GCA_000966675.3 Picea glauca | reverse complement strand
CTTGACGAGAAGTTTTTCTCCATTGCCACCATTGCCAACATTCTTGATCTAGATGGAGAACACCATACCGTAGTTTGGCCAAGTCATCTGTAATGCTGTATAAAGAGAAATAATGTTCCATTTGGGTGACCCAACCAGTGGGGTCTGAGCCATCAAATTTGGTCACATCCACCCGTAGAAGGCGTAGGTCACGTTGAAAGTGATGGGGTTGAAAGGTATGGGAATGGGAGGAATGTTCACCTTCAGTATTTGGAGGCGCATCAGAGAAAGGGTCATCTGTAGGGATCTCTAGTTTGGTGCAGAGTGATGCAAAGAAAGATTCAAGATGGGTGGTCATGTTTGACTTCATTGAGGACTGCATGGTTGTATTTATGGTTGTATTGATGGATGAATTGATGGAGGCAATAGTAGCACTGAGTTGTTTCACTTCTTTTTGGGTCTCGAGGAAACCAGATTGCAAGGTGTTGAAGTGAGCTTCCAGGTCTTGGCTACAGGTATGGGCCATGAGGATGGGTGAACTGAAAAGGGGCGGGCAGGGTAAAAAAATTTGCCAAAAAATGATATGGATGAATGTGATAAGGGCGAGGAGATGAATCCAATGGAATAGGTCTAAAATAATGGTGAAAAAATTTCCATATTTTTTTATTTTATTTTATTGTTTTTACACCCGCGGAGTTATACTCTGGTCTGAAGAATACTGCAGCGATGAAATCCCCAAATTCTTGACCAAAAAGAAATGTGTATTTACTTGGCAACCTGAACATAGCTGCGTGACAATAGATCTTGTTTATTTTAATTTGTGTATGTTTCTTTCCCCCAAAGGTTAGGTATTCAAGGGTTCTACAGACAAGGGTTTCTCTGTGCTATATCTCTCTGATATACGTGTGGGGTCCAACAGTAGTACTTGGACCAATATCTCAGGGCACCAACTAAGGAGGATAGACCATACCCTTACCCGTACTACATGACTACCCAGGTACTAGAGAGTATATTCCTGAGTGTTGTTCTCGGTGGAACTATATCAATCAAGCAACCGATCGATTTATCTAAAGAGGGATTTAGGAAATTTAGGCTGATCCGTACACAGGTGTTGTCTAATGCGCTACCACTTGAAGGGGTACCAATAGGGGTTACAAGGGTGGCCAACAGATGTGCGCTTAAGAACCACTTGTATTTCCTGCGTGTATGAATCCCTCAACTGCGGGTTTATGCACGTAACGATAGATCTCTGTGTCTTAAAGATGTCGGAATACATCTCTACCGTGAAAAAAAATTCCCACAATTTATGCCAAGGAAAGTGCTCTGATACCACTTGTAATATAATAGATATAAAAAGTATGCAGAACAGAAATAAAAATTCTAGAAATGGCAGAATAACAGTAATATAACCAGCATAATCTCCACAATAACACATAAATGATATAAGAACAACAACATAAATAGCACTTTGATTTAGAAATCAATGTTCACGGGCCTCTTTGAGGTGGAAACCTCTAGTCGAGCAGCGCTCTGTTACAATAATCTCCAAGCTAGAGTTTTCATACCCTCAACCCTTATTTATACTAACTATGTCTATCAAGATAAGCATCTAGAGGAAGATCCTTCTAGAAGTGGAAGCTTCTATTAGGTCTTCTTACATCCACCTTATTCTATTTTATTTAAAGGCCTTATTAATATTGACCTTTATTACATCCGAATATATTGATCTACCTATGTGCAGGTTAGGACCCTAACATCAGGGACAACATTTTATATTGTTAAAAATCACAAAAACATCATAAAAAAAATTCCTTCTTACCTATGTCCCCCCATTGGGAACCCTTAGGAAGAGACAAGTCTGGATCTCCTCGAAAGTCTAATATAGCATATGCATAGTCATCGACCATAAGCATTTGAGTTTTTAACCAGTCAAATAAGACATCGTTATATCTAACGATGGGACCAACTGCATGTCGTGCCATGAGGTTGACCTACCTCTTCATTCTCAGATCATATGGGGTAGGCATACCCCACTCTACCTGCAAACACAAAACTGGGACCCTCTCCAAGAATAAGGATACCAAAATCGACCCATATCCAAATTGTTTCAATCTTGCACTCCTGTACTTGGTCAGTTGTTTTTTCATACTCTTGAGAACCCCTTCACACCAGTTGAAAACTCGGGGCTCCATACATTCTAGTGCATACTGAAAATATCTTTGAAGAGCCATATGGGGAGCTGCACTCCCTACCATGCATGTGATGGTATAAAGGATGGTCCGTAGAGGCAAGTCTCAGACATCTCTTATAATGAATTTACAGCTATGATTCTAAGTACCTAGCACACAATTCTCACTGATATAGTGGTTCATAGGCTCGTTGCCACCCCTTCTACCTATAAGTGTTACTTGGGACCCACGATGAGATAGCCCAATCAAGAAGTATATATCCTCGATATCTATCGTAAGAGTGTGAGAACCTACATGAAACGCCTGCTCGTTCACATCCCACGTGTGAACTAGGTACTCGAGTAATCTCAGTTGGGCCCTCATACCCTAGATTTTGAAGAATTTCAATAGTCCACATTGTCGAAGGGCCATTACTGTTCTTGGGTCATTCTTGACAAAGTAGTCTTCCTCCTCATGCTCTCTCTCATTCCATTCCAACATTTTTACCATGGAAAAACTGCAATGGAACAATAAAGAGAGATTAGCATCTTTATGTTCTTCCCTGGAGATTTTTTATTGGAAAATTCATCTTAAAAAACTTTTTGAACTACGTGCATCACAGGCCTAGGCATCCATACCATGCATAGTCATCAAAGGATGGTCATAGGGTCACCTGCGGCAATCTTAGATCGTCGCAGAGCCTGATATAGGGCATCTACGATGACCTCCGCGCATTGGTACCCTCAAAAACTTAACCTAAAAGTTTCATTTTAACCAATGAAAAACAAATTTTGATTCCTGAAAAGTTGAAAGAGATGAAAATTACTTGTTCTGTGCATACCATTCATCAAATGATCATTTGTTCCCTCCACAATCCGCATTTGAAAATCGAGGTAAATAGGGGGTTTTAGAGCAAGGTTTGGGTGAAATGACAAATGGAATAGTGAAATGAAGTTTTTACCCATTTTTATTGATTTTTTCACTTTTTCATTTATATTTTTATATTATTTTATATATTTTACCTAAACCCTAAAGTCCTAACGACTTGGCAAGTGTGTGATTTTTGCAGATAACAAGTCTAGGAGTGAAACTTTGGAACAAGGATCCATTTTTTGGTCTGTTTTTATACATCTGTCGCATGCACAGATCCTTTTAGGTTTTTTAAGGAAAAAATCCGGGAAAGTCTTGATTCTTTCTCATGCTCGTAAAACCATGAGAATGTAATCGAGTAGTCTTTTGTTATTTTTTCAAACTGGTAATGGTAACATGAAAAACAAAACCTATGGAGTATCCTTTAAGATCTTTTCATGCTCTATAAAAATGAAAAGATTGCCGAGAGAACTTGTTCTTTTCACGCTTGTTAAAGTATTTGAAGAAAACATCTGACGAGAGGTCATTTATCACTTTTTCATTCTCATCATATTAATTTACAAAAAAGGACCCGATGGAATCCTCTTTAAGTGTTTTTCAGACTCTCTAAACATGAAAAACCCCTGAGTTCTATTTCTTTGGACTCATTAAACAAATATCGAAAGACCCATATGGGATCGAACCATTCCTTCTTAGGGTTCATTAAACATACTCTGAGGGACTCATCCGAAGGTTGAGCTTACATCAACAAGCATATGTTATCCTCCTCAAGATTGCGTAAAAATAAAGAGGTACTCGCTAGAAATGGTGGGGGGAAATTGGGAAAGGAATGTGTCTCTATATTTGTGTTAGTGGAAGTAATTGTCACTCTTGAACATGACACCCTCCTTCATCATTGTATCTAGGTTGGGAAATCCATTTGTCTCTCGTTTTACCATCTGCATGTCCATATGTCGGGTCCTCCTTGAGTCAATGCTGCCAAGAATATTGTCATGTAGTTCATATGTTCAAGATAATTCCAACCTAAATAAGCCTTCTATCGAGTCTTCCATATGTAGTTATAAATTTTCAACCATGTCGACCTTCCCTAAGTTAATTTGAAATCATTGCGCACTCTGATCTACTTCAAATATGTTCCTTATTTTGTGTCACTGATGGGGGATACATTAAGGCCCTCCAGTGATGAGTCTTTTCCTGTTGAATTCAACTCATTATCCAGGAATAAGACTTAGAAATTTTTTAGTACCTTAGAGCCTGCATGCCTCAATGGCAGGTCTCTTCGCTTCCAACAGTGGGTTCACATCATTGACTCCTTATTGGGAGATTCCATCGATTATTCAATTTCAACTCATTTATTCAGATTCGTTGGATTGTACAAGGGTACCTTGGGATTCATTGACATCAATGGTGATTTCGCTCACACTTGTTAACGATTTTCATCATTTACTGGTAATCAACTGGTCTCTACCATGTTTGACTTCAGCACCTGTAATCACATGGTTAGATTCGTACTTAGGGATGATGGAAATGAAGAACCTGGATCTCATCATTCTGATCTAGGTTGCGATGGAGTATTTATGATTTGTATTGACACATAGATCCACCTTGTATGTCTCGTGGCTATGTCTGAATTTGAGTCATTTAAAAGCGTAGATCCACAATGTATTCCTAGTGTCTATGTCTATTCTCAATTACATGGATCCCCAATGTATATTTATTGGCTCTGATTCACTTGACATTTTGTAATATGAGTATGGGAATGCCTACCTCAGACAATGGTATATTGTTATGTTGATGCTTGACTGTTTGTAGGTTCTCGATCGGTGTGGTCCTTGTTCGACACACACATTTTTACGAAGTATTTCGACTGTCACGAGTTCCAGGTTCATACTTTGGGGGGAATTTTGTTACACATTATTTTGGTCACCCCAGTGATCTAGTGAAAAACATGTGTTCATGTTCCCAAAAAGAGTCTTTTTCCATGAGGGGGGTTGTTGGATTTCTCTTCTTAAAAAGTCTATTAAGAAAGGTTGTCATAGGCTTCACTATACATAGGGTGTGACGATGCCTGATCATCGTCCCCTTCCCTAAATTTGGACTGCGACGTATCTACATGCTTCTCTATAGCTAGGGTGCGACGATGTCAAAATCAAAGGATAAGTAAAAAATTCATGAAATTTATAGAAGGGGATCCTCCAGAAGATGAGGTGGAATCCAAATGGTTTGGATCTTACTCACTTCTATGATTTGGTGGAATCACCATAATCTCTTCAACCATCTAAAGAGGGATCTCTCATGGAAAAGGTTAAGCAAGGTTAAGGTGAAACTAACGCTAAGAATTGGATGAGGAATTCTACTTCAACTCATACTTGAGAGCTTCATTTCAGTTCATCAAGTCATTGTGGATCTTCTTCATTCAATTTTGGAGCAAGTGTGTGTGTTGGAGCAAAGGGCCATCGAAAGGGGACCTTGTGACATCAAGTCTTTGGTTGTAATATCCATTTTCATTTTAATATAATGCAGTGATATTTTTCTTTCCCATAAAACTTGTTTTGTTTTATTGTATGACTCCTTGATCACATACATAGGTTCTCATTGAGTTCATTATATTGATTTCACTTTGGTTGGATTGTGTTCCCTTGTAGATTCAATATCACAGGAGCGCCAGAGTGGAGCTAGGATGGAAATGACAGGAGGAAGCGATATTTAAATGGTATGTTGCCTATCTCTTGTTAAATAGTGAACTCAATAGTTAGAGCTTAGGGAAATCATCATATTCTGTTTTTTTTTGTTCTAGATATAAGTGGATCTAGGGAGATCTGTTTATGTATGCATTTACCGATCGATCCCATAATACCTACATCTTCTCTGCCTGCTTTAAAATGAATATTATCACTTGGAATATAAGAAGCTTGTGTCGAATTACTGAGAGGGGGAGGGTGAATCAGAAATAAATATTTGTAATCATTTTAACCACAATATGCAATTTTTATTTATCTTTATGATCGATATAGCATTATCATCCAATAAGTGAAGAGTAAATAAACCATGATCAAATGAACAATAATAGACATACACAGTACACCAATATTTTTTATGTGGAAACCCAATGTGGGAGAAAACCACATAATGCTTATTATTAATTTTCTTTAAGAACTACATTCATTGGAAGCACCAAATTCCTTTGTTTTCTAGCTGGAACTAGAAGGAGGCTTTGACCCCCTATCTTCAGGATAAAACTTGAGGGAGGCTCAACCTCCCCAATTTTATGGATGCAACTAGAAGGAGGCTACAACCTCCTATGTTCTCTAACTACAATCTGAAGGTGGCTACAACCACCTATCCTTTCCTCATCCAACCACCCTAAGATATAAGTGCCAAATGTAGAAATTGAATATGTCACTGTCACAACCTGTTTTGTCAAATATGTCACTGAGAAACTTGTCACTGTATAGTCATCAACCAATCTGATCTGATCACATATACTTCAAACACTATACCATAAGTCTGTATCTCAAACCATGTGCTATAAATTCACTGTTATACAACCTCTATCTGTACCAATAACTTCATAAACATACCTCAACCAAAATCCCTCAAACATCAACCAATACTAAACTTTAGTATATCTACCTCATATCAACTCCGCAACAAGCCCTAAACTTCCAAGAGGGAATGCAACAGATTTACAAGGAAAAACCTCAACCAAATTCATAAATTCAACACTACACATATGAAAACCATACCTTTTTTCTTCTTGTAGCATTCTGCTGTCGCGGTTTTGCTACCACGATTATTCTACAGTGAATCTCTTGCCCCATTTTTTCTACCTCGATTTTTCTACTGCACTTTTTATATTATGGTTTTTCTGTCGCAATTTTTCTACCACAATTTTTCTATTATGGTTCTTCTTCCGCATTTTTGCTGTTGCGATTTTTCTACCACACTTTTACCACCACACATTTTTTGCCATTATTTTTCTGCCACACTTTTCTCTATTAATAAAACCTACCCAAATAACCTTTCTCAAAATATATATTCAATGATATTCAATATGTGATAATGGGAGATCCTTTCTCTCTTATTTATACTTCCATGTAGCTTCCTCAAGGGGTTACCTTCTAACCAACTTAACCCACTTTCTTTCTTTTAGGGATAACCCACTTCTAACCACTTTTCCACTTCTAACTCACTTTTCTACAAATAGTAAATTCTCCACTTCTAGTTGCAACTAAATTATTTTTAATTATTTTCTTATTGCAACAACTTAACCCATGACTAATTCCTAGTTTCACCCACTTGATTAGTCAACTTTTTATAGGATCTTCTATAATTAATTTTACTTCTTTGACCTTCTAGATAACTCATGAGGGTTCTCCACTTCACCAGGCCATAACTCTCTAACCGTGAGGAGTTGTGTGAAGTTCTACATATCACCGGAAATGGCATGACATGTACTATCCATCTAGAATAGTCTTACTTGAAAATATATTAAACTCCATACCATTATACATAAATCAAAATTAAGTCCCTTAATCATATTGTTGGGTCTACCATAATTTTCTACCAGACTTGCTTCAAGGGTTGACATCAATGAAAACCAACCCAATTAATCAACAATCTCCCCCTTTGGAATTGATGGAAACACTCTGACGCAATACTGAAGTCACATCGCTCATGCTTCACCTGTGACCATTGCTCCCCATGGAAACATGCCTCTGTTCTCTCTCTATAAGAATCTAACTCTCTATCCTGCATCTGATAAATTTACCCCCCTTTACATAATGGAAAATGTAACTTCTCATCTAGGGCTACTCCCTCTAAATGAACTGTCGTTGGGGCTGCTCCCCCTGACTGAACTCTTCCCGAAACTACTCCCCCAACCTGAACTATCTTCTTTATGATTCTTCCTCGTGTAAATCTAAGACATATAAGATAAGAATTCAAAAGCATTCATTTTGGGGTAGAAATTACTCTGAGTCTCTGGAGAAGATACTCAAAGGATTCCTTTGGAAGTGGTTTTGTAAAGATATCTGCCACTTTTTCTTTTCTTCCCACACAGTCAACTCAGATGTTCTTCTCTGCAACCTGTTTCCATAGAAAGTGATACTTGATTAGAATGTTCTTCATCTTACAGTGCATCACCTAGTTCTTTTAGATACTGATGGCGCTTGTATTATCACAATAGATTGGAATGGGCTCATCATACTCAACCTGTATATCTGTCATAGTTTGTTTCATCCATATAACCTGTGTACAACATGTTTTTGTTGCAATATAGTCTACTTCAGCTGTAGATAATGATATTGATGACTACTTCTTTATTAGCCAAGATACCAAACACTCACCCAAGTAGAATCTAGCTTCGTTGGTGCTTTGTCAATCATCAATGCAACCTGCCTAATCTTCATCTATGTAGGAAATAAGTGATAAATCCTTTCCTTTTGGATACCATAATCCAAAGTCTTATGTACCCTTGAGATATATGAATAACCTCTTTACTGCTAGAACATGTGATTCCTTTGGTTCTTCTTGAAATATTTCCACTTCTCCAACTTCCTGCATTGCATATGGTCTAGATATTGTCACATAAAGTAAGATGTCCATCATTGACCTGTACTGCCTCTAATTTGTATACTTTGAATCCTCATATTTACTTAACTTGAAACTAGTTTGCATAGGAGTACTGATTGGTTTTCAATCTTCTATTCTAAATCTCTTTCACATTTCTTTGATATACTTGGTTTGAGAAATAAAAATTCCTTGGTTTCTTTGACATATATGAAGACCCGAAAAGAAGGATATTTCTCCAAGTAATGACATTTCAAATTCATTCTATAGATCCTTTGAAAATTTCCGGCTCAACATGTCATCATCACTTCCAAAAATAACATCATCAACATAAACTTCAATTAATACAATACTATCTTGATTTACCTTGATTTAGAGGTTTTTTTTTGCATTTCCTCTCTTAAACCCTTTCTATTGTAAGTATATGTCTAGTCTGGAATACCATGCTTTGGGGGCTTGTTTGAGACCATAAAATGCCTTCTTTAATCTACAAACATAATCTTCATTTTTCGATAATTGAAATCCTTCTGGTTGCTTAATGTAGACTTATTCTTCTAGTTCTCGATTCATAAAATCTGATTGCGCATCCATCTAATACACTTTAATACTCTTTGAACATGCATAATCTAGTATCAATATAATTTCCATTCTGGAAATTGGGGAAAATGTCTCTTCAAATTCGATACCTTCAACCTGTGTGTATCCTTTACATACCAATCTATCTTTGTTCCTAGTAACTTGTCCATCTTCATTCAATTTATATCCAAAGACCCATTTTGTGTCAATCACATTCTTGTACCATGGTCTTGGAACCAATTATGAAGTGTCATTCTTCTCTATCTGATCCAATTTTTCATCCATTGACTTTATCCAAAAGTCATCCTTGTTGGCTTCTTCAAAAATTTTGGTTCAATTGAAGATAAGAGTGCTAGCTGCATTTGTTGTGGTGAACGAATTTTTCTTCCATTATCAACCCCTGCATCTTTTTTCTCGATAATATCATCTGACAGGTGATTCTTCTATATTAGTTTTCTAGGTGTATTTGGAGGTACTTGTTTTTCTTTCTCTTCTACTTCTATTTGATCTTCTTCATCTTTCCCTTCTGTTGCTTCTTCATCCTTTTCTTCTTCTTCGTAATCATGTTCCACTGACTCTTTTTCTTCTTCCGTTAATTTTCATCCACCTATATCATCAATCATTACATTGATGATTTCCAAAACTTTGTTGATCCTTAGATTGTAACATATGTATTCTTTCCTTGTACTTGAGTAACCAACAAGCATGCCTTTGTCTACACGATAATCACACTTTCCCATTTTTCCATCTTCTCTTTTCATGTAGCATTTGCTTCCAAATACTCTCGAGTGTTTCACATTTTTCGTTCTTCCTTTCCATAGCTCGTAAGGAGTTTTGTTACTGTTGTTCCTGAGAATTACTTTGTTTTGAATGTGAAGTTTTGTATGCACTGCATGTGTGCAAAAAACATTTGTCAACTTGGAATCCATTAACATTTTTCCAGCCAATTCTTGTATTGTCATGTTCTTTGTTTTTAAGACCCCATTCTATTGAGGTGTTCTAGCAACGAAAAATTTCCTTTTTATACCATTGTTTCTACATAAATCCATAAATTCCTTTGAAGTAAACTCTCCTCCATTATCAAATCTCAAGCATTTTATTTTTGAATCCATTTCATTTTCAACCATTTCCTTATATACCTTGAAGTTTTCAAATGCTTCTGACTTATTCCCGAGAAAACAAACTGTAGTCATTCTTGTATAATCACCAACCAATAACATAAAGTATTTCTCACCTTTTAAGCCCTTTGTTATAGTTGGTCCAACTACATCAATATGCACAATTTCCAGTGGTCTTGTCATTGAGTATTCATTTGATTTGAACCTAGTATTTGTTTCCTTTCCTCATTGACAATGCTTGCATAAAATATTGGTTGGCTTCGTGATCTGAGGCATTTCTATGACTTCTTCCTTTTTTTGACTTTGACGAGGTTATCGAAGATTATGTGACCCATTCTTCTGTTCCAATACAAAATTCATCTTCCTTCCCTAGACAATACTTTTCATTCCAATTTCACTTAATACATATACGTTGCTTGAAGTTATTACAACTGTTGCAACCAATTTTCCTGAACCTTCTTTTCTTATCTCGCATTTTTGTGAATCGAACATAAGCTTGTGACCTTCGTCACACATTTGAATTACACTTAGAAGAATATGTTTCATATCTTCCACTAGTAGAACAATTTCTTCCTTGGTATCCTCGTTTCGAATTCTGATTGTTCCCTTTCCAATGATTATAGTTGAGTCGTCATTTCCAAAGGAGACTGATCCATATCTTTCCTGTCTCAATGTTAGAAACTTGTCTTTATCACCTATCATGTGATTTGAGCAACCATTGTGCACATACCAACCACGTTTCATATGCTTAGCTTGTAGAGTGAGTGTGCATTCTTCATTGATATACTGATTCTACTTTCTTATCCATGTAATCTTATCAGGTTCTTGTCTATGATTTTTGTTATTTTGTTATGATTCTCTAGGAGGGACTACCATTCTACAATATTTGGCCATGTGTCCAAAGTTGTTGCACTTGTAGCATTTCACTTTAGTGCTCAATGATTCAAACATATTCTAGCTTATTCTCTATGTTTCACTAGGCCTTATTGGATAACCATTTTGTGTGACTTTCAAAGTTATTTCTATTCCTACTATTAGCTCTGCAATTTACAGCTTTATGTCCAAAATTATTGCATCCAAAAAATAAACCAAAAAATATAGTTTGATACTTGGGAGTGAATATATTATGAAAGGAGTTACTCATTTTAATTTGTATTCGTCCTTAGGCATGCTTTTTTCTGACTTTCGTTGATTCTAAAATATGAATATTCTCAGTGGAGGAGTGTCCATGTGATCTTCTTTGTAGAACTTCCTATCCCCTCTGACTATTTCTGCATAGCTTTTTGTATATGTTTCTTGATCTTTCTCTTTGGAACTTGATCCCTTTTTTGTCTGATTGTATCCAAGTCCGTGTAAATTCTAACCTTGTACAATGTCTACTATAAACAGATATTTAGAAAAGAACAGAAAAGATACAATGGCAAATACAAACATTACACAGAGATTTTTCCCCTGGAAACCCAAACCGGGAAAACCAACATATATTATATTCATTCATTGCGTTACATTGTTTACAATAAAATATACATATAGGAGCCAATGACATCCAAAACCCTAAAACAATGACCTGGATTAATCCAAAACCCTAATTCCTTAACCAGAAATAGAAACCCATCGGCAAAAACCATGTGCTGAAAAAACCACCTAAATACATGACACGTTTCTCGAGGTAGGTGTCACGTTTCTTGATGCATAATTTTTTTTTCCATGCAAAGAATATAACACATGCCCAACTTTCTCCCACTTGTTGTTTTCTTTGCATACGGGGGGTTATAGGGTTACATAG
>JZKD02S0074534.1:287964-310457 GCA_000966675.3 Picea glauca | reverse complement strand
GGAAAGTTGTCTTTGGGACAAGCTTTGTTGATATCCCTATAATCAACGCATACACGAATGGTGCCTTGTTTCTTGTCAATCGGGACAAGATTGGAAACCCAGTCTATGAGAGCCACCGGATAAATAAAGATGGATTTTAGAAGTTTCTTGACTTCGAGCTTGATAGCATCTTCTTTACATGGGTGAACTGGACGAAGGCGTTTCCGGGCGGGTTTAGCATCGGGGTATGTCTTTATCTCATGTATCACAATCTCAGGGTCGATACCCGACATTTGTTCATAGCTCCATGCGAAGATGTCATGAAACTCTTTGGAAAGGGACGTGTAGGTGACGACTTCGTCAGACGAATATGAAGCTCTGATATAGACATTTTTGACAATCCCAGGTTTGAAGGATATGTCAAGGGGAACAGTGGGTGAGATATTTCTTAAGTTCCCTTTGGAAAACACATCATGTGTAGACTCGAGAACGGTCGAGATGATGACAACGGTCGACGGGGTTGAGATCCGTTGGTAGTTTTCAAGAGTAGGTTTCGCCAAAAAGAGGATGGAACAATGATGCCCATCGTCCCAAGGGGTGTCCTCCATAACAAACATGATCATCTCTTCTATGGGAAAAATGACACAAAAAGGATCGAGGGACAACTCATCAAGAGAGGGGGTAGAAGGCATTACCGATTGAATGGCTTGATAGGCAGATTCAACCGGACTTAACGACATTACGTTGCCATAATGAAGATGATCTCCAGGATTAGGTACTATCTAGGGGTCATGAGATGTAGGAAGTTCATGAGGCAAGGTGGATATCATTTTGATGGAAGCAAAAGAGGAGCGTGGAACATCGGGCAGTGGAATGGGGAAAGTACCCATTAACGAAGAGTCCTTGAGAAGGCCTACACTGATGTTCTCATAACCTAGTGGGGTTTTAGCGATAAACAGTACGTTGCTAGTACGGGTATCGGAATTGAAGAAGGATAGTTGGTCGACGGTGAAAACCTTACCTTGATGTGGGAAACATACCACATGAAAAAGGGTTGACACAACTGCACGCATGGAATCGATCCAGCTAAGGCCAAGTAGAAGATTATAATCAAGGGGAGCGTCAAAGACTTCCACTTCGACTTGGACCGTCTTGCCTTATAATGTGATGGGAAACAAAGGAAGGACATTGTAGGTCTTAAAATCAGATCCATTAAAGGCTTTAAGAGTGTTCTGGGATTCATTCAAAGAAGGAGAGACAATATCTTTCCAACAAGCAAGAGACATAACACATGTCGAGGCACCCTCATCGATAATGGTTCAACAAATGTTTTTTTCAAAGAAAATCACTTGGATCTAGAACACAAGTTGAGGGGGTAACCTTGGAATGTGGTCTTCGAAGTCAAATATTATTAAATTTGTATCCGTCGGATCGATTCCACCAATAGATTTCAACAGTTCCTTCCATTGTGCGGGACAAGTTTGAAGGACTTCAAGGGCTAACATTGCAGAAGGTGCTTGGGCTAGATTTTCAACAATGTTGTAGTTCTGGGCTGCACAAGCATGAGGATTGAAAGCCGATTTCTGAACGACGCCCTTTGGGGGGGGTCGTAGAACTGTGTCGAGTCTCGGTCGTTCGAGATGAAGAGGACCATTGGTAGGTGGAGTCGCAGGAGAGGGTTGTACCAAGGAAGGAGGTAGATCATCAACCTTCTCTTTAGAGGGATAATAATCTTTGGCTCGAGTAGTGAGGAAAATGTTGATCTGCTTTGAATCACCAATACACATCAAAACTTAGGATGTAGTGGAAGATGAGGGTTGGTCGTGAATGACCAACTGAGCCTGTTGTTGAGACGGGAAGGGTTGGGACAAAACGGTCGGAGAAGGTGGTTTTGGAGCTCCTTGAAGAAACTTAGTGACCTCGACGCGTCGTGGACAATCCCTCGTGTAGTGATCATCACCACAGATAAGACAAGGGTATCGAGGCTTGCACTTATCCCGATCTTCAACAGCTGTAGTTTTGGTTCTCTCTACTTGAGAAGTATTTTTTTCCTCCTTATTCTTACCTCTCCCCTTTTTAGATTTTTTTTTACCGGATAGGGTAGATTGAACTGCATTTACCTCTGAAGTCTTGCCGGCGGGAGGGGAAGGAGACGGAGCATTTTGAACATTAGAAGAAGAAGGTTTGGGTTTTTCACTTGAGGCAGAGTGTGGTTGAGCCTGGAAAGTGCCAATCACATCGTTAGCTGCATGCGAGGCAACTGGAGTAGTTGAAGTTGTGGAAGTGGAAGGACGAGGTAAGTCAGGTAGTAAATCGTAAAGGGTTCCCGTTTGTGAATAAATGAGGTCAAGATATTGAGCATGACTTATAGCCTGTTCTTTTGTGACCACTCCACCCATGGAAATGTCACGACCGATGTCATTCACAAACGATTTGGTGAACCATTCTGTCGGCAACTGATCGGGGAGTTCGAGTTTAATAAGACATCGTCGTCGTCGCCACTCATGAATGTGATTGGGTATATGAGTGGCCTTGTTCTGTTTGAAAGAAGTCAAAATATTAGTCCCCGTGTCATAACGAATCGGTAACTGGTAGTGTGTGAGGAAATCCATAGCTAGGGTGTTGAAGTCAGAGAATAAACCTCGTGGCAATTCGATATACCACTTCGCAGAAGAACCCGTGAGAGTTCGTTGAAAAAGATGTAAACGAATAGAGTCATCCACCAATGAGTTGGATGAACACCATAGGTGAAAAGTCATGACGTGATTGTTTGGGTCCTCCCCCGCTTTGCCGTCGAATTTGGAAATGTCCGATGGTAGCTTGGCAGGTATAGCAAGCCATTGGGGAGAGTGACAAATTGGATCATTTAAAATCCTTGACAAATCCGGAAGATCCAAAGTGGCTATAAAGGGTAACTGTCGATTCACCTACGGGTACTGGTGGCTTTGGGGAGAAAGCCCAGTCGACAAACCAGTAGGAGCATAAGCAATCTGCATATAATGTGAAGACCCAGGCAGATTCGGTGGTGGTTGGAGAGGATAGTAGCTCATAGGATTATACCCTAGAATAGGGGCTTGAGTTTGAGCATTCTCCCCCCAAATGGGATTGAATGAACCTGGATATGGTTGGCCCACATGAGGGGTTATTATAGATGCAGCTAGAAACTGTTGCTCCACAGTCGATTGAGGAAGATGTTGTATCAATTGATTCCAATACTGGGCCAAAGAGGGAGGTATGTTTTTCCCATAAGGTGAGGTTGGTCCTCCCATCGAAGGTGGTGTTCCAATTGGGATTTGCGTTCCAAAAGGAATTTGTCTGCTGAGAGGGGGTTGAGTCATACCACCTTGGTGAAATTGTCCACCGACAGGAATCTGGTAATTTGGTGTGAATGATGAAATAGTGCCATTAGGATAAAGACTGCCAGTAGAAGATGAAGAAGGTCCTCCAAAAGGAAATTGAGGGAGTGTTGGAATGAGTGCCCAGAAGAAGAAGGACCACCAGGAGAGTCGGATGGGGTTTGCATAGGAGTGTGAATGGAAGCATTCAACGCATGGTATCCGGGTGGTAGTGTCGGAGTGATGTTGGGCATTCGTGGTGTTTTGATGGGAGCAAGACTAACCGTAGTAAATCTGGTTGGAACACTCGTAGTATCTGTAAGATGGGCCATTTCTGTAGGGACGATAAAGTGATAAGCGGTAGTGAGCGGTACTGTCTCTGGACTAGAGATTTCGGAAATCACACGTGGGTTGATTTTGAAAATCACAGGTGATCCTGGACCAAAAAGGTCCCATCAGAAAACACCTGTAGACTAAAAAATATCTTGGCCTTCTATGCCTGGAAAGGGTCCAACTGGTGAGCTAGAATACGTAACAACTAAGTCCCTGGAAGAATTCAATCGCATAAACGGTCGCTCAGAATCAGGGTGAAGTTGAAAGTCCTCTCGAGTATTTGTAATTCAAAAATGTTCTAGAGAGTCAGTTCGTTCCACTTGTGGTGTGGTAACAACTGTGACTTCACTTTGCCGAGGAGAGCCCTCAGGTGTACTTGTAGGCAAGGGTTGAGAACCTTCCAGATGCTCTAGAGATAAACCCTGCATTCTACGTGAACGACATGGAGGAGCTATTGTAAACGAGTGATAAACTTCACGAATAAAATCTTATGGTCAACTTTGAGGAACAAACAACACGCGCTAGTAAACAAAATCTAGGAAGCAACACCAAGCAAACAAGACCTTCTAATTCCGAAGTCACTAGTTGGTGATGAAATCCAACGTTGCAACAATGAGACGAGAAGGGGTTGGGATAGGGTGAAAAAGTTACGTTGATGACCTACTTAACGGACTTACACCCTGGTGCAAGCTCCCACACATAATCGTGAGTATACCCTCCAAGGAGTCCGAGTGAGTTTGGTCAACATCAATCCCAGGTACCATGAAGACATTCCCCTTCACAGTCACCTCGTGTAAGATCCCAGAAAGATAGGCCACTAAGGTTACCACCAACAACAATAAATCCTGGGGGCATAGTCGACAGTCTGATCCACAAGCAAGGGCAGGGTATCTAGCCCGAAATCAACTCAAAAGGCTTCCACTCATCATTGTGGGTATACCTCTGAGTGATCCTCGTAATACGTGAAATCTCTACACTGATATCAACAAAGCAGGGTGAGTAACTCTGTCAATATCAATGCGACCTCATGCTTGACCCTTGTGTGAGAAGGGCTTCCCAGGACAAGATGTTGCAAATGGAATTTAACACTCCCTAACACAAGATACTATTGTGTGTTTTGTGCTCTGGAGAGTGTATCTCTCTTCCTATTCCAAAGCGCTAGCCTAGCTAAATGTTGGTGTAATAGAGCCCTAGAAAAGAGTTCCTAGATAAATTTTACAATTGCGCTGTGTTATTAAGAGTTGTTGTTTACTCAAAGGAAACGGAGATGAAACTGATGTTGTATAAGACTCTGACCCAACGATGCATGGATGAGAATGAAATATATCGATTTTTGTTCAATGAATCCTATGTATGGGAGGGAGAGAGAAGTTTTCCGGATCAAACTTTGAACTACAAGACACAATTTCCTTTAAAAAGAAAATGCAACAAATCATGCATCAATAACAATTCTCTATGATTTCTTTTTCAATGATTTCAACAAATGATTTTCAATGTTTTCAAAAACAAAAATGATTTTTGAAAGAAAAAATTTGTTCACTTTTCAAAAAGGACTTACACCCTGATGGTGAGAGTGCAGAAAGATAAAAAACCAATGAACAAGCAATGATAAAAACCCAAACCACTCTTTCAATGAAAACAAAAATAAGAAGCAAACCAATCTAGTCTTTTCAATCACAGAAGAAAAGTGATATTTCAAACAATAAGCAAATGATAAAGACCAAGAAACTCAACTTTCAACCGATCATCGGTCCTTAACCAAACAAGCACACTCAGATTCTGAAATCAGAGAGTATGGCTTTGCCAAGAAAAGTCAAGAAATGAAAGTCAAGAACAAGTGACAGGAAGAGCCTTTGAAATCCTAAGACTGTTCGTGCACGAAAATGAGAACAAGAAGAACATCAATCAATGGTCCAAGAAAGTCTTTGTAGGCATCTAAACTGAACTGGGCAATTCAAGATGCAAAAACTCAAATCCAAAACTTTGAAAAAAAAGGGTTCGCAAGCTGAGAGTGTTACACAGTGCGAGAATGAGTGATTCTCATAGGTGGCCCTTGAGCAGAGTGTGAGAATCTCGCACTGAACCTAAATACAGGGTGTGAACTCTATATGTTCTCGCAGGTTACTGTGGAGTGCAGTGCGAAAACCTCTGAAACTAGTCAAATTTTTGGAAAATGAAACAAAATTTAAAGAGGCCTCTGGACCCAGAGGGTCTATCAGGGTATCCTGAAGACTTGAAGATTGATAGGAATGGAGAAAGGTAAGGCAAGAACAAATGGCCAAGGAAAAATACCAAAAACCACAAGAAAACGGGTTATAACTCCCCAGTGGAGTTTCCAATTTTGTTATTGGACTAATCAGTAGGTGCGGACACTAACAGATCTCCCTAGATCCACCTGGATCTAGAACAAAATAGGACAGGACATGACTCTTTCCCTAAGTTTTGACCATTGAATTAGTTAGTAGGAAGGAACAAGTAACATACCTTGGTATCACTTCCTAGGGTCTCTGTTGCTCCCGCTTCGCTCCAGTGCTCTCGTGAGTTCAAGACCAAGACAACACAAACCAACCAAAGTGAAGATAGCAAAATATATTCAATTGTCAACTTATGTGTATGATCAAGGAATTACACAATAAAGTGAGAATAGCTTTATGGGAAAGGGACATGCCACTGTATCATATTGATTGAAAGTAAAGTTTACAACCTGATTGCCTTGATGTCACAAGCTTCCTTTCGATGGCTCTTGGCTCCAACACACACACTTTCTCAATCCTTGTATGAAGAACATCAAAACCTCTTGATAGACTTGCTAGGGTCTCCAAGCTCCTATTCAAGCTAAGTCCTTCACACAATTCTTTCACCAATTCTCCAATGAATCTTTCTTAACATTTTCCATGAGAATTCCATCAATATATAGGAGAGAATGAGATGGTTACTTAGATAATAATGATCCCACAATACCAGGGAATCCAGTACAAGGATAACCATTCGAATGCCAATCCATTCTTCTAGAATATTCCCTTCTAGAAACATCGAGAATTCATCTTTTTCCATGCTTTAGAGAAGGTTCACACCCTAGCTATGTTACACAGTGTGAGAAGTTTGCACCCCAGCTTAAGGCAGCCTATGAGAATGGGTAATTCTCGCACCCTGGGATACTAGCAGCCTGCGAACTCTCTTAAAAAATGAGTTTTCTCGGAGGATATGAACATAAATTTTCTTAGGAGAAAGTGCTTATGAGGAGCCTAAATACACCAACATCAATACATCATCATGATGACCAAAATCATGGGTAACACACTCAACGATGATTAGTCCCCTGGGCCATATCTTTGGTCCATGTGACCACTCTTCATATGACCGCAGTCTTCTTCGGAACTTTCAACTCCGTGAGCCTCGAATCTTAGTCTTCGAGATTTCCGAAATGTTGAATCCCGGTATTCTGAAATGTCGATATCGGATTTCTCCTCCAAGGATTACTTTTCCCCGACTCTTCACGTTTCATGATTTCGGGACCTCTGATGTCAAGTACCCCACTTCCTGGCTATAGGATCCCCGAAATGTCGATTTCTGAAATCCCGATACTCAGTGCAACGGTAGCCTCACTCCAACAATATGTCACTTTTGGGACATTAGGGTTTCCAACGCCGAAATGCCCGATTTCTTGTCCTCGAGATGGCCGAAAAGCCGAATCTTGAAATCCCGAAATGTCCCAGCACTATTCCTCCTATGATTTCAGGAATTCGCATTTCATAACTTCACAAATCCCAGCGCAACAATTCCTTTTCCTCTCATACTTTCGGTATGAAAAATACCAAAGTAACGAAATCCCGAAACTTTGGTCCTCCTTCTCCTGAGCAAGATCAATGACTCACAACCTCTCCTGATCCAATAGCTCAGGTCCTTTCCGGAATTTATGGGTCAAGAGTTCTGAACTCTTTCCCTTCACATCCCCGGTACCTGGAATGCCAAAATCCTCCCTTTCAGGGATTTTAACGATGCCTTGATCACTCGCCACATGTCCTCCTACAGATGGACGGTCCTAATCCTTTCAGGATTTCATGACTCTGCGGTCCCATGATGCAAGGTTACCCGGTCCTTTCTCCTTGGACTTCTCGATACCTGAAATACCGAAGTACCAAATCAAAGGGAGATCAATGGTTGTGATCCTCCCGCATCTGATGGCTCACGTTCTTCCGGGGATTTTCCCAAAACCTCAAATGTGTACTCCTTTTTGGGACTTCAGGGTACGCGATTTCATGAATCCTCCACAACAAATGTTGTTCCTTCCACCTCCCGGTAGCCGAATTCCTAATATGCTGAAATCTCCGAAATGCAACGTCGGGGTTTTCCAGCCTAAGTGTCCCGATCTCTTGTCATCAAGATTCCTGAAATCCTGAATCTCCAAAATCCCGATGTGTTCATTTTTTTGGGACTTTGATGAGCCTCTGCTCAGCTCATATGCAAGCTTAACTCATATGCACCTCCTCCTAGATCCAACGACTCTCGATGGTTTGCGTGGGATCTGACAATAGCTATGCTCCCCCTTTGTGTGCTCTTCTTCCCACCTTAGAATATTTTCAACGTCTCAAAGGCCTCGGCCTTTGTCTCAACTCTGTGAAGCCTGCAACCTTGGCTCCTGCTTGCATTCTAAGGATTTTTTCCCTCTTGAGCTTTTCCTGTAGCTTCGACCTCTAAGGGATTAACCCTTTTTCCTTCTCCCTTAGATGGAGAATATGATGCCCTCCTGGCACTCTCTTTCTCACGCAACTTCTTGCTGAGTCTGTAGGGTGTTCAACAACCCTGTGAAGATCCCTCCTTGGACTCTTCTCTATCTCTGAACTCAAAGAGTTCTCTCTGTGTGCTCTATAACCTACTCAATGCCCTCTTGACAGAGTGTCCAAAATCCTTAGTGATTATGTTTCTCTATGAACTCACAATAGAGTTCCTCCTCAACACTCTATGCCTATGCTCAATGCCCTCCTAGAAGAGCTCTATAGAACCCTCAACAGTTCTATCTTCCTCTTGAACTCAACAGACCTCCTCTGTGCACTCTATTCACCTGCTCAATGCCCTCTTAACAGAGCTCTACAGAACTCCTCAAAGATTCTTTCTTCTACTATGTCCTCCTCTGCACAGTCTCACCTCCAAGGTATTCAACAAACTTGAGGTCTTCCTCTAAGTCAATGATTTCAGTTGGTGTGCCCTCCTAGCACATCTTTGTCCAAATTCCGCAGAATTGGAAGTGCTCTCTAAGAATTGGATATCAAAATCCACAGTGTTCTGTCACACCCTCTTTGCATGAAGCCTCAAAGAACCCCAAACCTGAAATCAAAGAACCCGCAGATAGTAGAACCTATATTTCCTTGTAAATTCATACCTAATCATACATATACAACATATAAAGAACACACAAAGACATTCATCATAACACAAACAATATTAAGGAAAAACTAATCTGGTTTGTATTAATATCAAATGTCTCCTTTACAAGGTGTTCTTGAGCTCAGACTTTTGACAGAGTCTCGAATCCTCCTCTCTGCTCTCTTCTCTAACTCTTTCTACCTCTCCTCTAACTCTAAACAAGATCAAAAAAAAAATTTTTTACATGAGGGGGCTCTTCGAGCTCTTCCCTCCAAGCTACCTACTCTATTCAATTACATTGAATTTACATTGAATGGGATGTCTAGTCCAAATTGGATCTAGATCTCAGCCTTACAACCATTAAAGGCTATCTACATCTAAAGCATGTGTATAGGCATGGCCTTTTGGCTCTAATAGCCTTACAAACATTAAATGTGCTTGATTCAAATTCAAAATTTGAATATGAGAGGACTGCGCCTCTCCTCCTCATTGAATGTGTGCACTGAGTGGGCTGGTTGGCTGGCGCATGGCTGGCTTGGGAGCGATTCTCCTGCATCATACTCCTCTGCTATGAAAATTCATGAGCTCCTTCTCATGAGCTCTCCACCCTGGTTGTTGAAATCCTTCTAGATCCCAAACAACTCTTTAGAGTTGTCTCCCTACTCTATCTCTCTATTGTTGTTGTTGTTGTTGATGCTTTGCTACTGCTCTGGCAGCCTCCCTTCTACTCTGCTTCCCCCTGTTGGCAGTCTCTTGTGATGAATTCATCATCAAATTCCTGATCTCATCAATCACCTCATCCAGTTGCTACAATGGCTGGCTCTATTCATGCAGTCTCCTCTACTGCAAATTCTTTCTACAAATGGGTAGATCACCATGATCTCCCATGCCATCTCTTGTGGCCTTAACTTGCCACCCTGTTGCAGATTTCTCTTCTGCAATCTCATTACTGAGTTGTTGCTTAGCCTCTTCATATAACAGTTTGATTGTAATCTCTCCCTGTGTGGCACTAAGTGTCCACTCTACTGCAGTCTCCTCTACAGTCCCCTCTTGACTGACCTGTTGTTCAGCCATCATCTCTGACAGTGTTGATGTTGCCATTCCTATTGCTGGTATGTCTCCAACTCCTTTCAAATACTCCTCAAACTTGAAACCTCCTCCATCAATTTCCAACCTCATATGTTGAATGTGAATGCTTTGCACCATCACCCTTCTCTCTAGGGCTTCAAATTCTTGGTACAGATCAGCAAATCCCATGCTATCTGATTTTTCTTCTTCTTTTGCTACAAGCTCCAATGTTGTAGTTGTCTCTGTTTCAGTTGCTTGGCTGAAAAATTTGAGCCATTCCTTGGAATGCTCATTTCCTTCTTCTGCTTGGGCAGTCATCAGTGGTTTCTCCACTTCTTCTTCCATGACAGTATTTTTTGGTTGTCCTTCTATTGTTGTTGCATCTGCAACATAGGTTTTATCCCCAACTGAGCTATGTGGAAAGAATATTTCAATTCCTACAATGATCAAAATATTCCTCTCATCTTCCTTCTCCATCAGCTCCTTTGATTGATCCGAACTCAACTTTGAGTTCATGAGACTTTCAGACAGTCTCACTTATGTTCCCGTGCCCACTTGGCAAATTGGGAATTTTCTGTTGCCCTCTTGGCAGTCTATGAGATCCTCGAATACCATCCCATTGCTCTCCTGGCAATGTGCAATTTCCCTACCTTCCTCCTGACAGTCTATGAGATCCCACAGTGATCTCATTTCATTTCCCACCTGGAAATTGGAAATTTTTGTTCTGCCATCTTGGCAGTCCTTGAGATCATCCAGTGATCTCAGTTCATCGTCATCACTGAGATTTCTCCCAGCCTCTGGCTCACATACCTAAACCATTTTCTCCTCTGGTCTGTTGAGGTTTTCAGTATGCCTCAACCATATTTTCAACAACCTCTACTATTTTTTGGCCATGAATGCTCTGACTGGCCATTTTACCTTCATCTTCATGGGCCATTCATACACCCATATCGACTTTGTATCTTGTTGCACCTGTAGTGCTAGCTCAGCCATTCTCTCTCTGATCTCGGTGAGCTCTTTATCTCTTGTTGCGTTCTCCTGTTGTTGATGGATATTCTTTCCACTGCGTCCATGGCCTTCAGTAGCCACCTTCCTGTTCCTGTCTACCCTCCTGGCAAACCTGTTGCTATTACTCTACAACTGTGAGTGCTTCCAGCTTTCTCATATAGCCCTCCGACTGTCTTCTTGACTGCTGCGTATCTACTAACAATCACCATAGAGTTCCAGTACTCTTCCTTCCTTTGCCTGTCTCTGAAAGTTGTCTCTGATACCAAACTGATGTGTACCATAGTTTTTCCTTCCTACTCTCTCTGTATAAAATACACAAACAAAGTCAAGCTCTGATACCACCACTGACACAGATCCCCAACCCTCGGGCCAAATTCCGCTCACAGGATTGCTCTAAAAACTTCCCCGAACTAAAGTGGCTCTTTCGGATCCCTACTGGGACCTCAATATTCAATCCACAGGTCCCTTGTGAAACTCCACCTGCACAAGCATGCCACAGGAACAAGCTTTCACCTGCACATAGCCTCAGCACGACCGCGACCTTTTCCCAAAATGGAATTTTGGGTTTCGGGACTTCCTGAGTCCTGATGTCGAGAACCTTTGCCTTCTCGATCCCCTGGTCCCCAAAATGCTGAAATGTCGAAATAGAACTCAACAACGATTAGTCCCTTGGGCCATATATTTGGTCCATGTGACCACTCTTCATATGACCACAGTCTTCTTCAGAACTTTCAACTATGTCATCCCCGACTCTTAGTCTTCGGGATTCCTAAAATGTTGAATCCTGGTATTCTGAAATGTCGATCCCGACTTTCTCCTCCAAGGATTAATTTTCCCCGGCTCTTCGCATTTCGCAATTTCAGGACCTCCGATGTCAAGTACCCCACTTCCTGGCTATAGGATCCCCGAAATGTCGATTTCTGAAATCCCGATACTCGGTGTGACCGTAGCCTCACTCCAACAATAAGTCACTTTCGGGACTTCGGGGTTTCCAACGCCGAAATGCCCGGTTTCTTGTCCTCGAGATGCCTGAAAAGCCGAATCCCGAAATGCTGAAATGTACCGACGTTATTCCTCCTATGCTTTCAGGAATTCACGTTTTAGAACTTCGTGAATCCTGGCACAACAATTCCTTGTCCTCTCGTACTTCCGGTATCTGAAATATAAAAGTACCCAAATCCTAAAACTTCGGTCCTCCTTCTCCTAAGAAAGATCAACGGCTCACAGCCTCTCCTGATCCAATGGCTCAGGTCCTTTCGGGACTTTATGGGTCAAGAGTTTCAAACTCTTTCCCTTCACATCCCCGGTACCTGGAATGCCGAAATCCTCCCTTTCGGGGATTTTCCCAATGCCTTGATCCCTTGCCACGTGTTCTCCTACAAACGGACGGTCCCAATCCTTTCAGGATTTCGTGACTCTATGATCTCACGATGCAACGTTACCCAGTCCTTGCTCCTTGGACTTCTCGGTACCCCAAATACCAAAGTTCCAAATCAAAGGGAGATCAACGACTGTGATCCTCCTGCAACCGATGGCTCACGTCCTTCTAGTGATTTTCCCAAAACCTCAAATGTGTACTCCTTTTCTGTACTTTGAGGTACGCAATTTTTTGAATCCTCTGCAAAAAATGTTGTTCCTTCCATCTCCCGGTAGCCGAATTCCCATTATGCTGAAATCTCTGAAATGCAATGTCGGGGTTTTCCACCCTAAGTGTCCCGATCTCTTGTCATCAAGACTCTCGGAATCCCGAATCTCCAAAATCCCGATGTGTTCATTGTTTTGGGACTTCGATGAGCCTCTTCTCAACTCATATGCGAGCTTAAATCATACACACCTCCTCCCAGATCCAACGACTATCCGCGGTCTCCATGGGATCTGACGATAGCTGTGCTCCCCACTTGTGTGCTCTTCTTCCTGCCTTAGAAGAATTTCAACGTGTCAAAGGCCTCGGCCTTTGTCTCAGCTCTACGAAGCCTACAACATTGGATCCTACTTGCGTTCTAAGGATGTTGTCCCTCCTGAGATTTTCCTGTAGCTTCGACCTCTAAGGGATTAACCCTTTTTCCTTCTCCCTCAGATGGGGAATCTGATGCCCTCCTGGCACTCTCTTTCTCAAGAAAATTTTTGCTGAGTCTGTAGGGTGTTCAATAACCCTGTGAAGATCCCTCCTTGGACTCTTCTCTATCTCTGAACTCAAAGAGTTCTCTCTATGCACTCTGGCACCTACTCAATGCCCTCCTGGCAGAGTGTCCAGAATCCTCATAGATTTTGTTTCTCTATGAACTCACAAGAGAGTTCCTCCTCAACACTCTATGCTTGTGCTCAATGCCCTCCTAGAAGATCTCTATAGATCCCTCAGTAGTTCTATGTTCCTCCTGAACTCAATAGACCTCCTCTATGCACTCTATGCACCTGCTCAATGCCCTCTTCGCAGAGCTCTACAGAACTCCTCAGAGATTATGTCTTCTACTGTGTCCTCCTCTACACAGTCTCACCTCCAAGGTATTCAACAACCTTGAGGTCTTCCTCTAAGTCAATGATTTCAGTTGGTGTGCCCTCCTAGCATGTCTTTTTCCAAATTCTGGAGAATTGGAAGTGCTCTCTAAGCACTGGCTATCAGAACCCGCAGTGTTCTGTCACACCCTCTTGGCATAAAGCCTCAAAGAACCCCAAACCTGAAATCAAAGAACTCGTAGATAGAAGAACCTATCTGTCCCTGCAAATGCATACCTAATCATACATCTACAACATATAAAGAACACACAAAGAAATTCATCATAACACAAACAATATGTCGGAAAAACTGCTCTGGTTTGTATTAATATCAAATGTCTCCTTTACAAGGTGTTCCTGAGCTCATACTTTTGACGGAGTCTCAACTCCTCCTCTCTGCTCTCTTCTCTAACTCTTGCTACCTCTCCTCTAACTCTAAACAAGATCAAAAAAATATTTTTTACATGATGGGGCTCTTCGAGCTCTTCCCTCCAAGCTACCTACTATACTCAGTTACATTGAATTTACATTGAATGGGTTGTCTAGTCCAGATCGGATCTAGATCTCAGCCTTACAACCATTAAAGGCTATCTACATCTAAAGACTACGTATAGGCATGACCTTTTGGCTCTAACAGGCTTACAAACATTAAATGTTCTCTATTCAAATTCAAAATGTAAATATGAGAGGACTGCGCCTCTCCTCCTCATTGAATGTGTGCGCTGAGTGGGTTTGTTGGCTGGCGCATGGCTAGCTTAGGAGCGATGCTCCTGCATCACATTGTTGTTGTTATATTCTTTTTATTTTTTATTTCCCTTTTGCTTTGACCTTTTGGATGCTTTGAATGTTACCTCTTTTATACCTGGATTTTCATGTTCTGTTCTCATTTCATAGGCTGTGAAAATTCCATGTAGTTCATTCGTGCTTATTGATTCTAGATCTTATATTTCTTCTAGTGTTGAGATATTAGGATCAAATCTCATTGGAAGAGATATTAGTACCTTTTGAACAATTACAGATTCTTCAATTTCTTCTCCCAATCCTATGATTTCATTCACTATTTCATCAAATCATAAGAAGTAAGCTGCAATATTCTCATGTTCCTTCATATTTAGTTGTTCAAATTGACCTCTATAAGTTTGAATCTTTTCTTCTTTGAATTTTGAAGTTTGTCCCAAATCACTTTAGAGGAGATACAATGTATAACTTTGGTATATACAGAATCACAAAGACCATTCAGAAGTTAATTTGTGGCTTTTGAATTATTTAGACTGAGTTTCTTCCCATTGTCATTTGTTGGTTCTTTGTATTCATCTACAACTGATTTCCAAACTTCAAATCCCTGTTCCTGTACATATGTTTTCATCCTTCTTCTCCATAATGCATACTTATGTCCATCAAACTGTGGTATTCCATTTTTATACATATTTTTTCTCTCCATGATCTACCTTTCAGTGGTTAAACTAATTTCTGAAGGAACTTTCTCTGATACAAATTGTTGGAAAGGGGGCATGAATCAGTAATATAGATTTTTAATCCTTTTAACCATAGTATGAAAGTATTATTTTTCTTTATGATCAATATAGAATTAAAATCCAATAAGTGAAGAGTAAATAAACCGTGAACAAATGAATAATCATACACATACAGAGTACACCGATATTTTTTACATGGAAACCCAATGCAGGAGAAAACCACAGAATGATTTTTGTTATTTTTATTTAAGAATTACATTCATTGGAAGAACCAACTTCCTTTGTTTTCTGGTTGCAACTAGAAGGAGGCTGTGACCCGCTATTTTCAGGATACAACCTGAGGGAAGCTTCAACTCCCCAATTTTTTGGCTACAACTAGAAGGAGGCTACAACCCCCGATGTTCTTCGGCTACAACCGAAAGGTGGCTACAACCACCTATCCTTCCCCCATCCAACCACCTTAAGATATAAGTGCCAAATGTAGAAACTGAATATGTCACTGGCACAACCTTTTCTCTCAAATCTATCACTGAGAAACCTATCAACGTATACTCATTAACCAATCTTATCTAATCACATATACCTAAAAAACTATACCATAAGTCTGTACCTCAAACCATGTGCTAGAACCTCATTGTTATACAACCTCTATATGTACCAATAACTTTAGTAACATACCTCAACCAAAATCCCTCAAACATGAACCAATACTATACTTCAGTAGATCTGCCTCAGATCAAATCTATAACAAGCCCTAAAATTCCAAGAGGGAATCCAATAGATTTACAAGACAAACCCTCAACCAGATTCATAAATTCAACACTACACATATGAAAACCATACCTTTTTTCTTCTTGTAGCATTCTGTTATTGCAGTTTTGCTTTCGCGATTCTTCTGCCACGGTTTTTGCTGCCGCGATTTTTTTGCGACACTTTTCCTGTTGCGGTTTTTCTTCTGTGATTTTTATACCGCACTTTTCCTACCATGATTTTTCTGCCACACTTTTCCTGCTGTGATTTTCCAGCTGCACGTTTTCTGCCGCAATTTTCCTACCGCAATTTTTCTACCACACTTTTCTCTATCAATAATACCTTCCTAAATAACCTTTCACAAAATAGATATTCAATGATATTCAATAGGTTCTAATGGGAGATCCTTTCTCTCTTATTTATAATTCCATGTAGCTTCCTCAAGGGGTTACCTCCTAACCAACTTAAACCACTTTCCTTCTTTTAGGGCTAACCCACTTCTAACCACTTGTCCACTTCTAACTCACTTTGCTACAAATAGTGAATTCTCCACTTCTAGTTGCAACTTAATTACTTTTAATTATTTTCATATTGAAACAACTTAACCCATGACTAACTCCTAGTTTCATCTACTTGACTAGTCAAATTCTTCTAGGAGCTTCTATAATTAATTTGACTTCTTTGACCTTCTAGATAACTCATGAGGGTTCTCCACTTCACTAGGCCATAACTCTCTAACCATGAGGATTTATATGAAGTTTCACATATCACTGGAAATGGCATGACATGTACTATCCATCTAGAATAGTCTTACCTATAAATACATTAAACTTCATACCATTATACATCAATCAAACTGAAGTCCCTTAATCATACTGTTGGGTATACCAGAATTTTCTACAAAAATTTATTCAGGGGTTGGCATCAATGAAAACCAACCCAATTAATCAACATCTTGAACAACCCTAGGAAACAAAAAATTCAAAAAAATAAGTTAATGGAAAAATGAGATATTTGTTTTATTCATGAAACTAAATGTACAATAGAGAAGTTGTTACAAACAAGTAGGAAAATTTGTAATACTTACAATTTGTTAGATATTGATAGTCAAAACTCTAATGGGGGAATTCTCAGCCTATGGACTGCACAAAATGTTAACTTGATTACGACATATGATATAAGTTATTATTTATCAATGGAATTTCAAGTAATATGAACTCTAGACAAGGTCATTTTCACCAATATGCATGGCCCTCAAATCCTAGATGATAAAAATAAAATGATGACAACCTTATAAATCCTTAAATAAAGAAATAATAATTCTCATTGGATATTAGCAGGATATTTCAACATAATTGTTACCTTGGTAGAAAACAAAGGGGGATTTTGAAGATTGGATAGAGATGTTGAGGTTTTTTCATCCTTTATATAAAAAGAAAACCTAGTAGACATCATAACTAGTAATGTAATTTTTACTTGGAATAATAAGAGAATCATGCACAACTAGGTAGCATCGAGGTTAGATAGATTTTTAATATCTGAATCCATAATAATGAAAGGTATAGACATGGAAGGAAACATATTTCCATGGGGGGGATTGGATCATTGGCCATTTCTTGTAGAGGAAAACTTCTAGGGAACACCAAAAAATAGGCCATTTAGATTTGAGATTTTTTGGATGGATCACCCAACTTCAAGGATAATGTAAAATAATGGTTGATAGAAGACATCCAAAAATAGGGGACAAAAATGTATAAACTTAAAGGAAGATAGATACATGTGAAGAACAAATTAAAAAAATGCAATCAAGAAGTATTTGGGAACATTGGTCAAGAAAAAAAGGATCTAGAAGAAAATATGGGCCAACTTCAAGAATTATGTATTCAGGAAGGATACAATGAAGAGAGGAAATTGGAGGAGAACCAACTTAATCAAGAATTGGAAAATGATGTAAGAAAGAGGAAATGTTATGGAGACAGAAATCCAAAATTCAGTGGTTAAAGGAAGGGGAGAAAATCACAACGTTCTTCCACAAGTCAACAATAGCACACATGAGTCACATAATCTTAAAAATCCAAGACCATGAAGGTAAAGAATGATAATCTCACCAAAAAATTTAAAAGTATCTCTTTCACCACTTTTAGCATATAGCTGGAGAACCCAACACAGATCGATCAGATGATATACAAAGAATTCTGAGGTATATTCCTAGATTCGTTATAGAGGAACATATTCAAAATTTAATAAAACCAATATCACCAGAGTAGGTAGACCAAGTTGTTTGAGAGATGTCCAATGGAAGGGCCTCAGGACCTGATGGCTTAGCAATGGACTTATTTAAGACATGTTGGGATGTGGTAAAACAAGATATCTATGATATTGTGGAGGATTCAAGACGTTCTTCTATTATTCTTAAATATCTAAATTCAACTTTCATCACCTTGATCCCCAAAGAAAATGAAGCTATAAATCTAAATCAATTTAGACCGATATCTCTCTGCAACGTGGTGTACAAGATAATATCCAAGGTCATTGAAAATATAATGAAACCCCTCCTATCCATCCTAATCTCAAAGGAACAATCAGGCTTTGTGTAATGCTGAAAATTTTTAGACAACGTCATACAAGCTCATGAAATAATCCACTCCTTGAAAAGTAGGAAAAAAGAATGCATGATAATGAAAATATATTTTTCCAAAGAATATGATAAATTGAGCTAGCGCTATATGGAAAAAATAATGGAATCCTATGGATTTGATAATCACTGGATAAAATGGGAAATGAATCTGGTTTCCATGACTAGATTCTCAATTCTAGTTAATGGAGACCCTGCAAAAACTTTCTTCCCTTCCAATGGTCTTAGAAAAGGGGATCCCCTATCACCTTTCCTGTTCATTCTCATGATGGAAGGTTTGAGTAGGTCAATCAAATTTGCAACCTCAGAAGGAACTACAAAAGGTCTTATTCTGCACAAAGATAGTCCCCCAACCACACTTCAACAATTTTTTTATGACACTATGTCACATGGAATCCCGACAGTCAAAGAGGCAACAACTTACAAGAAAATCTTAACTGACTTTGGACAAGTTTCGAGAACATAAATAAATCACTCCAAGTCCATGATATTCTTTTCCAAGACATATTTTGTTGTTCAAAGGAACCTCTCTAACATCTTGGGTTTTGAGAGAAAGGCCCTACCTACCAAATATTTCAGAGTTCCTCTAATGGTTAAGGTAGGTAAGAAATCAACCTGGGAAAATATTATAAACAAATTGAAAGACAGAGTTAAAATATGGACCTACCGAGCCCTAAACTTTGAAGGCCGCCTAGTTCTCACAAAGGAAGTTTTACAAGCAATTCCAACATATTTAATGTCATTATTTCCAGTGCCAACATGTATTTTACAAAGAATCGGGAAAATATAGAGGAACTTCTTATGGAGAGGTGCAAAGGACAAGAAGAAATGGCTGCTAGTGGCATGGGAAAAACTATGTTGGATGAAAAGAAAAGGTGGTCTAGGTTTGAAAGACCCACAAACAAAAAATGCAACTTAAGGAGAAAACATTTGGTGGAGGTGGGTCAAAGATAGATTATCCCCTTCGGAAACCCTGTGGAAAGAAAAATATGCCCTCGGAATTAGGCCTCAGGACCTCATTCGTTTCATAGGAGAAAGGGAAGGATCGACCATCTAGAATTTGGCTTGGAGAAATAAAAAGTGGGTGTAGGATCATAGTTTTTGGGAAATTAGAAATGGACAAAAAACCCGATTCTGGGAGGATGCATGGCAACATGAACCCCAACTAGAAAACCAAGAGAGAAAAGGGATTAAACAATAATTACTCAATAATGACAAAGTCAAAGCTTTTTAGTACTAGAAGCAAAGGGTTAATCATTCAAAATGGAGAAGTTGGGATGAAATACTCACACAAGACAATAATCACAATTCTTCGATGGTTAAATACTTAGAGGAAGATCTAAGGAAAATAAATATATTGGTCTCAGATGAGGAGGACCAACTTCGATGGGGAAGAAAAGGTGGAGGTGAATTCACCCTGAGCAAAGTTCAGCACTATATAGAGGGGCATGATTAGAGAAACATAGATCCCCAATGGGAATGACTATGGACTCTCCCACAGTGGTTGAAGATAAAAATATTCAATTGGTTGTTCCTTCACAAAATAATCCTTATGTGGGAGAATCTAGTAAAAAGAGGGATAAATGGCCCTTAAAGATGCCACCTTTGTGAAGCTCAGGAGGAGACAACAGATCATCTTCTAGATCACTACCCCTACACAATAGAGGTTTTGGATTGGTTTGATATATTGTATCGGCATACTGATATAGTAAAGGATGACATCGTAGAAACTCTGAGGAACTAGAGGGTACATTACACTGAAAATGAAATTGTTAACTTATGTTGGGGCTTAAATCTTGGGTTCATCATTTGGACAATTTGGAAGGAAAGAAATAGGAGAATATTCAAAAATGAATCCCTCCCATTCACTAGGGTGACTTAATCTATCAAAACTCATTTAAGGGAGATTATTCTGAGTCAGAATGACCATTCTTCAAAAAAAATTCGTTCTTCCCAAGAGCTATGAGTTATGAAAATGTTATATTTGAATGACTAGAGTTTCAAATTACCTTCTCAGCATGATCTACAGGTCCACAATGGAGCCAAATATTGGAATCTTCCTCAGATAGGTTTCCTGAAATTGAATTTCAACAGAGCATCAAAAGGCAATCCCAGAAAGGTTGGAGTGGGAGGAGAGATCTGAGACAACAAAGAGAAAATAATATGTCTATATGCAACCAATGTTGGAAACACAAAAAATAATTCATCATAATTTTTTGCACCAGAAAAGGGGCTGGAAATCTTGACAAGAGAAGGCCATGTCAATGTTACAGTTGAAGGAGATTCAACATTTTTTATAGGAACGACAGGAAGATTACACTATGGATCCAAAATTGGCAAGTTAATAGCGCATTAGCATCTAGCACATATCCTGCAAAGGATTTAGAAGCACCTGAATATGTTGTTCTAAATTAAATTCAGATGGGTGATAATGTCTGCAATTCATTGGCAGATAGGTTAGCCAATGAGGGCTTGAACTAGGAAGGTAATACATTGGATGAGGATTGGACACAGATTTTATTTGGATAACTCAGAATAGATTACAAACACCTGGAAACATAAGACCAATGTTGCAATAATCGATAAGACAACCACATAGTTGGAAACAAGTTTCACGAGAACCCGAAGTGGGCCCTAGATGGGATAGGGGACAAAGTCCACATGACAATTATACCTCATGCGATGATATGACTTGATGGGGATAGCAAGGTAGGTAGAGGTATAGGATAGAAAAATAATTAAAGCAGGTAGAGTTGGAGGCAGGTACATTCAATGTAAAGGAAATCATAAACAGTAGAGGTAAGGGAATTTTGAGGATGGATTTCAACAGATCACTTCATCAAAGGATATTTTCATACTTAAGAGGACAAGACACTTTGCTCACAATAGGGGAAGTGGTATGTGAGGTACCAAAAGAAGTTCAATGGCATGAGGAGCCACACCTGGTATTCATTTCTCCCGTAAAGAAAATTTAAAGGGAGAATCATTCAGAGATATAAGATATCATGTAGGAGGTTGTTATAAACATCGTGTCACTCTAGTTATCCACACCTCATAGAGATCCTTTGGTGAGTTTAAAGGTAACACAAAAGATAGGAGCAGGTGGCAGGCTAGTGTTCTGAGTCAAGTGAGTGCCATAGGTTTAAATATTGGAGCGGTTAGCAAAATGGTGTGAATGAAATATACCACCAGGAAAGGAAGCCCAGTCAGGGACTCCCACATAGAGTGTTCCTGAAAAAGACAAGGATTGAGAATGCACCAAGAGATGTGGCTCAAATGTATCAATCCACAGTTCCATAGAAAGGAAAGGAAGAAGTTGACTAATGGGAGGAGGATATTAAGGTGGAACGAGAGGGAAAATGAAAAAACAAAGTTGCTCAGAAGGTGGACTGGGTTACAGACACGGCGACAAATCACACCTGAGAGTCTCTCTATAACAAAACTCTAGAGATGGCGTGGCACACAAATATGTTGATAGGAAATGTGAAGGAGGATAACAAGTAAAATTGTATGGAGGACTAGTGGGAGTTTAATACCTTGGTTGAATATATCCAACATCTAGTCAGTGGGTTGAAGACCATAGTGAAATCGTTGGTAGATATAAAAAAAAATCCACCATAGCAAGCAAGAGAGAATGGAAATGCAATTCAACCTGTACCTAAGGTATGTCCACCACATGGAAATCACGCCTATGGATGGCCATGGTGCACCAACTTAGATCTGAAAGGTTTGGGTGACATCTCCCAAGGACTATAGTAAAGGAAAAGTTGTAAGAGAGGTTCGGTTCAAGGTTTTTTAGTTTTAAAATGAATAATATTTTAGTCAAAGAACACTTAGAGCATAGGAGTATCAATCATACGAGTCTCCCTTTTGGTTCTCTAGAAGTTTATTTGTAGGTTTTTTCAATATGGAAGGTAGAAAATGTCTATTTCCTATAGCAGTAGTATAGTTATCAAAGTTGTAGTAGCTTTAGAAGACTTTTGATACTGGATAATCATGAAAAAACAATGATTGAATTCAACTGGTATGGTTTCTATTTTGGTAGACCAACGA
>JZKD02S0074534.1:261401-284493 GCA_000966675.3 Picea glauca | reverse complement strand
ATGAAATATGGGTTTTATTGGAAATGAATAAGGCTTGTTATGTGTTGGTTCTAATTGTGACAAGTGAATGATGGGTAAGGCATGTTATGTTTTCTTCCAAGATCTAATCGCATGTTTTTTTGTTTTTTTTTTTACTGGGGGAATCGGAAACTCGTGGTTCTCGTACTCGCATGACACGGGGTTGATCCTCGTCAGCTACCACTATAACCCCAGGTGCAACCACCCATCCCGCAAGAATGGTGCATGAGTAAATCTAGGTGAGAATCGAACATGAGACTTCATTTTACAAATTTCCTTCCATTTACACGACACTTGCCAATCCTTCTACACCCGTGCGGGCAGATATAATTGCATGTTACGATGGCCTATGATATAGATTATCATGAAGCCGCAAGGAGTGCCGACATGATTTCGTAGAATCCTTGAGTTTGTAGCAAGAACCAAGCTCAAGAAGGATAAAGGCTTCGAAGATTTTGAAGGAAGATGAGGGATGACGTCACCTCGCAAAATCAAGCTCAAAAGGAGGCACCGATTTATTTGGCTAGGAGTATCGAGAACTCGAACAGACGGTTAAATTCTAAGAGGGAGAACTACCGATTTTTTCGTGGAACATTAGATCCAGTGGACCAGTGGAGAAGTTAAGGCTGAGTGTCTATCAACACTCACAAGATCAAGAGGAATAGTCATTGTTAGATCTAGATCAATGAGAGTCGTTGATCTTGTGACTTCGGATTTGAGCATTTTCGGAGTTGGAGTGTGGAGAAAGTCATTGACTCAGATTCAAGAGTTGTGAAATCCTGATACGCAAAATTATGAAACAATTTGGACCATCAGATCGTGGGAAGCTCAGGGTCGTCGATCCGAGCAGAATAAGTTGTGAGTTCGGATTTTTGGAAAGGTAGAAGAGGTTGCATCATGAAATCACGAGTCATGAAATCCCGACGTGCTCAGAGGTGGACCCAACGACATGATTGAGGTCACATGGTTGAGGCATAAAGGAGGGGTTAGAGGTCCATTAACCTATTTTCGGGGTTTCGTGAGTCAAAGGAGTAAGAAGGACTCACAATAGAGATCGTGAAATCGTGAAACCTAAAACACATTTTCGGGAAGAGGTAGTGGTCACATCGGTTGGTCACATGGAGTGGAGGTTCATTCCTAGTGCTTGTTCGCACAGGCATAACTCCTAAAGAAGGACCTGTGGTTATATGTGTTGAAGAATCCATCTGGGAATCAAGGAGCCATTTCGGCTCAAGGGAGATTTAGAATGATTCTTAGAATGGGAGGTCATGCATAGCCTATTGAGGTAGGGGTGCTGCATCAGGTGGTATCAGAACTTACAATTATTGTTTTCTGTAGGAAAGAGGAGACAGAAGTCAAGTTGAGTTTAAAATTCTGTGTGGAACATATTTAGACAATGTCATCAAGAAGATGTCAAAAGATACCAATGCCTGATCCAGCTGTGGAAAGGGAAATGAGAGAACTTTGTGCTCGATTGGATTCTATGGAGACAACACAAAGACAAGCAACTAATACTGGAGATGTCAGTGAATCCAAGAATGAGAATTAAGAAAGATATGAAGAAGAATAAGTTGCAGTCGAAGATGCTATAGAGGAATGTCTATTCAAAGTTGTTGCAAGAATAGGGGCTAGAGAAAAAATGGACATCCCGATGTATGAATGAAACTTATACGTTGAGGAGCTTCTAGATTGGTTTAGAGCTTTGGATAAATACTTCGACTATGAGGATATCAAAGAAGATAAGAAATTTAAACATGTTGTCACTAGACTGAAAGGGCATGTAGCACTGTGGTGGGATGAATTGCAGGCTAATAGGAATTACAAAGGAAAAGAAAGAATCAAAAGTAAGGATAGGATGGTTGCAAAGATGAAAGCCAAGTTTATATTTAGATATTATCAAATTAATCTGTTTCGAAGAATGCATAATTTGAGACAGAAGGGGATGACAGTGAAGGAATACACTGAAGAATTTTACAGACTCGACATCAGGGCAAGTCATCATGAGAGTGATGATGAAAAAGTCACCAGATGCATGAATGTCTTGAGATATGAAATTCAAGATGAGATGAGCATGGTAACAATCAGAAATGTGGAAGATGCCTATCAAATTGCTTCAAAGGAAGGAGTGAAATTGTCCCAAAAGCAAGGTCAAAGGGGTAGAGGTAGAATTCATAGTAGAGGAAAATAAATTTCCCAGGACAGAGTGCATAAGCCCAAGGATGAAGAAAAGAAACCTCATAACCACAAGGAAGGGTAGGAAGCTCATAAGGAGGATATTATGCCAATAGGAACACTCTTCCGTGAGCAAGAGGAAGAGGAAGAGGTAGAGGAGGTGAAATAAAGTGTTCTGTCTGTGGAAAGATAGGACACAAATATTTTTAATGTCCTGATAGAAAAATAGATGTAGGAGGTGAATATCACATTTAAGAATCACAAAGGAAAAATGTTGAGGCAGAAGATGCAGAAGGTGGAAGATCCTTAATGATGAGGAAAATTCTCCTGAAGCTAGAGAAAGAGGTGGAAAATCCAGTCCAAAGGAACATTTTGTTCAGAAATTCTTGCAAGACTAATGATAGGGTATGCAAGGTAATTGTGGATAGTGGAAGCACAGATAATCTAGTATCCACAGAAATGGTGGAGAAGCTATAATTGGAGACAGTTGCACATCCGAGCCCATACAAGGTTTTGTGGTTGCAAAAAGGACATTAGATAACAGTCACTAAATAATGTTTAGTTGAGTTTAATATAGGGGGTTACAAATATGAGATATTATGTGATGTTATTCCCATGGATGTCTGTCATATTTTGTTGGGGAGACCGTGGCAATATGACAAGAATGTTTTTCATGACGGAAGAAAGAACACCTATACCTTGGAGAAGAATGGTAGGACGCATATGTTGCTTCCAATTGAAGACAAGAAGGAGAAATAAGAAGCAAGCAACACTATACTTCTCATGAGTGGGAAGGAACTTCTGGATGAAGTCAAGAAAGATGAATAAATGCAGTTTTCTTTGGTGAGAAAACCTAGAGTCATTTTGACCAGTACTTCGATTGATGATCTACCTGAGGAAATTCAGGAAATGCTTGAGAACTTCATTGATATAGTGGTGGACGATTTACCTTGTTCGTTTCCACCCATAAGAACTATATGCCATCACATTGACCTTATACCAGGAGCAAGTTTACCAAACAAAGTAGTGTAAATATGGATGCCGCAGGAGAATGAAGAGGTCAAGAAGCAAGTCCGGGGTTTGATGGACAAAGGTTTGATAAGAGAAATCTCGAGTCCATGCGTTGTACCAACAGTGTTAAGTCCAAACAAGGATGGTGGATGGAGAATGTGTACAGACTCGAGGGATATTAACAAGATCACCATTAGGTATAGATTTCCTTTATTGAGGATGGATGACTTGATGGATTGCTTGAGTGGAGCAATTTTTTTTTCAAAGATTAATTTGAAAAGCAGATATCATCATATTAGAATGAGGGAAGGTGATGAATGGAAGACAACATTCAAGATGAATGAAGGGTTGTATGAATGGATTGTCATGCCGTTTGGTTTGACAAATGTGACAAGTACTTTTATGAGATTAATGAATGAAGTATTGAAGGATTTCATTGAAAAGTTTGTAATTGTGTATGTTGATGATATACTGATCTTTAGTAAGACTGAGGATGAATATTTGAGACACCTAACTCTAGTGATGAGGAGGTTCCAGCAAGATAAATTGTTGATAAATTTGAGGAAGTCATCTTTCATGAAGAAAGAGCTCGTTTATCTAGGTTTTGTGATCTCTTCGAATGAGTTGAAGATGGATCTTGAGAAGGTAAAAGTAATAAAATAATGACCATCTCCAAGGAATATATTTGAAGTCAAAAGCTTCCATGGACTAGCCAGTTTTTACAGGGAGTTCATAAAAAGAATTAGTGGAATTTTTGTGCCAATGATGGGCACAGTAAAGAAAAGACATAAATATTTTCATTGGACAAAGGAAGTAGAGAAAAGTTTCAAGTTGTTAAAAGACAAGATAATTGGACAACCAGTTCTGGTTTTGCCAGATTTCAGTAAGACATTTCAAGTGAGATGTGATGCAAGTGGATTCACAGTTGGAGAAGTCTTAAGTCAAGACAATAGACCAGTTGCATACTTCAGTGAGAAGTTGAATGATGCCAAGATGAAATATTCCACGTATGATAAAGAGTTTTATGCATTGAATAAATAGAGGCACTACTTGGTTCTGAAAGAGTTTGTTTTGTATAGCGACAACCATGCTTTACAATTCGTAACCAGAAAGGACAAATTGAACCAGAAACATGCAAAATGGGTTGAATTTATGTAGAACTTTACATTTTTTACAAAGCACATTTCTGGAACTGCTAATAAGGTTGTTGATGCATTGAGCAGGAAATTTTTTATTCTGCAGGAGTTTCATGTGAAGACCTTAGGTTTTGATAGCCTTAAGGATATGTACAGGGATGATTTAGATTTCAGGGACGCTTATGAAGCATGTGAGAATCTTGTTTTGAGAGAAAGAAGCCAATGGATTGAATACTTGATCAAGGATGGATTATTATTCAAAGGAACTCAATTGTATATCCCGAAGAGTTCTAAGAGAGAGAATCTTCTAAAGGAAAAACATAGTGGAGGATTGGCTGGGAATTTCAGTCAGGAAAAAAAATTTACACATCTAAACAGTTTGTATTATTGGCCAGGAATGAGGACAGATGTCAAGAAGTTTGTCAATAGGTGTAGAATTTTCCAGCATGCAAAGGGAAAAAGACATAATACATGATTGTATCAACCATTTCCAGTACAAGAGAGGTTGTGTGTCACGGTAAGCATGGATTTTGTGTTAGGACTACCAAGGACACAGAGAGGTTGTGATTCCATATTTGTGGTAGTTGAAATATTTTAAAAAATGGCACATTTCATTCCATGTCAGAAAACCAGTGATGCAACACACATTACAAATCTGTTTTTCAAAGAAGTTGTTTGACTTCATGGTTTACCCAAGAGTATTGTTTCAGACAGGGATACCAAATTCGTTGGTCATTTTTGGAGGACACTATGGAAGAAGATGGGTACTAAATTATCTTTTATCTTAGTATATCACCATCAGACGAATGGAAAGACTGAGGGAGTAAATCAAAGTTTAGGGGACTTGTTGAGGATTTTAGTAGTTGAACATCACAGTCAATGGGATCGGATTCTGCCACAAGCAGAATTTGCATATAAAAAATCACCTAACAGAAGTACATGAGAAATCCCATTACATATAATCTATGGAATTCATCCAAGAGGCGTATCTGATTTGAGGGACTTAGAACAACATGAGTTGAGAAGTGCTGGAGCATAAGAGTTTGCAACATAGATGAAAGAGATCCACAGAAAGATTAAAGAGCGGTGTAAAGTTCCAACCAGGAATATAAGTGCAGATCATATCAACACCGAAGAGAGCTTCAGTTTGAAGTGGGAGATTTAGTTTTAGCGCATCTGAGAAAAGAAAGGTTCCCAAGGGGAACATATAATAAGTTGAAGATGAAAAAGATAGGGCCTTGTAAGATTTTACAGAAATTTGAGGTAAATGATTATGAAATAGAATTGATAGATGGGGTAGGAACATTGCCCATATTCAATGTAGTAGATCTATATCCTTATAGAGTAGATGAAACAGAGGGATTAGAGAAAAAAAAATAAGTTCAGTGGGTCAAACAGATTCCTGTAGTTGAAAAACCGTAGATGGAAAAGATCATTGATCAAAGAGTTAGCAAGAAGACATAGAGAAAGATGTATTTTCATTACCTCATAAAATGGAAGGGACACCCAATTGAATATGCCAGTTGGGAAAGCGAAGCGGAGATCCAGAAACATGGACAAACAGTGCAAGAGCTCATGGATAGGAGCCCATGAATTTTTCAGCTAGAGGAGTATGATATAGGAGCATAGCCAACAAACCAAGTCAGCAAAGAGGAGGATAGCTAGAAATGCACCAGTGCACATTTTGAGAATGTTTTGAATTTGAAACGATAAAACATTAATGTAATATCTAGGAAGATATTTTTTCTTTTATGGTTTGGAGATTGGAACACGGATCTTGAGCGGTTTCTCTCATCTGTTTTTTAGAGGCAATTATTGTAATTAATGTAAAGTAGTTGTATAGATTTTAATTCGATTAAATATTTAGAGTTGTAGGAGGGAAAACTATAGAAATCTCCCTCCTATGTATTGTATTGTAATATTATTATTCTCATTGTAAGGTTTGTAGATGCAAGAAGAATAAGAGAGAAGAGTAGGAGATAGATTGTAGAAGATTGTATAAGCAGATAGTTGTTGTTATAGAACCCATGTACAGATGCACTTCAATTAATATAATAAATTTGTGATCCAAACTTCATGGTGTTTATGAATTATGTTTACATATATTGAATGGTATGTTTACAGTTTGATTATATTCTATGTTATGCATGTGTTTCAATACTATCTGTATGTAAGATTTCATGTAGAATGTATGAAGATTGTGAGAGGGAGAGTATGAGTTTCAATTGTTTCTCATCCTCACAATTTCTGCAAGGAGTGCAGTGAAATTCTGCAAAGAGTGCATTGACAATATTCTGAGTCTTACCTCAAAAAAACTTAGGAGAGATATCGTTGTTATCATACTAGCAGAAGTGAGAGTATAGCACACAGTCGTGCAAGGTGTGTGCAGGCCAGTTGAAGTCTTAGACTTTTCCAGCCCAGTGAGTGGTTGAAGAGATACTATCGCAAGGAGTGTGCGGAACTGAGAAGTTCAAATAATCAAAGATTATCGTGAAGCCGCAAGGAGTGTCGACATGATTCCCTAGAATCCTCGAGTTTGTAGAAAGAACCAAGATCAGGAAGGATAGAGGCTTCAAAGAGTTCAAAGGAATAGGAGGGCTAAAGTAACCTCTCATAATCAATATCAGAATGAGGTGTTGATTTATTTGGCTAGGAGTATCGAGAACTCGAACGGACAGTTAAATTCTTAGAGGGAGAACTAATGATTTTTCCATGGAACATTGGATCTAGTGGACCAGTGAAGAAGTTAAGGATGAGTGTCTGTCAACACTCACCAGCTCGGGAGGAATAGTCATCGTTAGATCTGGATCAACAGGAGTCATTGATCTCGTGACTTTGGATTTTGACATTTCGAGAGTTGGAGTGTGTAGTAAGTCGTTGAATCAGAGTCAAGAGTTGCGAAATCCAGATATGAAAAATTCTAATACAATTTGGATTGTCAGATCGTGGCAAGCTCAGGGCCATCTATATGAGGAGAAGAACTGACAATTTTGGATTTTGGGAAAGGTAGAATAGGTTGCATCGTGAACTCATGAGTCGCAAAATCCCTACATGCTTGGAGGTGGACCCCATGACATGACCAAGGTCACATGGTTGAGGCATAAAGGAGGGGTTAAATGTCCGTTAACCTATTTTTGGGGTTTCAAGAGTCAAAGGCATCAAAGGGACTCACAATAGAGATCGTGAAATCGAGAAACCTAAAACACCTTTTCGACAAATTTAGTGGTCACATCGGTTGGTCACATGGAGTGGAGGTTTTCACCTAGTGCTTTCTTGCACATACATAACTACTAAATAAATACCTGTGGTTATACGTGTTGAAGATTCTAGCTAAGAATCAACGAGCCATTTTGGCTCAAGGGAGATTTAGAACGATCCTTAGACTGGGAGGTTACATAGAGCCTGCTGAGGTTGGGGTGTTGCATCACGAGGGTTATAACCTGCATGTTCTAAGTATTGTTACAAGGCTAAAATGGAGCCTGACTCCTTTGTTCATAATCTCTCCTATCACAGGAATTGTCAACCTATCTACGAAATCATTTATGGTATACCCTGTGTGTGCACCATTGGTCTCGGAGGTTCTCACACGATGATGGGAATTGACTCCAGTTCCCTGTGTTCGTCTACAGAGAAAACCCTTATTTTCTCAAGCCAGGTTTCATAGAGGGAACCATAACGGCCTATTAGGTATACTGTTTGTTTTTATGAGTCATTGGGTATTTTCAATAGTGTTTGATTTATGGCTCATCTCTATTGATTATGTTGACAGTAGTGTTGGTTGTAGTATTTAGTCACTGCATTGGTTATTATGACAATCAAATTGATAATCTGAACATGTAAATTTGGTTGATTGGAGAATTGGATTGAATGCACAGTTGTTGTGTCTTACATTGTAATTGTTGAATTATTAACCCAACATTAGTTTACCATTGATTAATGCACAACGATGCTCATGCGTGATGTGTGGGTATGTGTGGCGTTCCTACAGTATGATAGGTTGAGTTAATAATTTTTGTGACTTTGTGTTTTAAATTGTCGAATGGGAATATTGCAATCGTGGTAATCATGGCATGTCCATCCACTATATATGTTATGGATATTATATTGATTACACCATCAGAAAGGGTCACGGGCTTTTAAAAAATATTGTTTTCTTAATTCAATCAATTTATAAGATAAGATTAGGCTCACTATTGCTACCTCGTTATATTGATTGATAGCCCAACATTGTGGATGTTTAAATTCAGAGTAGTTGGACCTGTAGAGTCATAGAGATACTCTGCAAATGGTCTGTGTATGAATTAAAGTGGTGATTGTTTTCTGTGTGTTTAAATGGAAAGTAAGGATATTTGCAATTAGTAATGGATCATTGTGTTTGACTGTCCACTATGTTTATTTAAGGAATATTATACATCTTAACAGAGATAAGCACGAGTGTTGTAGCAACTGATCTCATTACAATTTAATTATTAGATGGAATTGAGGGATAAAATCAGGCATGTTTTTTGTGTCTATGTTGTTGGAAAGTGGTTGATTTTGATACTGGACAGAGCGGAAATAAGTGATTGTTTATTCATTTGAGAATTGTTTTAAGATATTAAATGGATAAATCAGAAGAAACAAAACTTCTCTACATGTTGTTATGGAATGCATACTATCTTCTTATGATGACATCGTGTTACATATTGATTGCAAACAATGAGCAAGTTAAGGCACATAATTGTTTGACTTTTACATAGCAGTTGCTCTTTTGGCACAATGATCATTTTGGTTGGTGTTGGATTTATTTTAAATTTATATGGAATGATTTCATGGATTACTTAATTAATTTTATGAACACTACCCATTATCTTTCCCTACCATTACTTCACTTTTCGTTAATTACAATCGCCTCACCTTCCCACATCCATTTTTCACTCCCCGTTCTTAAAATTTAATTACAAATAAGAGAATTCTATTTTGAAACAGTTTGGTCATAGTTTCTTGGTTGGAACAAAGTGATATATTCTTTGGTTTACATTATAGTTTATTGTTTGTTGTCTTTGATAAGTAACCATGATTCTTTTCCCTCTAATTTTATCATTTTTCTCTCAATACAAACCCCTCGTATATCCCAGAACCTTTTATTCACCCCCTAATCATTGACAACAGTTGCACAATTTGTATGGATTGGAATGGATGAGTCTTATATGTTGTTGAGCCGAAATGTATTTCATATTTTTAAGGATTTTTTATGTATGGTTATTTAAGGGAAAATTTTCTCATCAATCATGCATGCAGGAATGAGCTTCTTCAGCTAGGGTAGCCATGGCGGAGGAAACTGATGGAGAGCTAATTGGAATAGAGGCCCAAGAAGGCCAATATTCTCCATAGACTTTGACGCTGACTCACAAGAGTTAGGCCAGTTGTTTCATGATGGATTTTTTAATTGGATTGGGCAAGGAGTGGTCCAACCTGTAAATGTGTTGAACCTACATATAATAGATATAGCTAGAAAATACTACACACATTTGCAGAGAGAAATTGACAAAAGAAGAAGCAAGATAGAAAGAATGGAAGAATTCTCATTAACCGTATTCCACACTCAAAGAGTGAATAATTTACAATAGATTTAGGATACATGAGTAACTAATGATCCATAGTGGTGGTCTATATTGATATGGACACACACCAATAGTTACAAGAGTAAACTGCCACCTAGTCTAGTCTCTCAGGTAGTTACGGGAGTGAACTGCCACCTAGTTGAGTTAACTAGTTAACTAGTCTTTAGTTAACTGACTGAACAAAGAGTAGTGAGTTGGTTATGATCCCAATGTTGCATGGTGAAAAAACCAATGCAACATCTAAACTCAACTCTACTAGTCAAACTGAAGTGTTAATTGAAAGAGAATATTCTCTAGGTGAAATATTCTCCCCTAAAATATAGGAGACTAGATAATGACTAATTATTACTAATAAAAAAGGAATAAACTTAGGAAAAATAAATCCTAGGTGTGTGTGAAGTAACTCCAACACCCCCCCTGAACATCACTATGGTTAAAATAAAGAATGGGTCTCTGCTATGAGGCCATGTTAGGTACCCAAATACAAAAGATGCACTGAACTAAACAAGGAAAGAGGGAAAACCTCATGGGAACAAAACCCCCCCTCAAATTACAATGCATAAAGTGAAAAATGATAAGGAACAAAAGACAATTGCTAAGAAACCATGTCCTTCACTCCAAGAAGACCTCGCAACTGTGCAAGTTTCTTCTCTTTGAAGATTTTGTTGAATATGTAGATGTCTGTACGGATCTGATGAAGTATATGCATCATTTATATTTCCACACATATCCACTTTATCTTCTTGTAATGAATAATATCCAAATAAATTTTAGATGAAATTTTGAAAACTGTATGGTCATTGACAGAAAAATGATGAAATTTTGTTGATTTTAAAAAGATCATAACTTCATTTTCCGGACTCCATTTCGGATGATTTTTTTTTGAAATTGGATATTGTCCTGAGAGGAATTCAAATATCCAATTTGTTTCTGCAAATTTTTCTCAGAAAATATCAGAATGGGGTCTGATGTGCACGACTCTCTTTTTGACTCCTGAGATGCATGCATGGTGCATGAAAAAGTGTCTGCATGTGACTCCTGAGATGAATGCCATATATATTCCATATGAATTTCAGAAAACAAATATGAAATGTTATAGACATCATCTTCAATTATTGGAATACAAATTTCTACAAAAATGTTTGTAGAAGACTCTACATAATAAGAGGCTTGATCTTCTGATGGATTCTCTTCTGGATATATCTATTCGACCTCCTGCATGAAATATTCACAATATTATTTATTCCCAAATAGAACCTCCAATATGGTCCAAAATTAATTTGGAGTTAATCCTTTTGATTCTTCATATACTTGATGGAAAAGTTTGGGAGAAACAAACATGCCGATACTTCCTATGGCCATATCTTGTATATTGAGAAAGTCATTTTTCTCATCGACAGAATCAGGCTTTACTTCCATTTCCATAGTAATTTGGTACAAGCCTCTGCAACTAAGATGAAGAAGAATTTTTGGCTTCCATTCCAAATAGTTATGTGGCCTGAGAAGTATTTCCAGCAAATAATCCATCTTTTTGTTGTCTTCAATCTTTTGTACCTACAAAAGATGATTTGGTGTAGCTTTTTATTAGCAGTCTATCGGCTATGATACCATGTAAATGTGTTAAACCTACACACAATAGATCTAGCTAGAAAATACTACACACATTTGCAGAGAGAAATTGACAAAAGAAGAAGCAAGATAGAAAGAATGGAAGAATTCTCATTAACCGTATTCCACACTCAAAGAGTGAATAATTTACAATAGATATAGGATACATGAGTAACTAGTGAGCCATAATGGTGGTCTAGATTGATCTCGACACACACCAACAGTTACAAGAGTAAACTGCCACCTAGTCTAGTCTCTCAGGCAGTTACGGGAGTGAACTGCCACCTAGTTGAGTTAACTAGTCAACTAGTCTTCAATTAACTGAATGAACAAAGAGTAGTGAGTTGGTGATGATCCCAATGTTGCATGGTGAAAAAACCAATGCAACATCTAAAATAAACTCTACTAGTGAAACTGAAGTGTCAACTAAAAGACAATATTCTCTAGGTGGAATATTCTCCCCTAAAATATAGGAGACTGGATAATGACTAATTATGACTAGTAAACAAGGAATAGCCTTAGGAAAAATAAATTCTAGGTGTGTGTGAAGTAACTCCAACACAACCTAGGCCTAAAAGGCCTCCCTTCCAAGATCCATAAGCCCCTGGTATTATTGTGCCCCCTGATGTCTCATTGCAACCCGAGGTTCTTGAAAACGACATATGGCAAGAAATTGTCGACCTGTCAGTCTCCCAACATCGTGGCTGGCCCAATTTATCCTAAACTTCTCCCCCACCTATTAACCATATTGTGCAAGCTACACCTATTCACTCACCATTTAGTCCTCTCATGCTAGCAAAAGGTTGAAAATCGAGGCCCACCATACCCTTAACAAAGGAAAATCCATTCATGCCCCTTCCTGACCCTCCAATGGCTCTTGTTGATGCAATTATTTGCATAATGTATTACCAAACATAAATTATCAACCATTATAGGAGATTTTATGCACTATATGTGTCGATAACAGATAGGTTCCTATGTCTGATAACTATATCTCAATCAAGAAAACAATCTAAAACCAATACTCTGTTTTCACACTTCAAAGATAACACTCTTCACACAATTCATAAATTAGAAAGAAAAACTTATAAACAAGCATATGATCTAAAGTTATTACTTAGGTGATGGACTTGTTCGTTGATGGCTCATGAAAGAAAAATATGAACTTTGATTCTATCTCCTAAAGAAACTAAACTAACAACAATTAACACTATGTTTTAGGATATCTAAATCCTTCACACAACTTCAAACTTAGAAGAGAAAACTAATAACAAAACTTCTCAAGCAAATAGTGAATCAAAAGGTTCTTCCTTAGGGAACAAGTCTGTTCATTCTAGGATTATGAATTAGAGAGATGAAATTAAGAGCTTGTTTCTTGTAGCAATCAAAACAGTGATTAGAAATCAACTCCGGTCACTCTTGAAACATAAATCAACTCTAACTCTATTCTATTCAAGAAAACCTTCTTTAGTACAAGGAACGGTCATCATAACTGAGAGACTTCATTATAGAACATAAAAATGAGAAATAAAGTCCTATGTTTACTGTAACTACTGAGAACACTACAATCACAAACTCAAAATAACATTTTTTTAACAATCCCACACATCAAACAATTAAATGTCAACCTGCAATGTTAGGAAAAAAAAACTTATCTTTATGATCTAATATTTGATTGCTCACACCAATTTAGAAACAAATGATTTTATGCTGAACTTTTAAAATGGATTTGAAATCATTAACATCACACCACTGTTAAATACTCACACAATCACACAAAGTATACACATGGAGGTTTACCTTGGTTGGGACGGTGGGCCCTTGTCGAACCAACAAGGTACCTCTAGGATGATAATAGACTAAAACGTCCTAATCATACCCATAAATTGTATAGCATATCGTTTGTATTTATTCATCTTATAAATTGAATCAACAACTCATCATCTCATACATCAAAACAATATGCATCATCTGGTTCTTACAACTTGTTTCATGACATTCATACGTACTATATCACCTATACAACATCCCTTATAAAGGAGGTGAGCTGTTACTATCAAGAGCTAAGGATGATTATCAAATAGTTTTTAAAATATTACAATTGGTAATTCATATCGAATCTTTAGGGATGGACTTCATCCTCGTGACAAAAAGTGCATGAGTGATGAAGTCGATCGTGATCTTGAAAACTGATTTAGAGGCTTCAATCCAACTAATATCTTGGAATATCCAACAACGTACTCGTTCAACAAGTGATTTCTGGAAACAGGTGTTTAGTACCATAATACACACAATCGTGAATCTAAGTACCGTATTAGGCACAAAGGGAGGTACCAAAATGGGCAAAACTGGTACCGGAATAACACAGTGTTTTGGTACCAGAATAGCACATGCTATTACTGGAATAGCACAGGATGCCTTGGTACCCGAGTAATGTTGCTTAAGATTCAAACGATTAGGATCCTATATAATCAAACATTTAATCGTTTTGACTCAAGAAAACTAAACAAACCATGTTTTAGTCATAAGTTACCTCTCTATGCATATAGACAAAGTCATCAAGTGTATTTATGGAGGAAACAATTAATTAGATACACATAACATAGGTAAAATAGGCTCTGATAGAGGGAAATATAGAGTAATAAAGGTGTCAAAACTGAGACTCAACATTCCCCCATGCTTAAGTCATTGCATGTCCTCATGCATAAATGATCTTCAAAATTTCAAAATTGATGGTACTCCTCACTCGATTAAGCATTCCATGAAGTTCCACCTTTCTTCAAATTCTTAAGTTCTCTTTTAGGTAATATGTTATACAATATAAACTTCTTGTCCTATGCTTCACACTTTTGACCCATGGTAAAGTAGTTATGACGAAAAAGTGGAGTTGTGAGTAATAGATTAGATATGTTAGTGATTTGGTGTTAAGTCTTATCCAATCTATTTTCAATCAAATTTAGGAGAAAGGGATGACTATGACTCTAATATGGTTATAGTGGCCAAGAGTCTTCATAATGAATTTGACTAATAGGACCCCCTGGCTAGATTACATTTAAAATAAAAGTGATGTAAGCATAGTTTAGATCTCATTTGAATAGAGGAACACATAAAAGAATACATCCCAAGATGATTAACTCGTTTCGTATCCAAGTTTTTAGAGATGAATCTCTTCTTGCTTAGGTAAGGTGAATTACACATACTGAGGGTCCCACTTCTCATGCAAACCTATTTATATTAAATATATAACTCTAAAGTGGATACTTGAAGGTTCTTAAGAACATCATCCAATAGATATAAAGGTCATCTCCTAGCCTTGATTTGATAATGGTTGCTTCAGAATGAGACCCATGTGCTTTTGTTTAGTTTTAGGTGTGCCACTTTGTGTTTTTCAACTCCCTTTACCCGGCATAGCCCCGCTACCAACAGGCCTTTTCAGTACCCCGACGGTTTTACCTTATTACCATACATGCATGGCCCCACTGCCAGCAGGCCTATTCAGTACCCCTACAGGTTTACTTGTACTTTCTGATACTTCCTTTTTATTATATTACTCAAAATATTTAGAATGATGTATACTATTCACTGACCGCTTTAGAGTATAAGTGATTTGAAAATAGGGGCCCGACTTGTTATTCTATGAAAGAACCCTCTACTCCATTAAAACAAAACTTCAGGACCTTGCTCAATGTCTTAGTTGTGGAAGAGGTTTTATGTGTCAAGTTTATGCTTCTTTTAAATGCTTATGTGTGAGGCATTTGTAAGGTTAAATATGTGGTTTAAATAAATACACAACAAACATAGCTTGCAACAAATAAAGAAACAAACTCACAACAAAGACAATATGATAAAGGAGTTCACCCCCAACTGGGCTACATCTCCTTGAGCCTCCATCAACGGACTAGGCTCTCTTGGATTAGTTTGTCAAAGATTATTTTACAAGCTTATTCTCAACTCCAATGGATTTACTGACTGTACCATTGGGTTCATAATACATAAAAACCCCAAAAATGACTAATAGAACTCTGAAAACGAACCATGGCTCATCCAAGCATGCCCTCTTCTACATATGACCTTGAGCTTCCCTGAGCTTCCTTGTGGAAACAAAACACCTGTAAAAGTCCTCAAATGCCTCTGAAACCTGTCCCAATGTGTTCAGAGCATAACAATTAGTCAAAAATGTCTATTCAGTAAAAAAAAATAGACTTGGGCTCATCTAAGCATGACCTCCTTCAATGGTGGCCCTAAGCTCCCTAGAGCTCCTGAAACTTCAAGGTAGAAAAAAATTCAAAATAAGTCTCCAAATGGATTTGAAAATTGTGCCAATGGATTCAGAACATCCAGAAACCCCTATCTGGGCTTTTTCATCACCTCATTTGGCCAAAATATGAAGAAGTTAGGCCTCCTGCCATTTTTCTCCTTCAAGCTTGTTGTCTCTGGTTAGCCAATTCGCACTTCCTGTGTGAGTAACCTGGCTTCTGGGTGTTTCCCATGCCTAAACCCAGCACATGTGCACATGCCCACAAAATGGGTGAATTTTCCACACAGTTTGTGAACTAAGCCCCCTAAAAGCGGAGGTGTTTGGCACATGGGGGGCCATATGGCCACGTCCCAACGCAAAATAGGGGCTTGTTTGCATGTTGCTTGTGGGCTTGACATGTGTCCAGGCGCAAGGGTATATCTGTTTAAAAATCGCATTGGAATCCTGCACAATACCATTTTCGTGGTCATGTGGGAACATGTCATATGAACGGGGTTGGGGCTAAGCCACAACCCAGACCCGTGCCATACTACACACACATCACATTTTAATATATGTCAAAACATATAAGGTTAAAAAATAATCGTGTGGGCTAGTGGTAGCCTACCCTTTTCCAAAGAGATGCATCATGGGGGGAGGTCCGAGGTTTGATTCCCATGGATTCCATAAATTTTTAAACAAACAAATCATAACATGGTGCCACGTGGCACCACCCTATTTGACAAAAGGATGCCACGTGTCGAATTTCTATTCACCCACGTGTCTGCCAATTAACTGCTTACCACATTAGCATATGATCATGACATGTCACCATGTCCAATCAACATATTCCACATCAACATATGGTCATGCCATGTCATCACCTGTACAGACTGTACAACCAACATTTTTTTCCCTGTTTGGAAAATAGAACAAAACGCGATATATCTCATCCGATGTCCATTTGAACCTGTTCAAAGTGCATTGGGTTCATGAGGATGAGGCCTACACTCCTGTTTGTTTTGAAGCAATTCCAGACACTTTGATTTTTGGGATAAAATTTGACCCCTGGTCCAGATTTTGATCAGACCTTCCCACTAAAAGGCTTTTGGACCCAAAAAAGTTGATGATTATCTGCCTGAGCTTCAATACTCTTCTACTTCCAAGTTCTATCAACTGGTTCTACTTGAAATTTTTTTTTTTTTGGCAATCACCTGGGTACCTTGACATGCCTTGCACTGCAACTGGCTATGTCCCTCAACCACTGTTCTCTAGTCGCTGCTGACCCACTGTTCTCTGGCTGTTGCTGATCCACTGTTCTCTTTTGCTTGGAATACTGACAACCTTCCCACTGAGAATCATGTCCCTCTTGTGAAATCTTTGGCGTCAACATAATCCGCTCTACAATGGCTGCAAAAACTTTCCTGCAACATCTTGTCACAAACCAAGAAAACCATCAATCTTGAAAACAAACTTTATACAAGACTGAAAATGATGCCAACAAAATTTTTTTTCTCTTCAAGCAAACGGTCGCATCTTGTACTTCATCAAAGCACATGGCATTTTCCTCCATCTTGGTGTACTTAATATCGACTTACAAGACGACAAACACCATCGACTAAACATAAGTTGAAAAACATGATCGACACAACATAGTCATGTAGACAAAATTGACACAAGTCAAGATTCATTTGAAACATATCGACATTCCCAATGACAAGTCGACATTCATGATACACAACCATTTCACTGTTTACACAAATTTCACTATTTACACACACAAAATCACATGCATGTGCATAGCTCTTCAACTCTCCTTCAAGTACAAACATAAGTACATAAACCCAAAAACATGTGGGTACATAAGAGCTGAAAATGAAAAAGATAAATGGCTACAACAAGTGAGTATCATACCCATCTTTTACATCCTCTTGGCCAAGTTGTGCAACAACAAGAATTCCTTAACAAAAAATGCATTCACATGCAAACTTGCATCATACAAGTTATGATAAATTGCTGCAACTTGTCAAACTTCAACAAAAATGCATACATAAGGCTAAAAAGTGCATCTACAAACAGAAAAATGCAAGCCTTACTTGCTCAAGAAATCTAACCATTTCTTACCAAGCCAATTCAATGGTGACTTTTTCTGTTGAACATTGTCTTCTTGTGAATCATCTTGACTCACATCGATGATGGAATCTCATCTTCCATTCTTGCCAGTCTCTTTATCCATCTGCTTCTCATGTTGTAGATGAGTGGTTGGATGCAATGTCCAACATTGGTCAATGAGATGACCTCTCTTCTGGAAATGAGTGCAAATCTTTTGCATCCTCTTTTCAAGTTGCCTTTTCTTGGAAAGTTTCCTGAATGTGGTCGATATCTTCCAACATCTTGAAACATTATGGTTATCTAAACCACAATATGTACATGGAATTTTTCTGCCATTTTTACATGCAAATTTACCATGCTTAACATAATCAAAAGCAACTGAATTATAGGCAGAAATATACCTTGAACATTCACCTTTATTGCCTTCTTGAGGAGGTGAATTTGAAGAGTTACCATCTCTCCTTTGAAGACCAACAACAATGTTCTTGTCCTCATGGCTATCACAACTCTCTTGTTTCATACATTTTCATTCATCTTGAACACACCCTTTGAATGCTTGAGGGTTTGAACTTGAAACAAAAGTTCTTAAACATTCACCTTTATCGCCTTCTTGAGGAGGTGAATTTGAAGAGTTACTAGCTCTCTTTTGAATACCAACAACAATTTTCTTGTCCTCATGGATGTTACAACTTTCTTGTTTCCCACATTTGCATTCATCTTAAACACACATTTTGCATGCTTGAGGGTTTGAACTTCAAACAAAAGTTCTTAAACATTCACCTTTATCGCCTTCTTGAGGAGGTGAATTTGAAGAGTTACTAGCTCTCTTTTGAAGACCAACAACAATGTTCTTGTCCTCATGGATGTTACAACTCTCTTGTTTCTCACATTTTCATTCATCTTGAACACACATTTGGCATGCTTGAGGGATGGAACTTGCAACAAAAGTTGTTCTTGGAACTTTTTCTCTTGTCTCCTAAACTTTGGAATATGCTCCATCTTTCTGTTCATATCCAAGACCCCTATACTTGGGCCTCTCCCCAATAAAAATAGGCTCAACAATGCCTTGTGCATGCTTGCCTAACCCTCTACCTTCATAGCCCATTTTTAACAATAACTTGGACCCTATTCCTCTAGTGTGATTTTCAAAAACACCAAAGCATTCAACTTGAGAGGAATTTGAAGAAAAACTAGCATTACATACCTCATGTTCATGCATGTACTTGGTAAGGGTTTCCTTTGCCTCATGGACTTGAGTCTCCATCTCATGCAACTTTTCAGGAAGCTGGTGCTTCTCCTCCTTCATGGCCATCAACTGCTCTTGAAGGACAATGCTCTCCTTTCTATCTTCCCACATCTCTTGCACCACATCTCTCATGGTTAGAAATTCCTTCAACATATCTTTGTCAAATAATTTGGCTAATGAAGATGTATGAGAACTCTTATTGTTTGAATCTTCCTCCATCCTTGGAAGATATCAAACTTCAACACAAAACTTGCACAATAATAACAACATCTAAATCTCTAGCTATCAATGTCAATCACATGAGAAAAACTATGCTCTGATACCACCTGATCTGAAAATAGGGGACTGACTTGTTATGCTATGCAAGCACCCTCTACTCCATTAAAATAAACTTCAGGACCTTGCTCAATGTCTTAGTTGTGCAAGAGGTTTTATGTGTCAAGTTTATTCTTATTTTAAATGTTTATGTGTGAGGTATTTGTAAGGTTAAATATGTGGTTTAAATAAATACATAGCAAACATAACTTGTAGCAAATAAACCAGCAAACTCACAACAAAGACAAGATGATAAAGGATTTCACCCCCAACTGGGCTACATCTCCTTGAGCCTCCATCAATGGACTAGGCTCTCTGGGATTAGTTTTTCAAAGATTATTTTACAAGATGTTGATCAACTCCAATGGATTTACTGATTGTACAATTGGTTTCAAAATATATAAAAACCCCAAAAATGACTAATAGAACTCTGAAAACGAACCATGGCTCATCCGGGCATGACCTTTTCTACATGTGGCCTTGAGCTTCCCTGAGTTTCCTTGTGGAAAAGACACCTATAAAAGTCCTCAAATGCCTCTAAAACCCGTCCCAATGTTTTCAGAGCATAACAATTAGTCAAAAATGACTATTCAGTCACAAAAAATAGACTTGGGCTCATCTGAGCATGACCTCCTTGAATGGTGGCCCTAAGCTCCCTAGAGCTCCTAAAACTTCAAGGTAGAAAACACTACAAAAGAAGTCTCCATATAAATTTGAAAATTGTTCCAATGGATTCAGAACATCCAAAAACCCCTAGATGGGCTTTTTCGGCACCTCATTTGGCCAAAAGATGAAGAAGTTAGGCCTCCTTCCATTTTTCTCCTTCAAGCTTGTTGTCTTTGGTTCGCCAATTCGCACCTACTATGTGAGTAACCTGGCTTATGGGCATTTTCCATGCCTAAACCCAGCACATACATGCATGCTTGCAAAATGCATGAATTTGTCACACCGTTAGTGAACTAAGCCCCATAAACGCGGAGGTGTTGGGCGCATGGGGGCCATATGGCCACATCCAAGCGCAAAATAGGGGCTCGTTTGCATGTTGCTTGTGGGCTCGACATGTGTCCAGGTGCAAGGGTATATCCATTTAAAACTCATGTTGGACTCCCACGCAATACCATTTCATGGTCATGTGGAACAAGTCATATGAATGGGGCTGGGGCTAATCCCCAACCCAGACCTATGCCATACTACACACACATGACATTTAAATATATGTCAAAACATATAAGGTTAAGAAATAACCATGTGGACTAGTGGTAGCCAACCCTTTGCCAAAGTGCTGCACCGTGGGGGGAGGTCCAGGGTTCGATTCCCATGGACTCCATAAATTTTTAAACAAACAAATCATAACATGGTGCCATGTGGCAGCCCATGTCTGGGCCACGTGGCACCACCCTATTTGACAAAAAGGATGCCACATGTCGAATTTATATTAGCCCACATGTCTGCCAATTAATTGCTTTCCACTTTACAATATGGTCATGCTACATTAGCATGTCCAATCAACATCTGCCATGTCATCGTATGGTCATGCCACATCATCACTTGTACAGACTGTACAATCATCAGTTTTTTACCTATTTGGAAAATCGAACAGAACGCAATATCTCTCTCATATGATGTCTGTTTGAACCCATTCAAAGTGTGTTGGGTTTGTGAGGATGAGGCCTACACTCTTGTTTGTTTTGAAATGATTCTGAACACTTTGATTTTTGGGCTAAAATTTGACCCCTGGTCTAGATTATGATCAATAAGGAAGGCAGGTGCTACGAGAGTGTTTTAGATATTTTAGGCACATAATTAACTACTTCAAATTATCCCAAGGGTGACATCATCCACATTAGACTTAAATCTCATCTATTCAATGTATAATGGAACATCTCAGATAATGACTAAGAGAGCCCTCTAGTTAATCCTATTAGGGTTCTCATGAAATTTCATTGAGGTTTTGCAAGGGCGGTCCACCACATGAGGTTTTCATCAATACCTCTCAAGAGAAACTTGTAAAGATAAACTTGGATAAGAACTTGTTGAATCAACTAGGTTAGTATTAGACTTAATGGTGTCACCACTTTTCAATGGATATTTCAATTAACAATATCTTTTTTCAAAATGATGAGGTAATAAGACATGTGCACCCATTATCATATAGAGATAAATGTGAAAATATCTTCTTAAAGGATAGAAAGGATGATTAATTTAGGGTTGAGTGTAGAAATGTAGGAGGAATATGCACATGAGAGAAAAAACAATTCAACACAAGACTTAAATGATCCTTGATAGAAAGAACATGAAGAGATTAGCTCATACCTCCAATTACCTGAAGTGAAAATGATGTTAAGAACATGAAAAAGATCATAAAACCTTGGCATCAATACCAGATTGGTAACTGGTATCAGAACATGTTTCTGCAGTACCATAATAGATAGTACCAGAATAGGACAACATCGGAACAGAGCGGAGGGCAGAAACATAGTGACAGGATGAATGATTTCTATACGAGGAGATGTATATGGAGGCTTGCAAAATTTAATGGTAGAGAGCATGCAATAATTGAGAGTAACCATATGTTTACCACATAACTAGTCTAATTTCTTTAATAAAATGAAAAATGTTGAATTTAGATGTCCTAGTACTTAAATCTAGCAACAAAACTTGAATATATGATTATATCTACCAACACCTTGTTACCAGTACCAGATCACCTGAGTACCAGATCATTTAAGTGTAGAGTTATGGTCAGTACCAGATGAACGTGGAGACTTTGTTCAATACCAGATATCGTCCAGTATCGGATGAGCACAGGAACATGGTTCAGTACCGGAATAGCACATAAATGACTATTGGTACCAGATGAACACAAAGGTGAACATTGTATTCGGGTACTTGAAGATATTTTGACACAGTACCTGGTGGTAGTTCTTTTGAAAATTTTGTAGGCTACACCTTGTAGAAGTAGCTAGTGTTTTCTAGTGTTATGGAAGAGGACATGTGATCTAATTCAACTGAAAAACCATGTAGATGGAACAAATACCAACACTAGATGCAGGAACTCAGAGTTTGCATCGGAATAATGCAAAAGAATTTGGTGATTGGGCTCCAAGCTCTGTAAGAAGAGGGTATTCTGTAATTGGATGACCATATGTTGAGATTTAGAACCCTCCTCTTTTGGAACCAAGCTGATCACTGCTCTTGTTGGCACTTCCTTTTTATTACAAAAATAATAATCCTAACTACTACTATCTCAGCAACCACTCCCCCATGCTTGAGGTTTTGAATATCCTCATGCAAACAATGTGAGACACTAAAAAAATATGCTCAGAGGATTTCAAACATCTTCTAAAAAAAAACCAATAGAATTAATTAAAACTAGTTTTTTACTCATGCTTAAAAACAAAAAATTTAGGTAAAATGTTGTTAAGAGCTTGAATAGATCTACCAATGTTATAACCACAAATACTGAATACAAAATAGATCCATAGAGCAAAGATAGAAGAAACCACACTTTATTATTACTAAACCCTTGAGGTAGGGCAACACCATACAATGGATCCTATTATGGAAGGGATCCTCTCCTATTCACTTGCCTCTTCGAGGGGGCATCCTCCTATTGAGCTACCGCTCCAAATAC
>JZKD02S0074534.1:216940-231192 GCA_000966675.3 Picea glauca | reverse complement strand
AGTGAGTGTAGGGCCAACACAACCTGCTTTTTCCAAACATTCTTCTAATTTATCAATGTATATGCCAAAAAGGGTAGGGGACAAGGGACAACCTTGTTTGACTCCGATATTGTAGATAATCTCTTTTGACCAGCCCTCAGTGTTTTTAAACTTAGCAATAATTGTAAAAAATTAAAGAGGGCAATGTTCATCCTTAAAAATAAAATAAAAGAATAATCACCCAAGAGTATTTTAGTTATTCTTAAGTTTGTAAAGTTTTATAAAACTGAATTTATAAGCAATCATTTTTCAATTATTAACAAAGATGTGTCAATTTTAAGAGGGTAAGTGATTACTTGCCATTCTTTAGAATTTTGTTTATGTGCTCGAAAAGAATTAAGAGAAGCTTTCCAAGATCACCATACTTTTGTTGAGTTAAGAGGTTAGGAAGGTCGATAGTGTGACAAACAAAAAAGAACATAGGTTTATTAATCTAAGTGGGTTTAATGGTTAAGAACATGTGTTTCCTCTTTAAATATTATAAATTCAAATCCAAAGAAAATAGGAAGACAACAACATCATCATCATGGAAACTTCTATTTTATTAGAATAGAAATTAAATGGTATTTAACCAATTTTTTGTTTTTTGTTTTTTTTAATTTAACTAATGTTAAGTGTAGATATGTTGTTGCTTCTCTTTATCATTTTAAATTTAAAATCACTTCAAATAATATTTTAAATTAAAAGTAAAAGTAACTAAATGTTAATATTTATATCATTAATGTTAATAATTTATAATTGTTTTATTAATAATTTAAATTAATAATTTATTTTTCTTATTTATATTTAAATGTATTCTTATGTATAAAATATCTTAATTTAATATCAATGAAATTTAAAATTTAATTGTTTTAATGTATATCTTAAATTTTTTTTATAAATATCTTAATTTAATATCAATGAAATTTAAAATTTAATTGTTTTAATGTATATCTTAATTTTTTTTTATAAATATCTACATATTAAAAACATTATTTCTCAATTAATTATTTTGATAATTTCTCAATTAATTATTTTAATAATAAATTGATAATAAGACATAACAATTCACATTCATCCATATTGCATAATATTTAATATTTATTTGAGTGATATTATTTACATCATTTAAATATTTTCACATCAATCTTTACAAAATTGAATTAAGCTAATTGTTTTTAATAAATTGTGATATAATGATTCTCTAAAATTTATTTAATAAAAAAATTATTTTCCAATATCACCTAATGCTTGAAATAAGTTAAATACTGATAGATTTGAAAATTTAATATGAATTCATCTCAAATTTATCTATATTTAAAATAATAAGTTAAATATAGAGAGACTTGAAAATTTAATGGAAATTCATCTTATAATTTAATAGTTTAAATAAATTCCCCGGATGGGGTGACACGCAGATGCTCCTCGACACCTGGCTCAGCACTAAGCCACAACATAAATGTTGATGGTCACTACCCTCGTGCCCTGCATTAACGATGGTGGACGGACATAACAACACCTATACAGTGGAGGGACACCTCCCTCCTGCGAACACTCCCGCTCACAACGCACTCAGCATGCCAGTGTTTATGGAAATCCAGGTGCATCTGGCCTTGGACAATTTGTTTTTTCGAGCGCCTGGTCAGAGTTGGTCTGCTCTCGCTTCGGCTCTCCCCTTCGTCTGGGAGCTCTGGTGCAACTCTGCCTCTTTCTCGCCCTGGTTTACTCTCATCTCGCTGCATCCTCACTGTATTGTTATATATTCCTTAGCAATTATGACCAGGAAGCGGGGCAGGCCTCGTCGTGGCTCGGCCTGGTACACTCACAAGGCACAGCGACAAAGGAAGGAGAAGCTGGAGTGGGCTCTGTCATTGGCGACCTCCATCCTCTGAAAGAAGGCTCGAGCTGACCAATTGGCTCTGCATGCCATCATTGCTGAGACTGGGGCTGGTTGCAGCAGTGAGACCATAGCAATTCAGTCTGGAATCAGGTCGGAGGATGGTGTTGCGGATGCGTTCCCCACCTGTTATGTGGAAGAAATACCATTCATGGAATTGGCGACCACCCCAGAACCCTAAGCCATGGAGGCGAATCACCAGGATGGAAGCGGTCCTAAAGTTGCACTGGCAGATGACATCCCTGGGTGCATTGTCGAGGAAATTCCATGGTCGGGTGACTATAGCCCCACCAGCCATGCGAGGCAGGCAACGTTCGAGGAGGTAAATCGGGACAAAGACAAAGCCGAAGAGAACGCGGACGAGAACAACCTTGCGAGAAAGGAGGAAGCGGCCGGTGCAGAACTGATGGAGCTCAAAGTCGGAGGTGGAGCGACTGTGGAAATGAGGGACATAATCCTCGACGACGCGGGTAATGCGTTGCATGGCTTGCATGGTAGTTTCCTCCGTGCAGAGCATTTGGCTCTGGTGTTCGAACTCCGAGGCCACATGGAAGACCTGGAGCACAGAGCCCTTCTCATGGGCCAGCATCTGGACTTGCTCCTTGACGTGTACTCCAATGCTCTAGCAAAGAGGAAGTGTCCTCTCTGCGCACAGACATTTTCCATCCCAGCGGGGTCCACGTGGCAGACAAGCAAGAGCGACGGGTCACCAGGTACCTAGGTTTTCTATGCTATTTCATTTCTTTGTTTCATCTTACTACTGTTACATGTTCACTTGGACTATAGGCATATGTCCTGGTTTCCTCCGGGTAGGACAGAGGGCAAGACAACTCTCCAAACCATGCTGGTTTCCGGTAAAACGACAACATTTTTGGTGACTTAGACCTATTTCTCTGTAAATTTTGTCAAGATTTTTTCGATAACATAATATAGCAGGTTCCACCCTTTTTTATTTAAAAAAAAATTTAGTTTAAATAAATTAATTTTTTTATAAAAAAATTATTATTGAAATAATAACAATCATTTTCTTGAAATTAAATGAGCATAAATAAATTTTAATCCGGGTTTTCTAATTAGTTTAAGTGTACATGTTTTTTTTTATTTTTTTTAAAGGATTTTATTTTCACAAACTAGATTTCTATTAACCTTTTACTAAAATTCAATTTAAAATAAATCTAATGAAGAAAAAATATTAATATTTATAAATTATTTTAAAATGTTAAATTAATTTTCTTTGTTAAAAATATGCAGATGAAAATTTTCTCTTTCCTATATGTAATTTGTGTTTCTCAGATGTGATTTGAGTTTATTTGAAAAGTTGTATTTTTACAAATTTATCTTTTTAAATGATAATTCAAAAATTAACAAATTCATATTTTCAAATCATAAAGAAAAAATGTAAAGTATCCTTTTTTTATTTTGTTAATTCAAAAATTAACAAATTCATATTTTCAAATGATAAAGCAAAAATGTAAAGTCTCCTTTTTATTTTTTATTTTGTTAAGTTTTCATAAACCAATTCTGTTTTACTGTAAGTTTTAATAATGTAATTGTTTTATCTCTTAAAATAAGTTTTTGAATTTCTTCTTTTAAATTTCACAGAACCGAGTAAGTCTAGCTTAATATAAATTTTTGAAATTTTTTTTTATAAATTTCACAGGACCAAGTAAGTCTTTCTTGAACCTGGCTTTCCCAATAGATTAAATCCTTCTCAGTCTCTGAATAAACGAAGTATGGCTCATGGGAATGAATTCAGTAGACTGGATAAGTGGAGTTGAATGGCTGTTCCCTAGTGAGCGGCTGCGCAGATCCACCGGTCCAGATTGATACAGAGACATCTTATAGAATTAGTGAACGCCTTCCTCCTCACTCTCACGCAGGGCATTCGGAATGAAACCTCGCCTTGCGATATAGCTTGCTCGAACAAACACAGAGAAAGCAAAGAACGTAGTCGTTTGTTGTTTCACTTTTTTTTGGTCTGTGTATGTAGGTATATGTATTTTATCTTCATTTAGTATATATATTTTACTCTGATTTAGATTTGAACTAGGAAATCTTTTAACCATTATAACTATTCAAAAGTATTTTCTTTATATAATTTTATGTAATATATTTATATTTATAAAAATAATTTAAAAAAAAATAAATGTGAACAAATTTTCCCCTCTCAATATCACTAATAAAGTAAAAATGAATAATTATAACCGACTTTGTTCAATTAATTAGTAACCCTAAACATCAAGATTGGAGTCGATTTCTTTGGGGCACCTCCACTTTATTTAATATCCAATACAGATATCCAAATTAAAAGCACATATCGAACCATTTCATGGATCCGAGCTACCGTAAACATTCTAAACTTAGTCAAATAATAGAAAAGGAAAGCTTGAAGAGAGAAATTACCTACTTTCAACAGTGATGTTTCAACATTTCCGATTTCCCTAACGTACTTGCAATTGGAATTCATGAGAGTATTGATACATGAATAACACACAGAAATAGTTTGTATTCCACACAATGAACATAGATACATCACACTTAAATAAGTGTTGTGAGATCCAACTTATTTTACTCTTTGATGGAAAGGTTGAGAGAATCTCTCAACATCTTCTAGCAAACTAAATCCAATCCCTAAACTTTAGTAGTGGCATTAATTAGGCATTATCTCTAACACCCCCCCGTTAATGCCTACATTGCAAAACTTCACATAACAGAAAATGTTACAACACTTTGTTTGGCATGATCCTCATCAACGCATACACCCACTCTGACGCTTTTGGATTGCACTCTTTCTCTTCCTCTTCTTCGAGCTTTCCTTTCCACTCATTTAAAGTATAAATGTTTCAGATCATCATTCATGCACTTGTACAATAGACAATATTGACGAACTCGGCTCACCGGGGCTTCCATGAAAAAAGTTTTCAAGTAATGAATCATCCTATGAACATACCTCCATCTGTCAAATATTTCTCTTTCGACTATCTATCAGTTTGAGGGAGCAGTTAGAAATTGGATGTCAGTTGCTTATTGGTTGCCAAAGCGATGTCGTGTGTGAAGAATAGCACACAACAAGAATGCTACTTGTGGAAACCACCGTAGATAGTTTTTCCTGTCTTTTTACTTATATATATCTATCAATGTGTGTGTGGTGTGCATAATGTTTTTATATGTTTACGTGTTTATGTAAAATAGGAACTCTTGTATCCTGATATAAGTTGGAAGCCCCGGTTTCAAGAACAACTGTTCTTATGATTGGAAGTCACCTTGTATACTTGAATGTTGAGGACATTATGTATCCAAACTGCTCTTCTAGACACTGATATGACATCGTAATGGTTGACCTTGGTGAATCTCTCAGACTTGGCTATATCCTACATCCTCCCTTGGTAGCGGTAGAAACACTGAACAACATTCCATGACATCTTGCATACTCCGTCCACAACGGCAGTAGTGATCCATAGCTCCTCTAGTAATTTTTGGACAACAAATTTGAGTTCTGATGTGGGTTGTCAGCTCGATTCCAGCTTGGATGGCCACGATCTAAGCAATATCCTTGAAATCAGTCGTGATTCCTATGCATATCTGATATGCAAAGATCGTTGCATCTTTTCAATGGCGGTTTCTACAGCGCATTCAAAAAATATCTTTCACATGTTCGGTTCTTGCATCAATGTCAAGCATGTATTCGACAAAGGCTCTATTCAGGTTCAACACATGGTGACCTTTTCAACATTTTATAATTGCATCTTCAAAGACGACTCTTTAATCGACTTCTATTCCTTGAAAAGCAGATGACCACAGATGCAGAGACTACTCCTTGCACATGATGATGTCTTTGGCTTCTATTTCATGGACTCAACGCACAAATGTCAAATGCACAATCGGTGCAGTAAAAATGCCTCTCACCTCATTGCTCTGTTACGCGTTATGCATGGAAAAGAATAGTGGCAATGATCCCTCACGGAAATGAAAAGTGGCATCGATCCCTTAATTCCAGTAATCGATTTATGGATTTGATTCTCCAATGATTTGATAGCATTTAACGTAGCTTAATTAACAACATAGTGGCATCTTCTTTCACCCACACAACAACAGCGATGACTATCAAATATAACCTTATTTACGCACTTCAATACACAACGTTCCTCTGAACTTCAACGCTGATGCCTGGAATCCTTTAATCGACTCTGATACCAAATTGGAATTCATAAGAGCATCGAGACATGAGTAACATACAAAAATAGTTTGTATTCCACACAATGAACAGAGATATATCACACTTAAATAAGTGTTGTGAGATCCAACTTATTCCACTTTTTGATGGAGAGGTTAAGAGAATCTCTCAACATCCTCTAGTAAACCAAATCCAATCCCTAAACTCTAATAGTGGCATTAATTAGGCATTATCTTTAACACTTGCTATATAGCTCTCAAAGAAAAAGAATAATCTACCAGCATTCAATGGTAGAGTGGCCTGTATTTCACAGTATGACAATGTTCAAACATTGTTATTTCAATGATATACTAAAAAAACCCAAATATACATTTCCAATAGATAAATTAGAAAGAAAAATCCCAAAGAAACTGTTCATCTATTCAATAAGAAACCCTAAACCCTAAAGTTGAAGACTACTAGTCTCACAAGAAGACAAGATGTTTCTTGTGCTTCATTACCCTTGCTTAATACACGTCACTAGAAAATGAGACTATGCACAACATTTTAACAATGTTTACTGACCATCGAATACAAAAGTAAACCTAGAAATCCCAAATTAAAAGTTCTTGTGCCTCCTTAATACTTGTTTGTCGATGTGTGCGTTGCGACATCAAAATCTATATTCATAAGCAAACTGTTAGAGTCCATAATAAGTTGATCCTCATTTGGAGGAAAGTTGATTCCAAATAGCTTCTAACTTTGTTCTTAGCCATTTATAATTATGTTCAATCTCTACACCCTTTTAACATGATTGTCTCTTAGAATTTTTTAGTTGGTAGATATTTTTATGTGTATTGTGATTATGGTTTTTAAATCTTTTGAAATTTAATTAATGATTTTTTTAATTTGGTAGATATCTTTATGTCTATTGTGATTATGTTTTTTTAAATTTTTGACATTTAATTAATGAATTTTTTAATGTATGGATTTAATTTTTATTGTATTTTAATTTTGTAAAATATTAATAAAAAATGTATTTACAAATTTATTTAATAAATTATTATATTTTTATAATTAAATAAAAAAATTAATTGTAAAAAAAATAAAGTGGACAATGTTCACTCTTAACAATAAAATAGAAGAATAATCACCTAAGAGTATTCTTTATTTTTAAATTTGTAAAGTTTTATAAAATTGAATTTATAAACATTTGTTAATTATTAACAAAAATGTGTCAATATCAATGGCAATATTTATTGGTGTACATTAATACACATATTTATGTTTGAAATTAAAAAAAAAAACAAAGGTTTATTAATTTGAGTGGGTTTAATGGTTAGGAACATGTGTTTCCTCTTTAAAGATTATAAATTCAAATCCAAATAGAAAATGACATTATTATTATTTAGGAAACTTCTAATTTATTAGACTAGAAATTAAATGGTAGTTAACTAATATTTTATTTTTTATTTTTTAATTTGACTAATGTTAAGTGTAGATATGTTGTTGCTTCTCTTTATCATTTTAAACTTAAAATAACTTAAAATAATATTTTAAATTATATTTTTCACAAGAAAAAAAATAGTTTCACTCCTATTCTATTGAGAATTTGTAATTTATAATTATTTTATTAATAATTTGAATTTATACTTTATAATTTGTTTTTCTTATTTATATTTAAATATATCTATAAAATATCTTAACTTAATATCTATCAAATTTAAAATTTAATTGTTTTATATGAATAAATAAAAAATTACAAATACCTACATATTAAAAACATTATTTCTCAATTAATTATTTTAATAACAAATTGATAATAAGGATAACAATCCACATTCATCTCATATTGCATAATATTTATAAATTTAAAATTTAATTGTTTTATATGAATAAATAAAAAATTACAAATACCTACATATTAAAAACATTATTTCTCAATTAATTATTTTAATAACAAATTGATAATAAGGATAACAATCCACATTCATCCCATATTGCATAATATTTATTTGAGTGATATTATTTACATCATGTAAATGTTTTGACATCAATTTTACAGAGTTGAATTGAGCTAATTCTTTTTAATACTTTCACATCAATCTTTACAAAATTGAATTAATAGTTTGTACTATAATGATTCTCCAAAATTTGTGTAATAAAAAAATTGCTTTCCAAAATCACATCATGTTTCAAATAAGTTAAATACATAATTACTTTCCAAAATCACCTCATATTTCAAATAAATTAAATATATAGAGATTAGAAAATTTAATGGGAATTCATCTCAAATTTACTCATATTTAAAATAAGTTAAATACATAGAAACTTGAAAATTTAATGGAAATTCATTTCAAAATTTAATAATTGAAATAAATTATTTTTTTCATAAAAAATAAATTATTATTAAAATAATAATAAGTATTTACTTGAATTCATATATATATATATATATATATATATATATATTAAAGTAATAATAATTATTTTCTTGAAATTAAATTAACATAAATAAAATTAAATTATAGTTTTTTCAAACAACCAATTAGTTTAAGTGTAAATATTTTAATAAATTTTCTCTTTTAAACAGGTTTTCATTTTCACAAAATGGTTTTCTCTTAACCTTATGTTAAAATTCAATTTAAAATTTAATAAAAAAAAATATTAATATTTATAAATTATTTTAAAAAGTTAAATTAACTTTCTTTATTAAAAATATGGAGATGAAACTTTTCTCCTTCCTATATGTAATTTGTGTTACTAGATGTGATTTGAGTTTATTTGAAAAGTTGTGTTTTTACAAATTTATCTTTTTACACGATAACTCAAAAATGTACAAATTCATATTTTCACATCATAAAACAAAAATCTAAAGTTTTTCTTTTAATTTCTTAAGGTTACATATACCAATTTTATTTCAATAAACATTTCAATAATATAATTAATAATGTAATTGTTTTAAAAATTCAAATTTTCCATAATTAAATATAATTTTTTGATTTTTTTTAATTTTTTAAAATTTCAAATCTTTCCTGGACATGGCTTTCCCATAGATTAAATCCTTCTCACTCTCTGAATAAACGACGTATGGCTCGTGGGACTCAATTCGGTAGAATGGATAAGTGGAGTTGAATGGCTGTTCCCTAGTGAGGGGCTGCGCAGATCCACCGGTCCAGATTGATACACAGACATCTTATAGAATTAGTGAACGCCATCCTCCTCACTTTCACGCAGGGTATTCTGAATGAAACCTGGGCTCGAACAAACAAAGAGAAAGAAAAGAATATTTTTTTTTAGTTTGTTTATAGAAATGTCTTATACATCAATTTGGTATGGGTTGATAATAAACTTAAAAATATAAATTATTATTATTATTATATATTTTTATTTAGTATATATATTTTACTCTGATTTGGTATGATTTGGTATGGCGAAGAGCTTGGAGGGCGAGGCAGTTATTGAAGGAAACGGGGGTAATATGGGTTGATAATAAACTTAAAAATATAAATTATTATTATTATTATATATTTTTATTTAGTATATATATTTTACTCTGATTTGGTATGATTTGGTATGGCGAAGAGCTTGGAGGGCGAGGCAGTTATTGAAGGAAACGGGGGTAATGGAGAATAGCAGAGTGGCCTCTCAGAGCGAAAGCTGCGACATCACGTGCTGAAGCTGCCATTTCTGGGGTAGAATAAGAGCCGAGCGACATCCTTGACTGCTTTCCAGGCTCGCTAATTTCGGAAACCCAACTCCACCTGTTTCGCTTTCTGGCGCCATTATGGTATAGATAACTTGCAGCTGATTTCTTCTTCTTCCATGTCTTTGGCTTGCTATTTCTGCCCCTGCCATCTGCTCCATGCGACATGGTGTTCAGACTCAAACCCTGTTTCAGTCCATAAAAGATATATTGATTCAAATAACTGAAACACGGTATGACCATAAAATTACTTTCGTGATCGATTTTTGGGTTACTGACCTAAAGTACCTTTTGTCAGACACAAGAGAAGTAAAACGTCAGTCTTGGCAAACAGAACAGAAATACAAGACCGGTCCATCTCAACATAAATGGAGACTATTCGAGCAGAGCTCAATAACTGAAATCGCATTTTTTTCATTCTATGATTGCGTGTCACATAATGTGAATCCGCGTTGTTGGTAAGTTCAACCTAAGTCGGTTTTGGACAACTAATATATGTTAGTAATATTTTAAAAATAAAGACACGAGTTTAAGTAAAATGGATTAAAAAGTTTTCTTTTAAAACTCAATTTGAGTAATTCTTATGTTGGTGGATGAGTATTTACACATATAAAAAAAAATTGTAAGAAAATATAAATATATATTATATATTTATATTTAAAAAGTCATTGTTGGACAACTAATTACGTTGAAAGGCATACACTTATTGATAATGGGTACATTTAATAGGTTTTTAGTGCTTAATCAGTTTTGTATGGACACGATTAAATATTGATGCAATATTAGAGCACCTGAGTGGGCCCAATGGTTAAGAACATGTGTTATCTCCGGGGAGGTCACAAGTTCAAAGCCAGCGGGGGTAGGGATGCTCATATTGACCCCTTGTGACAAGGCCTCATATTGGTTTTTCTTTTTCTTCAGAGTTGATAAAGAGAAAACGCGGAAACTTGGAAATCTCTTTGAGTTCTCTTTTTGGTATGGATAATATTAAATTAGTTATTAGTTAGATTAGATATGGAAAAAGATTTGTAACATGGATATATGTAATTTAAAATTATAAGGAATTGAAGGAACAAATGGGTATTATGAATCCTTATTTATTTTTAAGATTAAGAAATTTCTTCATAAATTTTATGAGATTAATGAATGATATGTTTTAAAAATATTTAGACAAGTTTGTGTTGGTGTTTATTGGTGGCATCCTACTTTATTTCTAGAATAAGGAAGAGAATTAAGAGTATCTTCACATTTGTTGACATTCATCTATGTCTTCTCTATGATTATGGGGTTTTTGTTGAAATTGTGTGGAAAAAAATCCAAGTTTTTGTTGACAACATCACATAACGAAATATTTCAAGAGATTAAGTATCTTCTCATGTTAGCACCACTATTAATACTTCATAACTTTAATAAGTACTTCTAGTGTGGAATGGTGCCAATGATGAGGGAATTGGAGTTCTTGTGTAGAAAGGAACAATGACCTATAAATCTAGAAAGATAAAGATTTCTCAGAAGAACTATCCAACTCATGACCTAAACATATCTAAAATGGTGCATGTCTTAGATGCGTAGTGACCTTATTTGATAGACAAAAAATTTGGACTGTAATCTAAACATGAAAGTTTGAGATATTTTTAGACCAGGTAGAAATTAAATGTCAAGAAATGGCAATGGGAGGGGTTTCTAAGTGGTTATTATTATGAGTTTCTACATGTAAATGGAAAAAAAAATGAATAGGTAGATGCATTGAATCAAAGATGACATAGAGGCACAATCTCTCAAGCTCAATTAGATTTAATGAAACTGATTAGGATATGATCCATAGATGACAATTTGTATCATGGGTTGTTTCAAGCTCTAATAAATAAGGAGAATTGGAGAGATAATGAAGTCAATAAATATCGAAGTTATCACTTATCCCAACATCAAATACCTTTGTGTCGAAATTAGATTTATGTTCCTCATCAACCTTAAACAAGGAGGCTAGTATTCCATGAGGCCTACAATTCCCCATATTTATGACTCTAGGGATACTTGTGGGCGTTCCTAAGTATGAAACAAATTGATTACTAGCCATGATTAAAAGAAAAAGTTGTGCCATATGTGTCAATATCCCTAGAAAATTGGTAAAAAAAAGTAGACCGTCAACATCCTACTAGTATGTCAGCTATTAAGGAATTCTAAGAATTAATAAATCTTGGTAGTATTTTATTGTTTACTAAGATTGAACGTTTCATAATACTTAAGAATACTAATTGGACATGTGATATAGCTCACATATTTGTTCAAGAAGTGGTAAGACTACATAGTGTACCAAACATGCTTGTGTTAGATGGGACTCAAAGTTTACTTCACAATCAGTTGGAAAAAAATTAACTAAAATACAAAAAAGGTTTATTTATAGGATATATTACCTTGCAGAGCTTGATGGCTAGATAGACAGAGTTAAACAAAGTTTGGTGGATATGCTACAGATGTTTGTACATGTGTACAACCTCAATAGTTTACACTAGGGTAAATGGAATGCATTGTGAACATCTTGATATTTTGGCACAAATGGGTGCAATTAGTTATGAGTTGGTCCTATCACCACATGAGACTATTCATGATATTTTTCATGTGTCCTTAACAAATATGTGCTTTATGCCAACCCTGTTTTGTATTTTGATGTTGTAGAAAAACATATGAGGAAGTTGTAGATTGAGCCCCTCATGATTATAGGTGCTATGTGGAAGCATCTATGGGAAAAAGTCACTAATTGGTTCAATATACATTTTAGTTAATGTACATTTTATGAAACTTGTAATTTTCCTCCTAATCCTTCAACGCATGTTTAATTGGAATGGGGAATGGGAAGGCCAAAATACCTTATTGGGAGTGAGATGTTATTTTTTGAAATATTAGAAAAGGACAAGCTTTGTTTGTATGAAGGGATGGATCTAACTAATTATTTTTATTATTTCATTGGTAAAGTTAATGTTTTGGATCTACGATTTCATGAGAGAAGTAAGAAAACTAGTTAACTTTTATTTCAGTGTGTAGGTGGTGTACTTGACCATTGGATCTACTAACTCCCATTTTTTAGCCTAGAAAATGATGTTCGGCTCTTGGGAGCCCATAAGGTTTCAAGATGTTGGGATCCTCCTTACCGGTGTAATAGGTGAACATGGGCCCATTAGAGATACATATAGGATGAATATTGTGGCCATTTAATATAATCTGGAAAAGGTCTACAATGTTGGTTATTATTAAATAAGGCTAGTTTGGTAGTTAGCATAGAATAAATGTGATGTGGCCTCATTAAAGAATCCCATAAGGTAGTTAGTGTTTGGAACCTAAAAATAAGGACAGAGTCCTACTTATTGTGCATGTATGAAAATATTATTGTATTGAATCTTGACTACTTAGGATTTTTTCCACTCAATGGGGTAAGTGAATAGGAGTTGACCCTTCCATAAAAAGATCCTTGTAAGATGTTACCCTACATGAACGTTACTTTGATAAATAATGTATTGATGTATTTCCTTTACATTATTTTACATTTTTAATGTTATTGAATTTTCATATGTAAGTTACTTAAAAGTGGTATGAAAGCACTTTATACGAGATAGTTGGAATTTTTATTTTTTTTTTTTAATTAATTTTTTTTTATCGGGGTAGATTTGGGGTCATGATACTCAAATGTGTTTAGATAACCATTTATTTATAGAATTTTAAGAAAATAAATCAATATTTTTGTTTCACCTCCCCGCCCCCCCCACACAAATAAGCAATTTCAAAAAATAATTCAGGTGAATCTATTTTTGGTTGAAGGAGATATTGTAGTTTGAAATTTGTTGTTTTTTAGGGATTTTCAGTGATGGCTACATGTATTGTAGATAATTTTCAGTATAGAACACATATTATAGTCACAACATTTCCATTAGATGTAGATTTTTTAGATGTTTTATTTAACATATTATATGATATATTTCAATCAATGTTACTAAGTTACAATCTTTGGAAATTTCTACCTCCCAAACCTAGAAAAAAAAAATGGTCATGTTCAGACCAATTCAGGAGTAAAGGAAACAAGGATGGAAAGTTGCAAAGAGGAAATAAGCCATGAATAGGAATTGTGTAAAAATATTGAGGAGACAATACATCATACAAACATTCATCGACATTATAGCAATATCATCAACATGGAGTATACAAGTGAAACATTTCCCTAGTGTGATTTGGAAGATGCTTGTGAGGATTGGCATCTATATATTTGTCGTTTTTTAAAAGACAAATACTTCCATATTATTATTGATGCTTGTTCTCTACCATATGAAAATAACATCATTAAGTAAATATAGAAGCAAGTTGTTCCTACTAGTTTCCATTATGCTTCATTTACAATGGTAGAGTTCCTTTTAGAGCCATCCTTTACAGTTATATGGAGAACTTGTTTTCTTTGGATGGTTCCATTTTTTTTTATCCACATGAACATG
>JZKD02S0074534.1:172849-200469 GCA_000966675.3 Picea glauca | reverse complement strand
AATTTAAAAAACCATTAAATCAAAATATGTGTTAACAAATTTACCCCTCTCAATATCACTAATAAATTAAAAATGAAGAATTATAACCGACTTTGTTCAATTAATTACTAACCTTAAACGTCAAGTTTGGAGTCCATTTTCTTTGAGCCACGTCTACTTTATTTAATATCCAATACAGATATCCAAATTAAAAGCACATATCAAACCATTTGATGGATCCGAGCTACGGTAAAACACTCTAAACTTCGTCAAATAATTGAAAAGGAAAGCTTGAACAGAGAAAGTACCTGCTTTCAACAGTAATTTCTCCCTAACGTGCTTGAGATGTAGCTGTCAAAGAAAAGTAGTGTGGAGGCATTGGCCTGTATTTGACAGTATGACAATGTTCACACATGGTTATTTCAACGATAGACTAGAAAAACCCTAATGTACATTTCCAATAGATAAATTAGAGGGAGAAATCCCATAGAAACTGTTCAGTTATTCAATACGAAACCCTAAACCCTAAAGTTAAGACTAAACCCTAAAGTTAAGACTACTAGTCTCACAAGGAGACAAGATGTTTCTGGTGCTTCATTACCCTAAACCCTAAAGTTGAAGACTACTAGTCTCACAAGGAGACAAGATGTTTCTGGTACTTCATTACCCTTGTGACAATATGTTTCTGGTGCTTCATTACCCTTGCTTAATACACATCACTAGAAAACAAGACAATGCACAACATTTTAACAATGTTTACTGACCATCGAATACGAAAGTAAACCTAGAAATCCCAAATTAAAAGTTCTTCTGCCTCCTCGGAAATTAAGACCCTTATTGTTGATGTGTGCGTTTGGACTCGTTGGGACATCAAAATCTATATTCATAAGCGAACTGGTAGAGTCCATAATAAGCTGATCTTCATTCTCACTCATTTGTAGGGCAGCTGATTCATGGAGCCTCCCGACATTTTCTCGATCGACGAAGACTCATCGATTCCATTATCTCGGGCACCTTCGTTGATTGTGTCATCTGGGTTTCTGCTCTGTTGAAATGATTGACTGAATATTAAACTAATTTTTCCCGTTGCTGCTGCTCTGGTAGCTTTAATGTCTTTGGGCGAAGAGCTTGGAGGGCGAGGCAGTTATTGAAGGAAATGGGGGTAATTGAGAATAGCAGAGTGGCCTCTCAGAGCGAAAGCTGCGATATCACGTGCTGAAGCTGCCATTTCTGGGGTAGAATAAGAGCCGAGCGACATCCTTGACTGCTTTCCAGGCTCGCTAATTTCGGAAACCCAACTCCACCTGTTTCGCTTTCTGACGCCATTATGGTATGGATAACTTGCATCTGATTTCTTCTTCTGCCATGTCTTTGGCTTGCTATTTCTGCCGCTGCCATCTGCTCCATGCGACATGGTGGTCAGACTCAAACCCTGTTTCAGTCCACACAAGATATATTGATTCAAATAACTGAAACACGGTATGACCATAAAATTACTTTCGTGATCGATTTTTTGGTTACTGACCTAAAGTACCTTTTGTCACACAACAGAAGTAAAACGTCAGTCTTGGCAAACAGAACAGAAATACAAGACCGGTCCATCTTAACATAAATGGAGACTATTCGAGCAGAGCTCAATATCTGAAATCGCATTTTTTTCGTTCTATGATAGCGTGTCACATAATGTGAATCCGCGTTGTTGGTAAGTTCAACCTAAGTCGGTTTTGGACAACTAATATATTAGTAATATTTTAAAAATAAAGACACGAGTTTAAGTAAAATGGATTAAAAAAGTTTTCTTTTAAAAATCAATTTGAGTAATTCTTATGTTAGCGGATGAGTATCTACACATATAAAAAAATATGTGTAAGAAAATATAAATATATATTATATTTTTATATTTAAAAAGTCTGTTGGACAACTAATATATATCAGTGATATTTAAAAAACAAGGACACTAGTTTAAGGGAAATGGATTATAAAAATATTTCTTTTAAAATTTAATTTTAGTAATTCTTAACTTAAAATTGTATTAAAATGAATATCATAATTTTTAATACCAAAATTTCAAAGATTAGTTAAGTGACATTTTCTTTTTAATTTTAAAAAGTGTTTCTAAGTTCAAGCATCTAAACTTTTTAAACCTTTCTCTTCCAAATTTTTTGGTGAAGATGTCTCCAGTATGTTTAATTGTGGAACAATGTATCAACCTCGGTGAATTCTGAAGCATACTCCAAGTTGTGAGACGTAAAAAGTGGAGTCTTGTGAATGTTGCACAATAACAAGAAGTGTTTATTGATTTTTGGTTGTTTTCCTTGGCAATAAATTCCCTTGAGATCCCACTAAAGAGATTCCTAATTACATGTGTCATTTCTATTCACCCAGTGTAAACTTTAATCACTATGGGTAAGTCATTTAGTCATGGTAACTTGAAATTTTCTTCGAATTCACACTTGTATACAACTTCCTACTAACTAGCTTGGACAATTAAAAAAACATATGAACGCGGAATTTATGTTACCTTTAAAATATTATGTTTGATACAGACAAAACATGGAAACTTGGAAATCTCTTAGAGTTCTCTTTTTGGTATGGCTAATATTAAATTAGTTATTAGTTAGATTTGATATGGAAAAAGATTTGTAACATGGATATATGTAATTTAAAATTATAAGGAATTGAAGGACCAAATGGGTATTATGAATCCTCATTTATATTTATTTTTAAGATTAGGAAAAATTTTCATAAATTTTATGAGAATAATGAATGATGTGTTTTAAAAATATCTAGATAAGTTTGTGTTGGTGTTTATTGGTGACATCCTACTTTATTTCTAGAATTATGAAGAGAATTAAGAGTATCTTCACATTTGTTGACATTCATCTATGTCTTCTTTATGATTATGGGGTCTTTATTGAAATTGTGAGAAAAAAAATCCAATTTTTTTGTTGACAACATCAAGTGACTAAATATTTCAAGAGATTAAGTATCTTCTCATGTTAGCACCACTATTAATACTTCATAACTTTGATAAGTATTTTTACTGTAGAATGGTGCCAATGGTGAGGGAATTGGAGTTCTTGTGTAAAAAGGAACAATGACCTATGAGTCTAGAAAGATAAAGATTCCTCAGAAGAATTGTCCAACTCATGACCTAAAAATAACTAAAATGGTGCATGTCTTAGATGTGTAGTGACCTTATTTGATTGACAAAAAATTTGGACTATAATCTAAACATGAAAGTTTGAGATATTTTTAGACCAAGTAGAAATTAAATGTCAAGAAATGGCAATGGGAGGGGTTTCTAAGTGGTTATTATTATGATTTTCTACATGTAAATGGAAAAAAAAATTAATAGGTAGATGCATTGAATCAAACATGACATAGATGCACAATCTCTCAAGCTCAATTAGATTTAAGGAAACTGATTAGGATATGATCCATAGATGACAATTCGTATCATGGGTTGTTTCAAGCTGTAATAAGTAAGGAGAATTGGAGAGATAATGAAGTCAATAAATATCGAAGTTATCACTTATCCGAACATCAAATACCTTTGTGCAAAAATTAGATTTATGTTCCTCATCAAGCTTAATCAAGGAGGCTAGTATTCCATGAGGCCTGCAATTCCCCATATTTATGACTCTAGGGATACTAGTGGGCGTTCCTAAGTATGAAACGAATTGATTACTAGCCATGATTAAAAGAAAAAGTTGTACCATATGTGTCAAGATCCCTAGAAAATTGGTAAATAAAAGTAGACCATCAACATCCTACTAGTATGTCAGCTATTAAGGAATTCTAAGAATTGATAAATCTTGGTAGTGTTTTATTGTTTACTAAGATTGAGCGTTTCATTATACTTAAGAATACTCATTGGACATGTGATATAGCTCACATATTTATTAAGGAAGTGGTAAGACTACATAGTGCACCAAACATGCTTGTGTTAGATGGGACTCAAAGTTTACTTCACAATCAAGGGAAAAAATATTAACTAAAATACAAAAAAAGGTTCATTTATAGGATATATTACCTTGCGGAGATTGATGGCCAGATAGAGAGAGTTAAACAAAGTTTGGTGGATATGCTACAAATTTTTGTACATGTGTACAACCTCAGTGGGTTACACTACGGTAAATGGAATATATTGTGAACATCTTGATATTTTGCAACAAATGGGTGCAATTAGTTATGAGTTGGTCCTATCACCACATGAGACTATTCATGATATTTTTTATGTGTCCTTACTTAATAAATATGTGCTTTATGCCAACCCTATTTTGTATTTTGATTTTGTAGAAAAAAATACGAGGAAGTTCAAGATTGAGCCCCTCATGATCATAGGTACTATGTGGAAGCATCTATGGAGAAAAGTCACTAATTGGTTCAATATACATTTTAGTTAATGTACATTTTATGAAACTTGTAATTTTCCTCCTAATCCTTCAATGCATTTTTAATTGGAATGGGGAATGGGAAGGCCAAAATACCTTCTTGGGAGTAAGATGTTATTTTTTGAAATATTAGAAAAGGACAAGCTTTGTTTGTATGAAGGGATGGATATAACTAATTATTTTGATTATTTCATTGGTAAAGTTAATGGTTTGGATATATGATTTCATGAGAGAAGTAAGAAAACTAGTTAACCTGTATTTCAGTGTGTAGGTGGTGTACTTGACCATTAGACCTATTAACTCCCATTTTTTAGCCTAGAAAATGATGTTCGTCTCTTGGGAGCCCATAAGTTTTCAAGATGTTGGGATCCTCCTTATTGGTGTAATAGGTGAACATGGGCCCATTAGAGATACATATAGGATGAATATTGCGGCCATTTAATATAATGTGGAAAAGGTCTACAATGTTGGTTATTATTAAATAAGGCTAGTTGGGTAGTTAGCATAGAATAAATGTGATGTGGCCTCATTAAAGAATCCCATAAGGTAGTTATTGTTTGGAACCTAAAAATAAGGACAGAGTCCTACTTATTGTGCATGTATGAAAATATTATTGTATTGAATCTTGACTCCTTGGGAATTTTTCCACTCAATGAGGTAAGTGAATAGGAGTTGACCCTTCCATAAAAAGATCCTTGTAAGATGTTACCTTACATGAATGTTACTTTGATAAATGATGTATTGATGTATTTCCTTTACATTGTTTTACATCTTTAATGTTATTGAATTTTCATATGTAAGTTACTTAAAAGTGGTATGAAATCACTTTATAGGGAATAGTTGGAAAAAAAATCTACTTGTTTTTTTTTTTTGGGTAGATTTGGGGTCATGATACTCAAATGTGCTTAGATAAGAATTTATTTATAGAATTTTAAGAAAATAAATCAATATTTTTGTTCGACCCCCCCCGGCAACAAATAAGCAATTTCAAAGAATAATTCACGTGAATCACTTTTTGGTTGAAGGAGATATTGTAGTTTGAAATCTATTGTTTTTGAGGGATTTTTACTGATGGCTAAATGTATTGTAGATAATTTTTAGTATAGAACACATATTATAGTCGCACCATTTTCATTAGATGTAGATTTTTTAGACATTTTATTTAACATATTATATGATATACTTCAATCAATGTTACTAAGTTACAATCTTTGGAAATTTCTACCCCCCAAACCTAGAAGAAACAAAAATGGTCATGTTCAGACCAATTCGGGAGTAAAGGAAATAAGGATGGAGAGATACAAAGAGGAAATGAGCCATGCATAGGAATTGTGTAAAAATATTGAGGAGACAATGCATCATACAAACATTCATCGAGATTATAGCCATATCATCAACATGGAGTATACAAGAGAAACATTTCCCTAGTGTGATTTGGAAGAAGCTTGTGAGGATTGGCATCTATATATTTGTTGTTTTTCAAAAGACAAATACTTCCATATTATTATTGATGATTGTTATCTACCATATGAAAATAACATCATTAAGTAAATATAGAAGCAAGTTGTTCCTACCAGTTTCCATTATGCTTCATTTACAATGGTAGAGTTCCTTTTAGAGCCATCCTTTAAAATTATATGGAGAACTTGTTTTCTTTGGATGGTTCCATTTTTTTTTATCCACATGAACATGATGGTCATTTATAGAATAAAAATCAACAGTTCATTGATATTAGGTGTCATTAGCTCGAAGTTAACATGATTTCATAAACATGTGAAACCTATTTATGGATGAGATTCTTGGACACTTTCAACATTGAGGCTAGGAATTATACATGGGACCCTAGTTCCCTAGACTAATTGTTGGAATATTCACCAATTCTAAGAGGGGGGGTGAATCAATATTGAGCATTTTTTACCATTTTCAATCACAACATTAACTTATCAATGATTCCATTCACTTATGATTGCATTTAGCATATCATAAACATATAAGGATAAATAATATCATTCAACAATGTATCACATCATACATAGTGCACAAGATATTTTTTCGTGGAAACCCAGATGGGAGAAAATCATGGAATGATTTCTTATATATTATAATATTACATTCATAGGAAGCATCAACTTCCAAAATTCTCCCGCACCAACTGGAAGGAGAGTCCAACCACCTGTTTATATGCTCCAACCTGAAGGAAGCTACAACTCCCTATAATCTCATGCTCCAACTAGAAGGAGGCTCCAACCCCTTCATTTACATGCTCCAACCTGAAGGAATATTTAACTCCCTATATTCTCCATCTCCAACTGGAGGGAGTCTCCAACCCCCTAGTTTACAGGAACCAACCTGAAGGAGACTTCGATATCCTGCTTGTCACCACCCTGTTTTCCTCAAATATAAATGCAGTCTCAACCTGTCACTGAGACTATCACTGATAATCAACCTGATACTGATAGTCAACCTATCACTTCCATTGATAATCAACATGTCATTGTCACTGCTAATCAACTTTTCACTCATAATTTCACTGATACCGATACATCATTATCATCAAACCATATGCCAATATGACTAACAACATATCTCAAAAAAAATTCCCAACATCACCAAGATATGCCTCAAACTATCTACCAAGCATGTGCCAAAATAGGCCCCAAACATGTACAATAACATCTATGATAAACCATAAACCATATACCAAATATATGCCTCAATCATGTGACATAACATACAGAAAAAATATACCAAGGATGTTCCAAAATATGTCTCAAGAATGTACCATAACATACCTCAAACCAAGTGCTAAGGACATGCCTCAAGCATGTACCAAAGCATCCATGACATACCTCAAATATGAAAAAAATTTAAGATTCAACATGAGCTCATTTTTCCATATCTGATTCTAAAATTCACTTCAGTATGTATTGTTAGACCTCTGAAAATTTCATAGCATGTGAAGTCCCAGAAAATGAGTTATAGCAAAAATTCCACAATGACTTGTTTGAAACATATTTCAGGAACATTTAGGAACTTCGACTTCCATAGAGAACATCTCCAAAATTATTGTGAGCCAGTGTCTAAAATTTTAACCACAAATACTCTAATATATTTCTTCCATCTCCTCAAAATTTCAAGGTCTGAAACTTCTCATAATAGAAGTTATAGCGAAAATGGAAAACTGTCATGAATTTTGGCCTATTCTAGAGAGAAAACTTGTACAACATGCCATGCAATCAATATTGGATATTTTCTTATAAGACTCATATAAGAGATACTAAAGATTGTACTCTTTTTAATGAAATTGGTCTTACAAAATTTCGATCCTCTATGAATAAGTTATGATATTTTTACTCGAAACACATCTTTGATACTAGTAACAGGACTAGTAAAAAACCGTATATTCCACAATTTAGTGTATATACAAATGTACAACGACCCAAAAGATAAAACTTTTACCACATGTACCTTGATATGTCTTCTCAATAGCCTCCATGTTTTTCTATTTGAATCATTCTATAAAATATGTTATAGAAAAAATTGTAAGATGACCTTTAAAAAACATACCTTAGAACATATCATCACAAGACTTCATCTTCCCTTGAAATTTCTCCTTTCTTCACTTCATATTCCCTTGAATTTGGCCCTTCTTCACTTTATATTACCCCTTAAATTTACCTCATATATCCTAGGTTATCTCAAATAAAAATTACTTGAGTTGATGTAACAAATGAACTCCTAGGTTCCTTACTTATACTAGATATGACAACCTACTTTTAGGACCGACTTGACCCAAATAAAATTCAATTTAATTTTAATTGTTATTCCATTGGCATCGACTTTACCAAAAATATCCTTAATATTTATTTTAATATTCATTGCAATGGGGATGAATTGTAACTTCTTGTTTGCAATACTTTTGAGGCGTTGACTTGTAACGTTTTGTCCTTAGATTTAGGGCTTCTTCATTTGATTTTGGGGCTTCATATTTAAGAGGGAATAACTTATCAACCCTGAGGAAACATGTGTCTTACCAATAATCATTGGAAATGGCATGATGAGGAATAGCCATCTATGAGGGTTGTGAATGCATTTAAAATATCCTTCACACACTTTTTTTTCGAACAACTTTGGGATTCGTGAACACAACTCTCGGGCTTCTTAACCACTTAGCCACTTTAACCATATTTCCATGGTTTCTTGTTGACTTATTTAAAGTGTCTTCCTGTCAGGGACATTATTAGAGCTACGCCATAGGGGGATCACTTTGGAGACTTCTTCAAATCTATCCATTACTTGGACTTCTTATAGAGTTGACATCTAGGGTTGACATCAATGATAGCTAACTTTCCAACACTAATTCAATGTTGAGGTTATCACCCATACATGGTGCCTTACCTTATGGATGTATATCATATGTACAAGCATCTAGGACAATACCTCTCAAAGGAGGATGGAATGTTGGGATCGTCCCTAGGGGTGTAATAGGGGCATGCTGGTGAATTAGAGATAAGAATAGGATAAGTATGATGACCAATTAATATAATGTATATTATCTACACAATGTTAGTTATTGTTAAATCATGCAAATTTGGTATTTAGAATTGAATAAACATAGTGTGGCCTCTTAAGGAAGGCCCACTATGTATTTAATATTTGGTAGCTATCAATAAGGTGGTTAGTTATTTTTTATCCATAGTTTTACTATTCTTACCTCTATTGGTCCCATAATCCCCTAGTACACCTATAGAGAGGATTCCAATAGATACATTCATAAATGACCCCCTCATGATGATGAGATAGAATTTTCACTAATGTAATGAACCAACTTCTATGAGTTCCCCTCACCTTATCCTACCTACGGGACCTCTATAGGATGTATAGTGTTTATATGGGTTCCTTAGGATCCTTCTACACCCTCGTTTTTATCCCTTGGTTGCTAATGTGGTTCAATTTGACCCTTAAGGCATCATTTGGGGATATCTTTAATGTCGTGGATTAAATTTGATGCCCAAGTCCCCTTGTTGGGTCCATGTTCACTTCAAAGGTCTCATTTTAGGTCCATCACAAGACAAATCTACTTAGAACTAGTCATTTATAGAGATAATTTAATTCAAACCTCAAAAACCCTACATCACAAACCAAATCTATTTTGGACTAGTCATTTATAGAGGTAATTCAATTAAAATCTCAAGATCCCTACATCATATGTCTGCAAAAAGTGTACTATAGGTTTTATTAGAGTAACACAATTGTAAACTAGCAACATGTATAACAAAGAGTTCTTATGGGCCTAAAATAAATGGCACCATTATATGGAACCCATGACACTTAATCAACATGCATGAGACAATAGTTCTATATGAATTATAACCTCCAATGCATAGCTTAACATTCACCTATTCCTTAGGATTACTCTCTTGTCTATTTATACTTTCCAATTCCTCTTTATAAATCCACTTGATCTCTTTGAATCATGGATCTTTCATCTTTAGAAGAACCCTAATTTTTGGGTGGAAAATTGGATTAGAAATATCCTTCCACCTTTATCAAGCCCTTGGGATGCTTGAATGTGTTATCTTCAAGACCTCTAAACATGTATCTTATGGATAGCTTTGCTCCAACCTTATACGTTTTATTGATTCATCCTATGGAACATTCATACCTTCAATGTTTCGACCCTGAAACTTCAAGTGAGGTTCATTAATGCGTACAAAAAGGGAGGTATCATCTCTGATAAGGTCTCTCTACTTGTTATTTCCATTTATTCATCTATACAATCTATACAATAGTATATCTAGTGTTTATTGATTATATTGGATTTTTTTTTCATAGATTGAATCAAGTGTTTTTTTGCAACGAAACATACTTGTGAGTAGGATCTTCCAAGGGCATGCATCACTCTTAGAGGCCTATCGCAACTCTCCCCTTTATACTAGGGAAATTTATAATTTAAAAAACACATTTTACGAAAGTTATTACCATTCTTCTCAACATTTTGGTTTGTAACGTATTAAAGAAATTGTCTATTAATTAACCATCCTTGATTTATTTTATTCCATTCTCTAATTTACTTATAAAATCTTATTTTAAACTAAAATGATGTACCCTAATAATTTACACACATAGCTTAACATAAACATGATCTTAAGATTTTAATTACTCTAATTCCTTTATCTCCTCTATCGATCATGTGTTGTCTTACAATAGTGCATTTTTCCTTCTTAATACACTATGTGTGTTATTGAATGGTCTTGCATCCCTACACTAATGCTACTTTAGAAGATGCAAATTTATTCATTCTTTAAAAATATACTCTAGATAATTAAATATTATTATAAAATTATTTACATTTTGTTTTCTTTCTTTTAAATGGATATTATTATTATTTTCATTCTTTTAAATATATATTATTTATCTTTTGAAATTGTGAACTTATTTATTCAAACATAGAGTCATAATAATAAGGCCATTCTAAATATAACTGGAGAGGTTGAGAGAATATCTTAACCACAAACCAAATTAAGATCTCACTAATCCAACTCTCTAACAATCTCTTAATAATAGGATCACACAACTCATGTAGAGATTAACTCTACTTCTCAATACATTAGCAAGTATGTTAGATAAGTAGGAATTATATATTCCAACACTCTCCCTTAATGACTACTTATCTAAATATCTATGTGGTCATATCTTAGTGTGCTTCCTCTTGTACCTGTGTTTGATTATTGACGTCCATATAAAAAGAAATCCATCTACCAGAATACATGGGTCATCAGCAGTTGTAACCGCCAGTTCTATAGGAATCCTTTTCAGCTACATGGTTCATTCAACCATTCTTCCTCATAGCTCCCCCTTCATCACATCATCATCAACCTGGGTTTTATTTTGGCTTACCCATAACCGTGCTCTGGGTTTTCTCGGATTACCCTCAACCATGCACCAGGTTTTCTCGGATTACCTGTAACCATGCCCTGGGTTTTCTCGGATTACCCTCAACCATGCACTAGGTTTTCTCGGATTACCTGTAACCATGCTTTACATAGTGGTTTCTATATTACCACAAACTTTTCACATTAGGGGGTATACAATGGCTCAGGTACACAGAATTTTCTAGGACCACTACATCAAAAATATCAATAACAATACTTGTAAAATCATAATTCAATCACACTTGCAATCAACCCTCTGTGAGTCCGATGGAATGGGCACGTACATCTCACTTCATTTCGCTATAACACCTCCATGTAACGGCGCAAACAACAAAAAACTCCAACAATAGTAGCTTCTCGTTTTACGACTCCTTTACTCAGCAATTGCAACTCCTCTACACAACTCAAAAAATTAGTCGTGTGCAATATCATGGACAACGATTTGTCACACGCCCTTCAACCTCGCCCTCTCCTCAGGCTTCCTCTTCCTTCATCACTTATCTCTTGCTTCTAGCTGGAAGCTATATCTCTGTCTCAGGCTCACAGGCAGACAAATCACGCTTGCTTCCATTACACACTCACTGATCAAATCACTGCACATGCAATGAGAGCAAAATTTGTGAAAACATTTCACTGTAACCATCTCCCATGGTGCCTTTACTTCGCAACAAATCAAGCAATTTTCAGTTGCAGATGCATCTCTAAGATCAACTCTCTTTGATGAAGCTCTTGGCATGTCAATTTCTTCTTTTGCCAAAAACTGAGCTTTTCTACATCATACTTAGGGATAAGTGTCAAGACAAAGTTATCCAATTTCCGAACATGTTCTAGAATGCATTGCCTCATTGCTATCAATAGTTGATTTTGAAGCTTATGGCCTCGGGCTATCTGATCATACATGAGATCTGAATCCGTAAAGGCCTGAATGTGAGGAACCCTCAGCTCCAAAGCTGCCAATAACCCATCCATAAGGGCCAGATGCTCGGCCACTGTTCTATCAACATAAAAATCCAATTTCTTCTGCACTTGCATCAAGTTATCCCGATCGGGGCTCTGTATGATGACTCCTATGCCAGAAGAACTCAGACTCGATTCACCAGACCAAATTTCAGACATGCCCTTAAATACTATTTTATAATAGCTGTCCAAACGAGACCTCCTGGCGATCGATCCCGAGAGGTCCGAGGAATCTCTGCAATCGGGAAAACTACAACAACTCAAGTCATTGTATTCTTCTTCTTCTTCTTCTGCATCTCGCCAGTTCCCTTCCTCCTCCTCATCCTCCTCACAAGAGCCAAATTCTTCCATATCAGACCACTCCTACTACTCGGAACCGTTATTTTGGCCGCTCAAATCGTCTGTAACCGATGTCATTTTGTCAAAATTTTGTTGGGCATCCTGCCATTCGCTTTTAGGGGCCCAGGAGAATTCGTTTTCCAACATTTCCTGGAACCGAAGGGCCAATAGAAACTCAGAATCCATCGGGTCCCAAACAGAAAAATTAGAGCCGGAGGAGGCGGGGGTGTACGTGTTCTCCCATGAACCGCGGCTTATCCGGACGACCAATGGCTCTTCATTCTGTGAAAATGCTGTGTAACTGCTCATCCAGATACAAATACATGCCACTGTGCTCGGACGGTTGTAAAACTGTTCTGCATGCCTTAAAAATAAATATACCAACATGAAAATAATAAGAAATGGAGAGAGTATGAGCATTCCAAAACCAACAGCTATAAGCCTCTTCCTCAACAACATAGGGTTATTGATGAAATCCGTTCTGATAGAAAAATTCCTGTCAAACATGTTGTGCAATATACACTAGTTCAGGGTCCATTCCAGAGTCTTTGTTAACATCAGGTGATTCTCAGTGCCACTGGCTTCATGAACCACAGGATCTGCACCAGGAACCCACCGAGGAATCGACATGGCAAGCACACCCTTGTTCAAAATCCCAATTAAGAAATTATCTTTTCGCATGATACGCATCGCAACATAATGAGCTGAAAGATCCTTGACAACACAAAGTCGCAAGCTACTCCGACCTGTCGAACCGGCTCCTCCATTCGCCTTGGCCGATTTGACAACATCATCCCCGCCTTCTCTGTACTCTTCCTTCCCTTTCGTCTTCGAAGGCGTGCTTCTCGGGGTCGAACACGGCGTCTCGGCCCCGTCGGGACTCGAACCCTCACCATTCAAGAACAACGGCTTTCTCGCATAAAGCGACGAGATCTCACGCGGGTTGTTCACAAGTAGGCAGCGACGGATCTCCTTTGGCAGGCGGCTCCAAACAAATTGTATGACAGCAGCAACTCCTTTCTCTCCATGGTTGTTCACAACTTTGTCTACTCTCTACTCCTCCGTCTAATCTACACCTACAGTAGATTATGCTTTCTCAAGATCCTGAGCACTCCCGTGAGGGATTCACATTCAGCCCTGAAGCTCTGATACCATGATAAAATGGGAGAGTAGAGTGATATGAACAAATATTCAATTGCTAACAAAATCAATACAATGGACTCTATTACATAGAGTGTACAGGTTGTTATCAGATCTAACTTATTTTAAAGATAACTAGAGAGGTTGAGAGAATATCTCAACCACACACCAAATTAGGATCTCACTAATCCAACTCTCTAACAACCTCTTAATAATAGGATCACACAACTCACGTAGAGATTAATTCTACTTCTCAATACATTAGCAAATATGTTAGATAAATAAGAATTATATATTCCAACAAATACATTATAAACTAAATGTTTAAAATCAACTCCCTATGAATATTGTTCTCTATGTGCTAAATTAATTCCGTTTCTATTTTCATAGTCCATTACTATGCTTTATTTATAACTATGAATTATAAATAAAGTAAATGTTTAAAATCAATTCCCTAGGAATATAGTTCTCTATGTGCTAAATTAATTCCGTTTCTATTTTCATGGTCCATTACTATGCTAGTATACTTTAAAATGTTTAGGGATATGTGAGTTTTTTCGGGGAGGAAGGGTTATAAATTATGTGGAGATATATTAGTTTATAAGGAAAATATAAAAAAAACTAAAAATTATATTGGAATTTACCTTCGACTATGTTAAAAACTAATTATATTCAATTATAGAAACTGATTATATTTAATATAGGAAACAATTGTGATGTTTCTAATTAATATGTTAAAAAAATGTGAGGATGATATTTAATATAGGAAACAATTGTAATGTTTATAATTAATATGTTTAAAAAAATGTGAGAATGTGTAATTATTTTTTAGCAAGCAAATAAGAATTTTTAAACATTTGTCTTTTAGTATGGGTATGATTATTAATAAAAGAAAAAAATTATAATAATTAAATTTAAAAGAATTATTTACAATACTTAGTATATGATATTAATAATTTGGAGGAAGTGTTTTTATACAAATATGTGACACTCATCAGTCTTTTTTATTTTATATGGATGTAAAGTTTGGGGATATATTATATCTAGAGAGTCATGGTGAAAAATAAAGAAGATCCAAAAGAATTTTATAACTTATAACATCAAAATTAAAGGTAATACACCATATCATATCCTCCTTGCATAAGTAATCCTCCCCCCCATTGAGATAATGACTATGACCAAGTACATAATGTATACGAACAATTTAAACAACATTGAAGACAAGAAGTTTCAAAAAATTGCTTCAAAATCCATCCAAAACCACTTCCAGTTCAAGCAAGGATGGCATAAAGATGCTCAATCTTTCTAAATCATTAGGGAATAAAGGAAGATATCATGATGTTGAATGATAATATTAAAAATATTATTACATCTAAATTTAAGGAGAAATTATGGTGTGATAAAGAGTTAGAAAAAGAAAATTAAGATACTATGAGGAGGCAATTAACCCTAATATAGAAGACAAAAAGTATCTTTGTTTTGAGTAGTTGTAATGATCAAAATCCATTATGCCAAGATCATCACAGTTTTGGTGTCTTTTTAAAACTTTTCTGGTTGTGGCATTTTGTCAAACACTTTATTGTCCTACTTGTTTAGATGTGTTTACTTGTTGAATGGCCTCTCGATTTCGGCCTTAGGGTTTACTGATGTGTTATATATGTGTATTGCAGCTATAAACAAGAAGAGACAACCATGGAACATACCTCAACCATATGCAATATGATAGACAAGCCAAAACATCCCAAATATGATTTTATTCATGAAATAGAGAAACCCGCCACAATGAAGATGTCGATCTGGAATGCTCAACAGATGGCTAAGAAGATATACAATGGATCTACTACAAAATGCTCCAACAAAAGACTCCAACAAGCCTCCAAAGGATGGATATACAATGAAGAGTGAATACAATAGATCTGGGTCGTAAGAATGCTAAACCCCCAAGCTGGAAGGTGAGATGCCCTACTGGATAGCTGAAGCCCCTCAACAATTCGTCCTTGCTGTCAAAGTGTCCAATCACCCCAAGAAATATGCCAACTAATAGATCGAGCAACTGCAAGGAAAACCCAGGTGTACAAATCTCCAAATCCACTCTCAAACCCTGTAGATATGAAGCTCCTCCACTAAATGGTGCACCCCCTAGATATCTAAAACCCTAATAATTCATCCTGGATGAATTAGGCCTCCAAACCTCCTGAAATTCTCCAAAATGATAGATCAGGGCTTGGTTACCTCCCTAGTGAAGTCCCAAGCGAAATGGTGAAGATATGAGCTAGCAAATGATTGAAACCAATTTCTGAAGTTTGCTCCTCTCCTCCAATTCGTCCCATGCATCTAATAAATCAAATAACACCTAAAACTCCTCATGAATGGACTAGATCTGATGTCTAATGCCCTGTAATGAAAACCCAAGTGATAGAATCTCCAAAAGTCCTGCCAATTTCCAACAACGAATCTCTCTCTAAGGATGGTGCGCCTCCCTTGCTGTCTGATATCATTTGGCCTATGATGCTTATCATCACATACAAGGCCTCCACTGTCTTCCCATCACGGCCCACCTCTTTCCTATTGTATGTCATAAATGTACTCATGTGAGGTGCTTTTGGCCTAACCACTCTCCATGTCTCATCTCCCATGAAACTGTCTATACTGTGAAGGTGACCTCTCATAACTATGTGTTGTTGCAAAGGAAGGGCATCTACATACTCCCTAGAGTGTGTCCCCTCCCTACACCTCACTACACCTCCGTGGATCTCATTGTAAACCTCTGCCTGTCTCTGTACGTCATCAATCACCATTGTATGCTCTTGCTTACTCAGGTAGTCCCTGGTATACCCTTGCAACATCATGGATCTTGGGTGTACTACTAGATCAACCTCTACATGATGGTCAATCCCTCTCGGGACACAAATGGAAGTATCATCAAAACTGCCCCTAGCTCTGGAGCCTCCATGTGTAGGTGAGTGCCTGACTATCTCAAAGATCGTCTCATGCGCTCCTAGAATGTAACTCTCCATACTCATCAGTGATCCTGTGCACACCTCAAGCTCCTCCATCAACTGGTGCTCCTCTACTTGACCACCAACATCCTTTGGTGATGTGACTAAATGATGTGCCTAGGCGTCCACCAAGATAGGTGAAATGGATTTCTGACGAATATCCTCAAGGAGCTCCTCTTATCTGGACTCTGATTCTTGAAGGGTTGTTTGTGTGCCTCTCAAGAATCCTCGAGTGCTCTCCAACTCTTGGGTAAGTCTGTCCACCTCCAGCTCCTGCTCCCTTGGAGCTTCATGATACGTCTCACCAATCCTCAATAGGTAGTTTGTATCAGTCAAAAATTGTTGGTGATCGGTCCTCATCATAGATACTCTCTCCCTGAGAGTATGAAAATGACCCATGGAAAATCCCTCATATGAACTACAATGTGCTAATCATTCTCTCCAGCAGTAATCTGCCATCAATGCATGCATTTCATCACTGTGCCTGGTGGCTGCCATGATCATATCCTCACTGACTCTCAACTTTTCTACTAAGTTGTGTGGCTCTTGATCACGTTCATGCTGTGGTGCCACCTCATATCCCTCACTGCTACTGTCCATCCTGCTAGTGTCAACTCTGGAGTCCCAAAAGACACTCTTCGCATAAGATAACGTGCTAAATTTCCCACTGTCTAATGTTTTGTTGGGTACTTTTGTATGCCACTGCATCCCATCACTAGATGCTATCTCCCCCTGAATCACATTATATCCTGTATGATCAGTCGTATCCTCCTATGCACTCACTCTGCTACTATCATCTACACCTGGATCCCATATATATGTATCCAGACACGTGTTATGGTCATCCTGGATACTAAAGAGTGCATCCTCATCCATGCAGGCCGATCCTGGAAGTGGGTGTCTCGTCAACCTGTCAACATCCACAATCTTCTCAACTAATGGAGTCTCCAGAAAATGTGACTCAATCTCCTCTAATTGATTTGTATGTGTAAGTTCCACTGTCTGTACTCCATGTATCTCCTCCTAGATCGGTGGATCTACATGTCTGTGGTGTGCATCCCTCACACAAGGCTCATCAACCCTATCTGACATGCTACTAACCTCCTCATGTGATGTGACTATCAGGGGTGTTTAGAAGGATGACATATCTGTCACGCCCATTATAGGAAGCTCATCATCTCTAGGTGTTAACACGTGTGACTCCTCACTAGTGTCACCACTCTGTTGAGGCGTAAGGTCATCAATGGTATGTGACATGTTTGCTGAGCAACTAGTGCTATCGTTCTATCCACCCGGCTTCCTATCCACTATACAAGGGTCATCATCCTCTGTACAAGATTCATTATCACTAGCCTCTGTGCAAGAGTCACTATCATCATCTTATTGTCCCAAATCAACATCTATTGCTCCATCCTCACACATCTCATCATCACTGTCATAGTGTGCCTCAATACTGTGCTTATGATCCTTACCCTTGCACCTATGATCTGGTTCCCACGACCCCTTGCAATAGTGGCAAGGTTGTGTGCTCCTAATGGGCGTGGGGTCTCCCTGTTCTTCCCACCATCTAGTTGCTTCTTTTCTCTTTCTATATGATATGATGATCCCATGTAAACTATCCTCTTCGCTCCAATGGGGATTTCTATAGGCTGCATACTGTGGGAAGTTTATTATAGGCTTAGTTTCCTCGCTAAGGCTATGATAAATGATCTCCAAACATGATATCTCAAGGCACATTCTATCAATCTCTCCTTGTGGCTCTGTATGTATGTGCTAATTCCCACTAGTTGGAAGGAATCTAAGCCTTGATACCATTGTAATGATCCCAAGCCATTATGCTAGGACCATCATGGTTTTGGTGTCTTTTTAAAACTTTTCTGGTTGTGGTATTTCATCAAACACTTTGTTGTCCTACTTGTTTAGATGTGTTTACTTGTTGAATGGCCTCTTGATTTCGGCCTTAGGGTTTATTGATGTGTTATATATGTGTATTGCAGCTATAAACAAGAAGAGACAACCATGGAACATACCTCAACCATATGCAATATGATAGACAAGACAAAACATCCCAAATATGATTTTATTCATGAAATAGAGAAACCTGCTACAATGAAGATGTTGATCTGGAATGCTCAACAAATGGCTAAGAAGATAGACAATGGAGCTGCTACAAAATGCTCCAATAGAAGACTCCAACACACCTCCAAAGGTTGGATATACAATGAAGAGTGAATACAATAGATCTGGGCCGTAAGAATGCTAAACCCCCAAGCTGGAAGGTGTCACGCCTTGATGGATAGTTGAAGCCCCTCAACAATTCGGCCGTGCTGCCAAAAGTGTCCAATCACCCCAAGAAATATGCCAATTGATAGATCAAGCCACTGTAAGGATAACCCAAGTGTCCAAATCTCCAAATCCACTCTCAAACCCTGTAGATCTGAAACTCCTCCGCTGAATGGTGCACCCCCCTAGATAGTTGAAACCCTAATGATTCGCATGGATGAATGAGGCCTCCAAACCTCCTGACACTCTCCAAAATGATAGATCGGGGCTTGGTTACCTCCCTAGTGAAGTCCCAAGAGAAATGGTGAAGCTCTAAGCTATCATATGACTGAAACCAATTTTTGAAGTTTACTCCTCTCCTCCAATTAGTCCCATGCATCTAATAAATCAAATAGCACCTGAAACACCTCATGAATTGACTAGATCTAATGTCCAAGGCCTTGCAATGAAAACCCAAGTGATAGAATCTCAAAAATCCTTGCTAATCTCCTACAACGAATCTCTCTCCAAGGATGGTGCACCCTCCTTGCTGGAAACCCCCAATGGTGCACCCTGCTCCTCTTCTCGTGCATGTGGCTATGTAGAACCCTCCTGCACGGATGTAGAACCGAGCTATAATGGTGTGGGAGAGTATTGCATCTCCAAGACCAATCTTGGGACAAGCTAGGTGGAATCTTTCACCACCGAATCATCCTCTAGGGTTTGTTAAGTCAAAACCCTCAAAACCCCCAAGAGATGGGCCATCTAGCTAGAAGCCAGAAATCCAAAAGATAAATATACATGAATGAATGAGTAGAGGCCCTTGCCTTTCCTTTGTACTTTTTGGCTCACGTTGTCCCTCCAAAGTGAATTTCATTTTATTAATATTTAATTAATTAATTAATTAACCTTTTTACCTCTAAAAAGTTCCTTATCTCTCCTTGTGGCTTCCTTGGCCACTAAAAGTCACTTCTCACCATCCCATCCTGTAGTGTTTCTTCTCCCAATTCCGTTGAGCTATTACACTTAGAAGTTCCTCCAAGCAATGTGCCCAAAATGACCTCTTCAGTGAATTTAATTGACTTATAGCCCAAAATAGTCAAAATCATGGAAATCGTCAGAATGCAACGGAACCAAAGCCAACCTGTGCGAAATGGCTCATAATGATGAAATATGATGAGCAATGCAATCTGAACCTGACAATGCCTCTCAATAACCCCTGTACTCGCTATAACATCCATCTGGCTACTCTGGTCATCATAAACCTCTCCACTGTGATGATGTTCCAAAGTAGGGACATTACAGTAGTGTAAAGAAGAAAATCAACATTTCTAAAATAAGAACAAATTCTAATGAGCTCCATAGTGAAACTAAGCATTGGAGAATTCTCAATATTCCAAAGAATTCTCATCTTTCTCTTAGAATGTCCAACAAGATACCCACATTACATTTCAATTTCAAAGCACCTCTCACACTACTAACCTTCCTAACCTTCCAACTTAACAAAACTATGGTGATCTTGGAACACTTCTCTTAATACTTTTTCGGCATATAAACTAAATTTTAAAGAAATCCAAGTAATACCTTAGTCATCATCATCATTATCAAATTATGTATAGTTTTTTTAATCCACCTTTATGATTTCGATTAAACTAATTATAATTAAATATATTTAGCAACTAAAAATAAAAATATTATATAAAAAATTTAAATCCACTTAAGAAGTCACAAGTTCATATCCAGAGGGGGATAGGGTATGTATACCTCCGTAGACTTTACCAGTCAAATCGTTGGGCAGAGGGGGGTTCCTTGTTCCACAAACAAGGTGGTCTTATACACCAATTTAGTGTGACTTGACAATGACCTTAAAAATAGATTATTATTATTATTATATAAATCACTTTAAACTAATTATATTTAATAAAATAATAACAATGATTAGTTAGCTTTATAAAAATAAATTATATAAAATAAGAATCGTTCCTCTTAACCACCCAAACTAAATACAATTAACATATTAAAATATTTATTCAACTATAAATTTTATTTTAATAATATAATAAATATAATAATATTTCTTCTATTATAATAATCTTGTTAATAATATTTTATGGATATAACAATAACTAATCTATATACTTTTATATATTTTTTTATATTTTCACTTGTTATAATATTAATAATGAAAATTTAAATTTAAATAAACTATCTCCAAAATTTTCTACGTTTATTAAATAAACCTCCCCTATAACATTAGCAAGGATACACTTGACCCCTCTAAGTCCCACTTCAACAAATTATTTCTACATTTATTGGACGAACCTCCCCACTTGACCCCTCAAGTCCCACGCCAACAAATTATCACATATCTCACAGTGGGACGAGTTGATTCTAAACCTGGCCCTACCATGCCAAATAGATTCTAACTTCGTTCTTAGGCATTGTAATCATGTTCAATCTCTACACCATGTTAACATGATTGTCTCTTAGAAATTTTCACTGGGTAGATATCTCTATGTGGATTGTGATTATGGTTTTTTAAATCTTTTGGCATTTAATTAATGATTTTTTTTAATGTTTTTGTTACATTTTTATTATTGTATTTTAATTTTGTAAAATATTAATAAAAAAATTATTTACAAATTTATTTAATAAATGATTCTATTTTTTATAAATAAATAAAAATAATAATTGTAAAAAACTAAAAGTGGATAATGTTCATTCTTAATAATAAAATAAAAGAATAACCATCCAAGAATATTTCAGTTATTTTTAAGTTTATAGAATTTTATAAAATTGAATTTATAAATAACATTTTGTTTATTATTAATAAAAATGTGTTAATACTAATGGACATATTTATTGGTGACATTAAGGTATATATTTATTTTTGAAAGGAAAAATGAATTAAAAATAATATAAATTTAAGCTTAATGATTAAGAACATGTGTTTTCTACTTGAAAATTATAAATTCAAATCCAAAAAAAATAGAATATATACAAATATATTATTATTATTATTTAAGAAACTTCCAATTTATTCCAATTTATTAGAGTAGAAATTAAATAATATTTAACTAATAATTTTTTTGTTTTTTAATTTGAGGAGTATTAATGTAAATTTGTTGTTGCTACTTTTTATTTTTTAAATTTAAAATCACTTAGATAAAAGTAATTAAATGTTAACATTTGTACTATTGATAATTTAAAGTTGTAACTTATAATTTTTTTTTCTTATTTATATTTAAATATATTCGTATTGAAATGTAATCATAACAATAATGTATAAAATATATTAATTCAATATCAATCAAATTTAAAATTTAATTATTATATATGAATTATAAGAAAAAATTATAAATATCTACATATTAAAAACATTATTTCTCAATAAATTATTTTAATATAATAAGAGATAACTATCCACATCCATCCATATTGCATCATATGTATTTGAGTGATATTATTTACATCATATCAATAAATGTTTTCACATCAATCTTTACAAAACCGAATTAAAAGCTAATTCTCTTTTTAATAATTTGTGAGATAATGATTCTTTGAAAAAAAAATTTAATAAAAAATATCTTTTCCAAAATCACCTAATGTTTGAAATAAGCTAAATATATAGAGACTTGAAAATTTAATGAGAATTCATCTCAAATTTACTTATATTTAAAATAAGTTTTGTTTTGTAAATAAAAAAGTTTCACAGGCTTGCAATCTTTTGTGAGTGTATAAAAAATAAATGTTTCACTTCCTCCAAATTAGTGGAAACGAAATTGGTGGTAACCAGTTATACTTATGGCTAAAAGTAGAAACCACCACTTTCTCCTTCATACAGTTGGAAACCAGATCAGGTGGCAACTGATACTGTTAACATTTTTGTCTGGACATGCATTCAAAAACTAATAATTCAAACTAAACATAAATCCTAAGTAGGAAGACAAGAAAAAAATATCATTTCCATGCAAGTGAGATGCAGAGAGATGAGAGACCTTAAACATTAGGAGGGTTGTTTGAACAGTGGAAACTATTAGCACTCTATGAACTCGTTCGACTAAGAAAATGAATGAGAGAGGTAACCTATAAAACGACTTTAAGGACGAAAACTAGCCTTTCCGACTGAGAGAGGGCTCTCTCTAAGATTTCGTCTCTATACAGGTTATGGCCTTGAAATTTCAGCTAGATTTAACACATTCGTACAATATTTATGGTTCTATTGGAAAGAGGATGCAATACCTTGGGCCATGGAGTCAAATTCCAAAAAACGAGAGAAGAAATTATGACTCGATAACTAAAACTCAAGAGGATAAAGGCTAAGTAGGCAATGATATTTCAGTTCAAATTCGTTGTGTGTGGAAAGAGAAGAACACATAAAGAAACTCAGAGCACTGCTGGAGATGAATTCTAAATTTACTTGGAAGAAAACACAGTAGTCTAAATGGAAAAATCTAGTGCACAACGCGGTGAATTCTAGACTTGTAAAAAATGTTCTGATTTAGACAATATACATACATGAATATAAAGAACACAAGAAACACATACATAAGAGAGGTCACAATACATCAAACCACTACCATTAGAATATTTTCATCAAAATCTCAGGACCTTTGCATTAAATTTCAATCAGGTTCGAAAATTTTCACTCAACAGTTAGTGTCTACATTACTTTTCCGACCAACCTAGCTTACATTGAAAATATGCAATATATAGAAAAATATGTGTCACTTGGGTTGCCCTGTCCCCCAACTACCATCCCTAGAAATCAGGATCATGTTATTCCCTGTCGGATGATCCTTCGAATAGAACTTTACTAAGAATAGAAACTGGATTGTACCCAATCATACAATAACCAACGCTTTTACCATAAGTGTTCAGTCATGGGAAAGATTCCATCGTTAAGAAGTTACACATTGGTGATTTTTCTTTGGCAGGTTATCAGGAAAATCAAGTGCTTTGTGAGACTCCCACCACCCATTGTAATGTCTTCGATTGTTGTCCGGCAATCATTTTCTGAGGTATGCATGTGGCGAGAAACCGTGAATTGTCTCCGACGTTTCCAAGATGACAACATCAATCAGGGGATAACCCCCTTCTCAAAAACCATCATGTGCTCATCTTACACTTGTCCTTTTTGATAGGTGGGTTCCCAACATTTGCATGACGTATGTCCATCATGCGGTTAGATGTCAGAGACCCTGATTCATGATAGGACACGGGAAACGGGGCAAAAATATCTTGCATAACATTTGAAAAAACAAAAAGGGGTCCATCAATTAAGTTTATGGCCTCGTCTGTAGTCTTGATATCCGAAGTGTTTTCCTGAGAGACAAATTGTTCCTTTTTATATTCTTTACTTGTCTTCACAGAACTGCGTTGCCCCTCAACTTCATTTGAGCACTGGCTACAACCACGCAGATGTTTTCCATGGTCGGCCCACATTCCATGAAGTGCTCTGAAATTTTCTCTGCTGACATCCTCTGTTATTCACACTATTGTATGATCGTATATTGCGCTTCTTTGAGCTTCCTCTTGAGCCAAGTCACATGCCCTTCTCGGCCCTATGATGTTGATGTCTTGACAATATTTTTCGCAAATTTCTTCCTCAACTCCCTGTTCTCCTGGTACAACTCTATAAAAGCAATTTGCACTTTCTTTAGTTGCTACGATGACTCACGAATATCCATGTCTTCAACGTCTAGCCTTCTCCTCCTGGCTCAGGTTTCTCATTTTGAATCTTCGACAGGTTCCAGCCGAATAACACACATGAGTAATTCCTCAGTGACCAAGTTTGCGCACGACTCACTCGAGGATTGGGCCTTCCCAGTTTCTCTCTTCTTCCTTAGCCTTCCCCATTTCCCAAGTATCGACTGTTGAGGGGAAAATGATTCCAATGTATTTCCTTTATCTACAACCCTTCTTATTTCTACCTCTGCATTGTGTCATGTTTCTTTTCCCATGGGTAGAGGGGAATCTCCTTTTGGGTCCCTAGGAATGTCGGTTGCAAGTAGAAATGAATCCAATCTCTTGCCCAATTTCCTCAGTAGCTCAACTATCAACAATTTGATTAGTGAGATATTAGACAAGTTCTTCTTCGACTATTTTTCTTCATCTTGGATGCTTCATGCCATTTCTCAGAGTCTTTGGTGCAAGAAGAAAGGAAGTTTCAATAGTCTCCTTCCTACGAAATGCATCAACAATATGATGTTATGTGGGTGTATTATGTAAGACCTCCTTTCAAAGGTGAAATTCTTTCTAACCAACTTCAAGAGTTTCTGAAAAGTCTCTTGGAACTATTGACTTGGAGAACCCCTTTCAACTTTTATGCTTAAGCAATTTGGCTTGATGAATTCCTCATAGCATAACGCATCCAAAGGCATGCCTTTAGACCACCTTTCCATGGAGGGATCTCTGTCGCGATTGACAAAGTTTCCTCTTTCACCTGGAATGTGATTCCTACAATCACAGCACATAACTTGTCAAATCTCAGTGCGAACTATTCTGCCAGTTTTACAATGTATCCTTGGATTTTATTGCAATAGAGCATGCATCCGACCTATTCAAAATATGCTCAGACATCTGAATCTTCATTTAGCAATGCCAAGTTTTGAGGCTCGGATCCAACAGTTCAACCATTTCACATCCCTTTCTTTATGTTCTGGGATTTCGCCATCATGCAGTGCGTGTTTGTTCTATGCGCATGGTAGTGAATATGCCACCCCTTTCACATGATGAATAGATAACGATGTTATTTTAGCTCAGACCTTCCAGAGGGGAGATAGAAGAACTTCACACGATAAGTGATGATGATTTTGGGAATTCAATGCAGAGGTCCCTCGATGCCACGAAGATTCTTGGTGTGGGGATAGATCAATGCTATGATGATGATGATGACATGTTCATCGCAGTAGGGGAGCACAAAAGAGAATTTGTACGTGATGAGAACTATGAGGATGGGGAGATGATCGTGAGAGGACTTACCATATGAAAGAATAACTGGTGAGTAACTTCGACCGGCTCCAAACAATGATTTAAGATAGAACGAATGTAATAGTCTTGACCAAACCATTTTGTGACATAGCTGATGGGAATTGAATTTCCCTCAATGAGAAACTCAGGGCTTGGAGAAAAGGTTACAGACAATGCATAAACCCATCTAGTAAATGGAATACATGCAGAGTGACTGACATTTATAACTGGAAAGGTGAGGGATGGAATGATGACAGGGGGCACTGAATCCATAGTGATGATAAGTTTGAAAGCACGTTGAAGATTTGTGTAGAAAATTCGTGTGATGGGTATAATTCAGAGTGTGTGAAGTACCGATGATAAGAGCTGCAGAGTATACGTGATATGAGTGCCATGAGTTTCTGTCCTTTCTGCCTTCATAATGATATGATGATGTTTGTTATATCTATCGACGGGACCTTAACTATAACAAATTGCTTCGGCCTTTGGCATGTAACACCTCCTCTTCTGATAGGACCCGACCTTTTGCAAAAATACCTTTATCATTTACACATGTTTTATTATGACATCCATTTTTGACTCCAAGGGCCAAACCAACCACTTACTGACTTCGACCCATTTGTTGTTCGGTACCTTACCAAAAACACTTTGACACACACACCATGACTCGACTAAGACTGGCTCAATCTAAAGAGATAATGACACTATGAAAACCTGCCATCCAATCAGATGCCATGAGGAGTGTCGTCATTAGGTGTGAGTGTAAAGGGTTGCACGTAGGTCAAGCACCTTTGATTGACAGGAAGATTCGAGAAGGAATCGAACAACATGTCGGGTCTACTACTAATAAGGGTATGGTGGTGGAGTTGCTCCATCATATAACTCTTCATCTCAAATATGAGCTCCAAGTGCTCCAAAGTGAAGAGACTAGGTGGACTCTAGTCAAATTCTATGTCTGGGTTGGGCAATGGGGGCCCTGTTGGGCGGTCCTTGTTGAAATAATGTAACTGCGAAGATCATTCTTATTATTATTTTGTTATTGGATTAATTCCCCATTGTGGATTAATAATTTCATTATTATTATTATTGTTATTAGATTAATCCCCATTGTGGATTAATCATGTCGGTAATTGTATAAGGACCAAATCCCCTTTTACGGATTGGTCATCGGACAATTACAAAGTGCAGAATAAGAAGTTGGCCCCAACAGTTATAATGGAAGACCCAAAATTAATTAAAGGTGGGCTTACCCACCCAGAGTGAGAGGTAGGCCCTACCAATTGTGACCTTTCACACGTGCCAGTCTAATATAAATAAGAGTCTAGCGCCTCACTTCAAACACACAACTCACTTGCTCATTCTCTTATGAGGCAAGCTGCAATTACCAGTTGGAGAGAGGGAGAAGAGTGGCGCATATCTTGGAGAGGACTATCTATATTGTTTTGAGTTATCTCTTGAACATTGTATAAGCTATTTATGATAAGGAAGTTTTTGCTGGGTTTTCTTCCCCTAGGGGGTTTCGCACGATAAATGTTGTGTCTCTTGTGAATGTGTATTTCTCAGTGATCTTGTTCTTATGATTCTCTTATCTATTGAAATGAAAAGAACTATAATAATGGCATAAACATTAACATGGTATC
>JZKD02S0074534.1:152584-168629 GCA_000966675.3 Picea glauca | reverse complement strand
ATTGCTACCAGTCTTTGACTTTTGTTGCCTGAGGACAGGCAAAGACTTCAGTGTGGGGGCATGTTGGTCTCCAGTTTTGATCATGTTTTTGCCTATATTATACTCCACAGACCTCCATTTTTATACCCAGTACCACCCCTTTTGGCCTTGTTTTGACATAATTGACATCTCCCTACCACTCAATGGGGCTACTTAAGGTATCTTTACGTTTCAAGCTATTTTTATGCATTTTGATGCTTTAAATTGATATTGGAACTAATGTCGCTTGGGTTAGGTACCACTTCTATTTTTGGAACAGGATTGCCAGTACCAGGTACCGACTCGTACCCCGTGGAGATACCAATGAAGTTGCTCAAGATCTGTGCGTTATGTTCAGAATGGGAGACAGAGAGATTCACACGACAGATGGAGTTATCGCTCATAGGATGATTGAAGGCATAATGATAAAACTGAGTCGTTAATTCTTCATCGTTCACACTTCGTGACACTACGTGTCACGAAGATGTGAAGACCGTTTTAAAACTTGATTCCAAGCTATTTTCGGATCGGGGATCCGTTTGTCTTTATGTATCTTTGTTTTAGACTGTTATGAAAGAGGCTCTAGATATAAACAGGAGATCACTCCTAAAAACTGGTTGGATTATGTTATGTTATGAACACACATTTCTAAATACAAACTGTTGTTGCGTTATGTTACTCGACTGGTATACGATTTGAGTATTTTCTTCTGAGTTAATGAAGCGTGAAGTTTATACAATGTTTGCATAGCATGATTGAGTAGTCTGGTTGCTTCTTTTAGCGTTTGTACCTTTTGGTTGGGCCTGCCAAACAAGTTCAAGTCGTTGTGTTACTTTGTCTTAGCTTTAGTTCATTTCAGTGTTTTGTAATTTGCATACAGGATAGCTTAATGTTTAAAGATTAACTAGTTCAGAATCGTGTTTAATCATTCTTCAATAGAATTGTTTCCCACATACTGTTATCTTTTACGTTGATGAGTATTGAACGTATGACTAATGCCTGTAGGGTTTAGAACACGAACTAAGTTTGATTAGTTTCTAGTTTTCAATTTGAGCATAACTTAGAATTGGAATGAACTTTGCTTTGTTAGATAGTTAGTTACCCTGCTTAGTTAGGATAGTTGGATTGCAGCTAAGTTAGAGGAAGCTTCCGGTACCATTAGGGTAAGTAGGGTGTTTCTTTGTTTTCCTATAGACAGATTTAGATTCATTTTTAATGATCAGATTAAATGCATTTTTGGAAATACTCTTTCTGTCATGGCTTAAATAGAAATGGTGATGATAGATGATTGAAAGTAGTGGTGGAATAATCTTGTTAAATCATACTTCTGAATGGAAATAGAAGCACCGACATTTAAGCATAGGATTGTTTTCTGTTGATGACTTAAATAGGAAATGCTAAGTTTCAAGATAGTCATTAAGATTCAAGTTCTCAGAGTGAGATTGTGTTTTCTTCTAAGGATAGCATTCAGATAGAGATTAGAGCCTTACTCGCACATACAGTGTAGCAGCTCAAAGTTTACCAACCCTGGTTTGACAATTTAGTGTTTCAGGTCATTTAAATCTTCAATTTAGCAGCCTGACAGTGGCGCATCTCTTGGAGAGGACTATCTGTATTGGTTTGAGTTATCTCTTGAACATTGTATAAGCTATTTATGATAAGGAAAATTTTGCTGGGTTTTCTTCCCCTAGAGGGTTTCCCAGGATAAATGTTGTGTCTCTTGTGAATGTGTATTTCTCATTGATCTTGTTCTTATGATGCTCTTATCTATTGAAATGAAACGAACTATAATAATGGCATAAACATTAACAGTCCTTCGAGGGGATTTCCTCCTGGATGATACAAGTGACTCCCTCGATGATTGTCGATGTATCCATTGCTACAATGCTGGTGTTGGGTCTGTCTTAGGAATACAAGACCATGTACAGGAGGAATGCTAGTGGAACCTGAATTGGTTCTTTCGGGAATTCCTCCTCCACGTAGGCCATTGGAGGCGTCGTCGACTTATTTATTTATTTCTTCCAAGCTATCAATGAAACCTTCTCCAATTTGCGTAAGTGCCTCTTCCTTGCAACATAATAGTACCAGGAGGGTCATCTCCCAAGTTTCCCTCTCTCACGTGGCATGACAGAGCATGGAGGGCACATAAATATGAGAATGAGGCAAAAGAAATCTTACAAGGAGACAAGATATATATATACCTTAAATATATATACCTTCATAGACAAACCAAAAAAAAATAAACAACAAATCTTTTAAGTTTAAACCCTAAAGTTGAAGACTATTAGTCTCACAAGGAGACCAGATATTTCTAGTGCTTCATTACCCTTGCTTAATACACATCACTAGAAAACGAGACTATGCACAACATTTTAACAATGTTTATTGACCATTGAATACGAAAGTAAACCTAGAAATCCCAAATTAAAAGTTCTCCTCGGAAATTAATACCTGTTTGATGTTGTGTGCGTTTGGACTCGTTGGGACATCAAAATCTATATTCATAAGCAAACTGGTAGAGTCCATAATAAGCTGATCTTCATTCTCAATCATTCGCAGGGAAGCTGATTCATGGAGCCTCCCGACATTATCTCGATCCATGAAGACTCATCCGTTCCATTATCTCGGGCACCTTCGTTGATTGTGTCATCTGGGTTTCTGCTCTGTTGAAATGATTGACTGAATATTAAACTATTTTTTGCCGCTGCTACTGCTCTGGTAGCTTTAATGTCTTTGGGCGAAGACCTTGGAGGGCGAGACAGTTATTGAAGGAAATGGGGGGAATTGAAAATAGCAGAGTGGCCTTTCAGAGCGAAAGCTGCTATTTCTGGGGTAGAATAAGAGCGGAGCCAGATCCTTGACTGCTTTCCAGGCTCCCTAATTTCGGAAACCCAACTCCACCTGTTTCGCTTTCTGACGCCATAGCGGTATGGATAACTTGCAGCTGATTTCTTCTTCTGCCATGTCTTTGGCTTGCTATTTCAGCCGCTGCCATCTGCTCCATGCGACATGTTCAGAATCAAACCCTGTTTCAGTCCATACAAGATATAATGATTCAAATAACTGAAACACGGTATGACCATAAAATTACTTTCGTGATCGATTTTTGGGTTACTGACCTAAAGAACCTTTTGTCAGACGAAACAGAAGTAAAATATCAGTCTTGGCAGACAGAACAGAAATACAAGACCGGTCCATCTCAACATCTCAATATCTGAAATCGCATTTTTTTCATTCTATGATAGCGTGTCACATAATGTGAATCCGCGTTGTTGGTAAATTCAACCTAAGTCAGTTTTGGACAACTAATATATATTAGTAATATTTTAAAAATAAAGACAGGAGTTTAGGCAAAATGGATTGAAAAAGTTTTCTTTTAAAAATCAGTTTGAGTAATTCTTATGTTAGGGGATGAGTATCTACACGTATAAAAAAAATTGTAATAAAATAACTAATATATATTTATATTTAATAAGTGATTGTTGGACATTTAAAAAACAAAGACAATAGTTTTAAGGGAAATGGATTAAAAAATATTTCTTTTACAATTCAATTTTAATTTTCAGTTTTAGTGAATTTTCAATTTTAGTGATTCTTATGTTATGGTAAAAATTGGGTAAAAATTGTATTCAAGTGAGTGAAATATATATACAAATAAGTGATTTTTTATTTCAGCTTTTCATAGGTTAAATGGTTGTTTCTATTCACCTACTACTCTCTATTTTGTCTTAGATTAAAAATTTACAATAATTTTATAGTACCATAATCCGAAAGATTAGGTAAGTGACATTCCCCTCTTAATCCGAAGGGGTGTTTGTAAGTCCAAGCATCTAAACTTTTCAAACTTTTCTCTTCCAAAATCTTTGGTGAAGATGCTTGTAGTATGTTCAATTGTGGAACAATGTAACAACTGAATGGACTTGACCTCTACATGATGTATAATCAAATGGTACTTTGTATTGATGTTCTTGGTTTGATCATTGAATCTAGGATTCTTTACCAATTTGATTCATATAGGCAGTTACATACAATTTTACATGAACATCAAGTAGAGGGTAGAGAAAAAGAGCACTAGATTTAGAGCAAGAAGGCTAGGTGAATTCTGGAGCACAGTGGAGTAATTTGGCGCTGAAGATTGAAGAGTCTGGTTGTCGGACCTGAAGAGTGGATTCTTGTGTGTGTTGCACAATAACAAGAAGTGTTTGTTGATTGTTGTTGGTAGTTTTCCTAGAAATAAGTTCCCTTGAGTTCCTAATATAGAGATTCTTAGTTACATCTGCCAAAGAGACCCTGATAAATGAATGGAACACCTAATGGACTAAGAGAAGTGAAGGGATACCCTCCTTGTGCTCGCAAGGTCAAGAAGAAGAGAGCCAAAGGAAATTTGGGAAAACTGTAGGAGAATACTAGTGGGTTGTGGAATATTGAGCTATGAGTGGATTGTGAGAGACACCCTTTTCTTGTGGATTCCTAGCCCTAGTTCGGTGGTGATTTGATGTTGATATTTGGAACAACAAGTCTATGGTTGGGTGGAACATCATTCCCAAGAAATTGGTTGCACACTTGTTTTAAAATTACAAGTGTTTATTTACTTAGTTAATTTATGAGTTTAATTGCTATGTGTTTTACTCTGTGCATGAGAATGAATTATATGTGGTCAAGGTGAAACTGATCCAGGTGGATATTGGTGGCCACCCACCTATTCCAGTTCGACCCCCACCATTGTTTCTTTCATTTTTTCAGTTTCTTTAATTGTAGCACAATTTACTTTTTTTGGCAGTTTTCGGGTCGTGAACTTCCGGAGACGTTTTGAGGCCCTAAACGACATTTTTTGGGCATCAAACTCCAATGAATATTAGTTTGATATAAATCATGATATTTGTTTTCAATGGTTGTAGTCCTCAAATAGATCTTTTTAACGATGTATCATATGCATCAAATGGACATAGTTTGCCAAAGTTACAACCCCGGGAAATTTATGTACCAATTTACCCTGACGGGGCCCATATTCTGGCGTTTGATATCCTAGGGTTAGGTTTTTGGATGTTTAGGGTTTCCATTGTTTCTCAAGAATATATTGGCCTTCGAGCCTAATTGTAACACATAGTTTAGAGGCATGTAGCCACCACATCTCTTCTCAGAGATAAGGTACTAGTGTCCTAGCTAGTTTATTTCTATTCTATCTGTAAACAAATTTCAGTTCTTTGATACTAATGAAATGAAGTGTTATTTCTGCTGGATCTTTGTATTCATAGTTATTCATGTATTCTATTGCATTCCTTTTGTTGAATTTAAAGCAGATGCAAGAGCCATTCTTCGGGAGGATGGCAAAGACCCTAGGCGAGATCTAGGGCCTCCAGTGCACTCCTTGGGTTCTTGGTCTGGGATCAAATAGTTAGTGCCATGGAAAAAGACCCTTGTCAGGGCCCTTAGTAGATAACTGGGGTTCTTGGTCTGGGACCAAGCAGTAAATACCCTTGAGAGGGCCCCCTGTATATAACTGGGGTTCTTGGTTTGGGACCAAGCAGTTGAAGTCCCTAGATATGTCTAGGGCCCTTGGACATGTTCCAGGGTACCCATGCCTGGGGAATGGATTGATCCTTGGTCTTGTAACTTGGTGGATAAGACCCCATAAATGTTTTGGGGCAACCTGGTCCTTGATCTGATGTTTGTTGGTGTATGACTCTCTTTTGAAGGTGGGCATGACCACATGACGGATGTATCCCATATGCAGTGATGATAAAGTTAAAAATGTCAACTTGAGAATGAATGGACAAGTATTGACACCAAGTAACCCCACCAAAACCCCCTTCACCCTTGCTTGTGTTTGTTTGGGGTTTTGTATTTTTTCTTTAGGGGTTAATGTGAAAATATTAATTAAATGTTTTAATTATAACATGTTTAATTAATATTTATATTAATTAAATATGTTATTTTTAATTATTATTTTTTATTAACCTACCCTAGCCTAAAGTATAAATGAAAATCTTCCCCTCCACCCTTATTACACTTTTATGTTCTCTTGAAAATGAAGGTGGATCTCTCCTTACTTGTTGTGGCCCCCTTTGCAACAATGACTAAGGGTTTATAGTAACAATTCAGCCCTCCCAATCTGGTCAGTTTTCAGCCTCCTAATTATTGTTGTATGCTTCTTGTTTGGGGATGAGTCAAGGGTTTTTGCAGGGCTGCTTTATGTTGTTGTTACCTGTGTGTTGAGGATTGAAGTTGCCACCCTCTTCTATAGTCCATAGACCTTCTCTTAGAGGTTGTTTTCCTCCCTCTCATGAGCAGATCTGGATCTCTCCTTGAGTTGCAACCCCTCTAGATGATATTTTAAGACAACCACACCCCTTGCTATATTCTCTTGCATAAGGGTTTGCTTTCAGGAAATTTCTGAGTGCATGAGGGTTTGATTATAGAAATTTCTTTGTTATGTTTAAGTGTGTTTTCTTCTTGGTGGAAACCAATCTGTTCATTCTCTTGCCAAGAGATCTAACCGTTGAGGTAGATCTATGATCCTTAACCTTTTCTGAGAATAATTTTTGTGGCACTTCATCCATTGTGTGAGGCATGAACCCCTTCAGTGATCATAGGTAAGACTTCAAGGTAATTTAGATCTGTATGTTGTTATTTGATTCTAAAGATTTCGATTGTGTAGATCTATGTGTCTCTAATCTTAGAATCTGTCCTAATTTAGATCTAACACATAAATATTTTTTTTAGATCTATTTTGTTGTTGATCTTTCTGGAAATTGTTATTGACTAGATCTGATTGAATAGATCAGATCTATACTCATACTTTTTTTAATCTGTTTTGTTGTGATTAGTCTAGATCTAATTTAGAAATCCTATAGATCTATCTATCTTGCTCAGAAATAGTTTTTGTTTAGATCTAATCATTGCTTATGATCAAAATAAAAATGACAGTTTAGATCTGAGTGATATGCACACTCGGAATTTGTTTTAAATGTTCAAATATAATTATTGTTCACTTCCTGATTTGATTTATTAAGTTCAACAACTCAATATTGTCTTGGTTTACTGTTCTAAGCTTGATTTAGTTTTTTTATCTTACGTAAATTTAAAAGACAGTAATTGCTCTGCTTTATTTCCCTAATTCCAACAACTGTATAAATTCAGATGAGTGGTATCGGAGAGGTCTCCTCTTTCTCGATCATTCTTTCCATGTCCCCAATGAGGTCGATCTAGTTAAACCTTTGCAAGATCAGCCTCACAAACCCCAACGGCCGCCCATGGGGGACGAAAAGAAAGATGAGATAGTAGGAGATACTATCAAAATATTGCTCGAGGAGGCCCTTGAAAAAAAAAGGAACACAATGATGGAAAACTTTGTCAATATCCTTCAATGATAGCCCACTAGTGGTGCATTTGCATCCAATAGCCACTCTGGAGACACAACCCCTTTTAAGGTGCATGTAAAATTTTAAATTCCCATATTTGATGGTCAAATAGAGTTAGACTTCATATATAGATGGTTGAATCTATTAGAAGGATATTTCTCGGTTCATGACTTTTCTGACTGGGAGAAGATTATTTTTTCACTACTAAAAGTTGCCCCCCATGTCAAGGACTGATGGGAAACCTACTGTGAGAAAAAGGATGAGGAGGAAACCTCTTTGTTCTCGGTCGTACCCACTTGGAATTATTTCTGAGATGCCATCAAGGAACAATATTATCCCATGGGGAGATATGAGGAAACGTACATACAATAAACTACACTGCGACAACAAAGGGATGAAGATGTGCATGAGCCGATGAATCTGTTCCATACCCTGTGCACAAAGTTGGGTATCAAAGATTCAGAGAAACATTTCTTGTTGAAGCACCACAGTTGTCTAAACAGATACATTCAGGAGGAAATAGAGTTCCTCGACATCTCCGTGGTTGGTACGACATACCGATATGCTGCTAAGATTGAGCAGAAATTTAAACAAAATAAGCGAGACTTTGGATCTGTGAATCAAAAGAAAATGAAAGGTTCCCCCAAATCATATAACAAAGGAAAAATCCAAGGAATGGGCGCTCAAGACAACCTGCCAAATCCGCAAGAAAATAAAACACCACGAAGTCAAAGAAGGACACGAGAAAGTGGTGTGAGTTCCATAAGAGATCGACTTACAACACACGTGAGTGTCGGGCTAAACAATCACTCGTGGCCGAGATGAGGTTTTGAATCAGATGCATGCTATGACACTGAATCCAAACCCAAGAAGGGGAATGATAGAGGGAATCATATTATCGATGCGGATCCTAATGCCACCATTTCCACCACGAATATCGAAAAGCTAGAACCGAAATATCTAGAGGAGGAGCATCTCTTCCACTCCCAAATGTGGGTAAAGGGTTCCTCGCTACAGTTCATTTCCTATAGTGGGATCCAAAAGAACCTCATTTTATCAGAGGTCATGAAGTGGTTGGGCTTGCCGACCACAACACACCCACAACCGTACACCATCGGGTGGCTTCACTAAGAATGGGATCTCCGCGTTAGCCAGTAGTGCTGCCTTCCCTACAACATCAAGCCCTTCACTGATGAGGTATTATGTGACATTAATCCTCTTGATTTTTGTGATGTATTACTAGGCCAACCATACTCGTGGAAGTGACATGTTGTGTATGAGTCTCAACCTCGCGTTGTTATTGTTACCCTTGGAAATAAGTTGTAGAGGACACCAAAGGTACCACCGCTTGTTTCTATCTCTTTGGTTACTACAAAACAATGCAGTACGATCATTTCCAAAACTAAGAAATTTGTTTTCTTGATGATCCACCCTTGGGGAAAGAAGAAGAATGTGGCCACAACCTCTAGAAAGGGCTCCTCAGCACGACAACAACAAATGGACAAGGTAATGGAGGAGTATTGGGGCATATTCACCTCACCTGTAGGGGTGCCTCTTCACTATCATATCAAGCATCCCATCGATCTAACCCCAGGTGCACCGCTGCCCAATGGATTGATCTATCGATGCTCTGTTCTAGAGAATGATGAAATCAAGAGTCAGATTCAGGAGCTGCTGCGGAAAGGTCACATCCATCCAATTTCATCACCCTCTGGGAGCTCGAACGTGTTGGTGTAGAAGAAGGATGGGAGTTGGAGACTTTGTTTTGACTATCGGGCACTGAACAAGATCACTTTCAGGCATAGGTACCTGATCCCATGGATTAATGACCTTCTGGACCAACTCAAAGGGGCAAAATATTTCAGCAAGATTGAATTGAAGTTCAGGTATCACTAGGTACCAATCGAACCATCTGATGTGTGGAAGATTTCCTTCAAATCCAAGGAGGGCCTTTTCGAATGGTTGGTCATCCCTTTTGGGTTGACAAATGCTCCCACAACCTTCATGAGGATAATGGGAAACATCTTGATTCCATTCACCAAGTCATTTGTAGTAGTGTACTTGGATAACATCTTGATCTTCAGGAAGACTTGGAAAGAGAACCTCCACCACATCCAACAGGTCCTCCAAACACTGCGGAAACACAAGTTGTGTGCCAATTCAGAGAAGTACGATTTTGGCATGACACAGGTTCAGTATTTGGGATACATTATTGATGAGCGTGGGGTGTGTGTGGATCCAACAAAGATCCAAGTCATTCGGGATTGGCCAGCCCCAACCACTCTAACAGAGCTTCACAACTTTCTGGGTCTTACTAATTTCTATAGCAGGTTTTTGTTGGGATTATCTAATATCACTTTGCCCTTGAGGAAAGTCAGTAAGGGAGGAGTGAAAGAAAAATTATTTTGGTTGAAATCTCAACAGAAGGCGTTCATATAATTGAAACATCACCTCTATTGTGCCTCATAGCTCACATTACCAAACTTGCAACAACCATTTGAGATCGAGACACATGCCTTTGATTATGCTATTGGGGTAGTTCTTACTCAACAGGGGCATCCAATGGCATATCACAGTGCGACAATGTTCGACATAGTCCGAAATTCTCCCACTTATGATAAAGAAATGCATTCCATTATGCAGGCTTGTCGATAATGGAAGAATTACATTTTGGGGAAGGAAATGATCATCCATAGAGAAAACTGACCTCTTCAATTCATACAAACACAAGGGAAGTTGCAGAATGATCACCATTAGAAGTGGTCCACATATCTACAACAGTTTCATTTGAACACCAAGTATAATAAGGGAAGCACCAATAATGTTGCAGACTGCCTCAACTGACCACCGATCGTGGCGATAACCACTATGCTCAACTCTTGTGGGCATGTGAATTCTACTTGGCCGCTTATCTACAAGAGAGATCCATATTTTGGCCACACATACAAGATGCTCTTGGAGGGTAACCGAGTTCCAAATTTTCACCTCTAGGATGCACTACTATGTAACCTGGGACACCTTTGTGTTCCATCAAGCGAGTGTTCCAAGATGATTTTGGAAGCGCACTATAGTCAGGTCACTAGACATTTCATGATCGAGAAAAAAATGGCAGTACTATGGAAGTGTTTCTATTGGCCAAGCCTTCTACAGGATGTCAGGAAGTACATCAGATCCTTTACTTTATGTGCCATTTCCAAATCAACCATCAAGAAGCAAGGCCTCTATACTTTGTTTCCTACCCCTAGTCGACCTTGGGAATCCTTCTCCATGGATTACATTTCCTTCTACTAAGCATGGAAATGACTATGTTTTCATGGTCGTTGATAGATTCTCAAAGATGGCCATTATGGCGGCCTGCAAGAAGAATATGACAGCATAATCCACTGCTAAACTCTTCTTTGAACGAGTGTGGTCACACTTTGGGATCCCATGGTATATCATATCATATCGGGACAACAAGTTCCTCAATACATTTTGGTTGAGCCTTTGGTCAATGTTGGACACCAAGATCACCAAGTCCACAACTCTCCATTCCCAAACTGATGGCCAGACAAAGATCATCAACAAGATGATTGTACACATTTTGCGCATGTACAACTCAAAGAATCCATGCACATGGGATGAGTTCCTCCCCTATGTACAACATAGCTATAACCAGTCCCTCTATAGCTCAACCGAACACAACCCCTTTCAGGTGGGCTTAGGATTCTAGCCACTATGTCCCATTGACGTAGCCATACCATTTGCAGCTACTTAGGCTAATTTGCCTCATGTCTAGTCTGAAGCTACCAAGGAGAAAAAATTCATTGAGTGCATTCATCACATTCACCAATAGGTTCATGACATATTGGACAGAGCCAATGCTAAGTACAAGCAGCGACATGATCAACATCTGGTGCAACACAACTTCCAGGTGGGTGACAAAGTGTGGCTACATTTTCATAAGGAGAGCCTCATTGGATCCCACCTCAAGCTTCGCCTTCTTCGATATCGGCCATACACCATCACCAAGGTTGTAAGGGACAATGCCTTCGAGCTCATTATCCCTCCATTTCTTGTTCTGCACCTAGTGTTCAATGTGGACCACCTTCCTCCTTACATTCCACCTCTACTAGACACATTCGACATGGCAAAACAACTCACAACAATAGAGTTAAACCTAGATTGCACATAACAAGCCACAATTGATTGGATTATGGACACAAAGATCAAGAATACCCACCAACAGAGGATCCAACTATATCAAGTTGTCAAATCAAGTGAACTCCTTCACCAGGGAAAGTGGCTCACTAAGGACCAAGTTCAGCAAAAGTTTCCTCATCTCATGGAGGAACTCAATGCAATGGGGATCATTGATTCCTAAGGGGGCGGAATGATCAAGGTGGATATTGGTGGCCACCCGCCTATTCCACTTGGACCCCCACCATTGTTTCTTTTAGTTTTTCAGTTTCCTTAATTGTAGCACAATTTACTATTTATGGCAGTTTTCAGGTCCTGAACTTCCAGAGCCGTTTTGAGGCCCTAAACGACGTTTTTTGGGCATCAAACACTGACAAATATTAGGCTTTTCCAAACCATGATATTTGCAGTCAGTTGTTGTAGTCCTCAGATAGATCTTTCTAATGATGTATCATATGCATCAAATGGAGATAGTATGCCAAAGTTATGACCCTGGGAAATTGATGTACCAATTTACCCCGACGGGGCTCATATTCTGGTGTTTCATCTCCTACCGTTAGGTTTTTGGATGTTTAGGGTTTCCATTGTTTCTCAATAATATATAGGCCTTCGAGCCTCATTGTCACACAAATTTCAAAGGCCTGTAGCCACCACATATCTTCTCAGAGATAAGCTATCGACGCCCTAGCTAGCTTATTTCTATTATGTCTGTAAACAAATTTCAGTTCTTTGATATTAATGAAATGATGTTTTATTTCCGCTACATCTTTGTATTCATGGTTATGTGTGTTTTTTTGCGTTCTTGCATAAATTCAGATCAGAAAATATTAGTTACATTGATGTTTTGAACTAGCGTGAACAATTGCATGAGTTTTATTGTCATGTTGTTCGTAACTCGGTGTTTAAATGTATATGTTAATTGATTTTAATAATAATGGTAATGCAATTCTGATGCATTTCTCAAATCATCATGCACGCTGGGAAATGCTTCTTGCATGCAATACAAAGCCTATTGCGTGTGCGCTGTGCATAGTTGTTTCCCACAATACAAAGGTTTTTGCGCATATGGTTTGTCTCACTGAGGAGGTGAAATTCATGTTAGCTAACATGATGTAGATGAATTTAAATAATTGGTATCTGGAAGGGTTAAATCTGTGTATAATTTGTAGCTAGTAAGCTATGAGAATTTAGTTAACTAGAAAATTTTGAATTTATGTGTATTTTTTGCATGCAATGTTCCTCAGTTAAGTTGGGGAATGCTATAGAATGTTATCGATGATTTTTTATTCAACATCAGACTTGTATGGGCCAGAAAATTTTCACGATGGTCATGATGGTTGCGAGATAGAAAGTAGGGAAAATAAACTAAGCATAGAGAGGACTTGCATCGAAACCCCAACCTCACTGCAACAAACAAACCATATTACCAACGTGCCAACTGGTAGAAGTTACTATGAATAAGCCACAACCATTTATCTAAGGTGGGTTTGTTGTAACTATAAGCCAAAGGGAGAGGTCCATAGGCTTGACCCCATGACCTCCACCCAAACAGCCTCCCGATTTAACCAATGTGCCATTGTTTTTAGTTATTATGGCATTCAAAATGTTTTAATTTTGAATTGCATATATTATATATTCCATCAAATCCGACTGGCCACATATTTGAGCATGCGACCTATTGTATTATAACCAAGTACTTTACCATTTTTTTGAGGCATGGTATGTTGAAAGGATTCAACATAAATTAACTTTAAAGCACTGATTTTGTTGTGTAATTGGGTAAAATAAGCATTTTTAAGCCTTTTTAAGTGTAGGAAGAGAAGGCAAAGTTGTTCCCAACAGTTTTCCAGTCTTCCTAAAGAGGCCAAAGGAAGGTTTTAAGTAGGTTGGAGACCACTTGATGTAATCAAGAATTTTGACATCATTAATGGAGGGGCCACACATTGGAAGCTTACCCGGATATGTATCCCAGGAGTGGTGAACTCCGTTATCAACTTGTGTTGCTTGCCTTTGTTATTTCTCTTTATTTCTTCAATTCAACATTTTATTTATGCATTAAGAATTTTTAAAATTTAAGCTAAAGTTAATTCACATTTATAATTTCCAATCAAGTCAGTGGATTTTCATATCAAGTTTGGTATCATAGAAGGTTTGATAGGATTTGAAAAGTGGTGAATGTTGTTAACTAGGCTCAAGTTCAAGCATCGTGAAGGATTGCTTGAAGAAGCTAATCCTGAAATTGGACACGTATTTCAAAGACAATAAATGGAATCACCGAGAAGGACATTTGTTTGGTTTTGAGGAGGAACTATTTTAAGCATTCGTGGCAATGAAAGCTATGGTGGAAGAATTGTACATGGATCAAAAGAAGGACAAGTAAGGTGGTCCATCGAGAACAAGTGAAAAGTGTTGTAGGAAAATCTCCCCGCGGACAGGTAGATCACCTCTAGAGCTTGACCTTAACCCTAGACAGAAAAGTTCTTATCATGACTTCCTTTCAAATCTATCTAAACTAACACATGAGAAGGAAGGATGACAGAAGTACCTTTTTATCGACGTTTTTCCCTACACGCTCTGAGTTGCGCTCCAATCCTTTGCTCCTTGCTGGATCCTATGGGCAAAACAAGATACGACCGCTTCCTACTCTATTGATGATAGCTTAAAAATAGACCTATCAACTAGTGATAAGTTCATGTGACATTAGACAAAAACTAGAAAGAAACAGGCCAAGCGTGTCATATTGATGAGAATAACGACAGCAGTACTTACAATCGTAGATGCGAATGTGACAGCTTCATCAAGTCCCCTTCATCTAACCCTTGCCTGAAAGTTCCACAATCTGGATAACAACAGCTTCACTGATCACTCTCCTTTGGCTGACTGTGAGTTTCCTCCAAGATCATAAGTCTCATGTATCCAATTCTCTCCCCCCTTTCCACCGTGATAGAGCCTGTTTATATAGGTTAAGAGGAGCTTAACCTCTTGAGTTATGTTTAGAACAAGTTGGAAACCTCCTCTTCAGATCAGGGATCTTTTGATGAAACCAATAATTCGAGTACAACTGCCTCCTAATATCAAAAGATCTTTTCCTTATTCTCCTCACCGGGATAACAATTGACCCAGATTAGGGAGTGCTCCTTCAAAAGGGGCATTAGAGCGCTAGAACGCTCCCAGAGAAGCTTAAGGTGAGCGCCAACGCTTCAGAAGTGGGTAGAGCTCCTTCAGAGGGGTGAGGAAGCATTATAACGCTCCCTGAGGCCTTATAGAGGAGCGCCAACGCTCCTAAGGCTATTTCAGGAGAGCGTTCACCCTCAAAACTCTTGATTTAAAGCCCTTTTCAGGTGTTAAGATTTGTTTGACTCCAGTGAACCAGTTCTCCTTCTTCAAATCAGTCATGTGAGATGTTATAAGTGCCTCTTTAGTGTCGTCTTCACGTCAATATGTCTGAACATCATTTGCGACACTAGTGACCAACTTGCGACACTTGCGATAGTTGTAGGGAAGATGTGACACTTATGACAACTGAGAGGGACATGCGACACTTATCCAGCTGAGCAATTTTGATGTGTAACAGAATGCCCCCCAAAGTATGAAGTTAGAAGATGCCAAATGATAATTGAAATACTTTGTATATGCTCAAGCAAGGGTATAGACTCGAAGAACCTGACGGAAGCTGCACACAAACATCCAACAAATATCATGACATATTTCAAAACCCAAGGCAGGCATACCTATGCTTGGGTGATCAAGACTTGGTAGGATATGGCTGCCATAAAATACACTACGGATCCATAATTGTATTGATAAAAAATGTATAGCCACCGAAGATACAATGCGGATCTATACTCTGATGACATGAACCAATCATAGCCACGGAGAATACACAGTGGATCTACGAGATGACAGAACATAGCCATGACTAATACAAAGTGGATCTATGTAATAGTGGATGTGTCATTTTTCAATAGGATTCCTTCGCAACCTGGGAAAAGCATATATCAAAGTGATGGCTCAACCCAGGGTCTTCATACCAATCCCAATACGGTACGAATCTGACCATGCGAATAGATGTCTTGACGTCAAACATGGCAGAAACCACTTGATTACCGGTCAATGATGCAAACTGTTAACAAGTGCGAGGGAGATCACCATTAATGTCAATGATTCCTAAGGTACCCTAGTACATTCCAGCGAATGTGAATAGATGATCTGAGGTCAAACATTCGTGGAATCATTAGATCAGGGGTCAATGATGTGAACCCACTGTCGAATGTGAGGAGGCCTGCCATTGAGGCATGCAGGTCCCAAAGTACTAACTGGTTTCTAATTCTAATTCCTGGATAATGTGTTGGAGTCGACAGGAATAAACTTTTCGAGGGAGGGCCTTGATGTATCCCCCATCAATGACACGAAACGGACATAGAGATGTAATTGGTAGATCAAATGGACATGGACTGACACAGGTTTTGAGGCAAGATATTTGGGAT
>JZKD02S0074534.1:117707-148243 GCA_000966675.3 Picea glauca | reverse complement strand
AATATTTTCCCCCAAGTACTTGACATGTCAGGACGTGGTACATGGGGTTGGAGTCTGCGATTACCGTGGTGGTGCATAATAAGATGTAGTGGCAGAATCTTTGGACAGCGATGACAGCTGCCAGAGCTAGTTTCTCGACATGCGAATATCTGAGTTCGGGTCCAGATAAACTCTTGCTCAGATATTAAATCACATGTTCTTCTTCGTTGGAGTCTTCTTGGACTAACACCATTGCAATGGTGGAAGTAGAAGCGGCCAAGTAAAGGATATAATCCTTTGTATATTCAGGTGGATGTAACAAAGGTGCATGGGTCAAAGCGTGCTTGAGAGCGTCGAATGACCGTTGAGCTGCATCATCCCAGATGAAAGGGATGTTATTTTGCAGTAACCGCATAAATCCTTTAGTGATCTCGGCATAATTGCAGATGAAACGATGAAGAAAGTTTGGTTTGCCTTGCAAACTTTGGAGTTGGGTTAAATTGGTGGGTGGAGGTAAGGCTAAGATGGCCTTGATCTTTAAGGGGTCCACCCTAATACCATCTTTGGAGACAATGAAACCGAGGAGTCGACCGGATTCGATAGCAAAAATGCATTTTTGTGGGTTTAGACGAATACGGTAGAACCTACATCGCAGGAAAATCGCGCGTAAGTGATCAATGTGATCGGATCGATTTAGCGAATGTGTGGGTAAATCATCAAGATACAGTTCTGCGATATGTTTAATGTCGTGAAAGGCGTACGACATGGCTCACTGGAAAGTGGCTCCAGCATTTTTAAGGCCAAAAGGTAGCTTTCGGTAGGCGAAGGTTCCCCAAGGGCATATGAAGGCTGTCTTGTGTTGATCTGTAGGCAAGATTTCAATCTGGTTATATCCAGAAAATCCATCCATGAAAGAAAAGATTACGCTCCCTGCGCAGTTATCGATGATTTGGTTGATGAAGGGCGTAGGGTAGTTGTCCTTAGGAAAATATTTGTTGAGGTCTCTATAGTCAACGCAAACACGTATGGTCCCTTATTTCTTAGCGACCGGAACGAGGTTGGAGACCCATTCGGTTAAAGGGATGGGATATATAAATCTAGATTTTAGAAGCTTTTCAACTTCTGCCTTTATAGCTATGACTTTCTTGGGATGAACAGGGAAAAGCTTTTGCCGAACCGGTTTCGCATCAGGGTAAGTTTTGATTTTTTGTACGACGATCGAAGGATCGATCCCTAGCATTTCCTCGTAACTCCATACGAAGACATCGCGGAATTACTTGAATAAAGTGGTATAAGAGACCACTTCGTCAGGTGTGCAATTAGCACCAAGGTTGATGTTTTACATGACACCTTCTTTGATTGAAATGTCGATCGTGACAGTAGTAGAGATGTTACCCATGTTCCCCTCAGAGAGAGTATCTGTCGTGAGGATAGGATATTGTGGAGCTTCGGTAACATCGGGGGGGAAGACAGATCGTATGTCTTGGATTTCCTCCAATGGTGGAAGAAAAGAGGATCGATGGTGGTTGTCATCCCAGGGTAGATCGTCAATGCTAAGCATTTCCATGATAGATTCATCTGAAGGAAAGATACGAGAAATGTAATCAACGACAGATGATAGGGAATATAACCATGAGGGCACCGAATAAGTATCGGGTGCCAACGAATGTGAATTGTTCGATGAGGGAGAGGCAGATTGAATAGCTATGTATGCGGCCTCAGCTGGGCTCAGTGGAATTGTGTCACCAAGCACATCGAATTCCAAAGGAATAGGAACAACCCAAGGGTCAGATGATTCCAAGGATTGATAAGGCAAAGTCGAAATCATATTGACGACGACAATATGATGTGTAGTAGGTGGAAGTGGTGTAGGGAAGGTACCCATGAGGCTAGAATATTTCAATAAGCCAACACCAATGCTTTCATACGTAACTGGGTGGTCTCCCAGAAAAGGAATATTGTTGGTAGAAGGGATGCGAGCGTCAGGTGTGCAGAAATCAAGCTGATTGATGGTAACAAATTTGCCTTGATGGGGGAATTGTATGCATCGAAACACCAACGAGGCGACGACAGTCATCGCGTAGAACTAACTTCTTCCGAGTAGTAGGTTGTAATCGAGGGGGGCATCAACCACCTCGACGTCAACAGTGACAGTTTTTCCGCCCAACTGAACGGCTAAGGATTGTAATAATCCGTGAGGATGAAAACCTCATTCGTCAAAGGCACGTAACATGGTAGCGTATTTGTTAAGGGCAGGTAACTTTAAGCCTTTCCAACAGGCTAGGTACATGACACAAGTGGAGGCTCCCTCATCCAGGATAGTTCGGTGGATTTGTTGATTGTGAACAACCACATCGATTTGGAACGCTAGCTGGTGGGAGAGTCGCGGTTGATGGTCATCCAGGTTAAACGTGAGGTAGTTTGATGACTCTGGATCGAAAGTGCCAATAGTGGCTAAGAGTGTTCTACGTTGGTTGGGACAGTGTTGTAGAACTTCCAAGGTGGACATAGCACACGGGGCTTGGGCCAAATCTTCTACGATGTTGTAGTTTTGGGCGGCCTGTGAATTAGAATTGAATGTAGATTTCTGGATGGTGCTCTTAGGAGAGCGTAAGATAGAGTCAAAAGACAGTTTCTCAATCTGGAGTGGTCCGGATGGAGGGCTAACAGATGCAGGATTGGTGGAAGATGGTAACGGGTCTGACGCAGAACCGTTGGCGATCTTCGGCTTGTCAGGTTTAACTGGCGTGTCGTATGTCACGGAGAGAGTTGTTAGATTAACTCCGTTAAACATGTAAATGTGGTCACTTGTCGAGGCCTCATCATGGGGTTGGTTGGAACTGCCCCCCGACGTGGGGGTTTGTGCAACCAAAGATTGTTTCTGCGGAAAAGGCTGAGTGAGCACAGCGGGTTGTGAATTTCCTTTGAAAATTTTGGCCACTTCATCGCGATGTGGGTAGTCTCGAGTGTAGTGATCGTCACCACAGATGAGACATGGGAATTTTGGTTTTCGTTGTGGTTGTTTTCCGACAACAAGGGTTTGTGGTTGGGTCTTGGGTTGCTCATTGTTGTTGTTCTTCTTTGGTTTGTTTCTCGCTTTCTTCTTGCCCCCAAGATGTTGTGAAGGGGTTGACTGGACCGCATTCACATCAGAGACTTGAGTTTGAGGTGGGGTAGAAGAGGGTGCAGTCGAACTGGGAGTAGCCATGGAAGCGGGCCGCTGGATTGTTCCAGTAGACTGGATAGTAGATTGAGTTTTGACGGAGCCAATAACTCCATCCGCATGCGCAGCAGTCGATGGTTTGGATGGATTGTTAGTGGCATGGGTAGCGTTTGGTATCAAATCATGTAGAGTACTAGATTGTGAATCGACTAGGTCTAAGTACTGGGCCCGGGTGATGGCTTCTTCCTTAGTGACTATGCCACCCATGGAAACATCACGAGCGATCTGGGGTAATAGTGATTTCATGAACCATTCCGCTAACAATTGGTCAGGAATGACCTCTTTGATTAGCCTTCATCTTCATCTCCATTCATGGATATGATCGGAGATATGTATGGAAGTTGTTTGACGAAGAGAGGTTAATAGTTCGGTACCCGTCTCGTATCGAATGGGTAGTTGAAAGTGTGTGAGGAAGGACATGGAAAGGGAGTTGAAGTCATGAAAGGATGCGCGTGGTAATTCAATATACCATTTCGCTGCGGGAGTTGGATGAACACCACAAATGGAAAGTCATCACGTGGTTATTTGGGTCTTCTCCAGGCTTTCCGTCAAATTTTGGGATATCAGAAGGAGGTTTAGCTGGGACGGCTGGCCAAATCGGAGAATGATAAATGGTATCATTCGTTAACCGAAACAAGTCTGGAAGGTCCAGAGTGGCTAGAAAAGGCAGTTGTCGGCTAACCTGTGGGTAATGCTGGTGTGGCAGAGGGACACCAGTGGGGCCCAATACAGGGTTAGGTGGATAATTATAACTCGTGGTCCCTCTCATGTGAGGTTGGTTTTGACCAAGGTACATAGGATTTGAGATGTTTTGAGAAGTATTTGTGAGAGGAGGATAACCGGATGGGTTTTTTGGATTATAGGGTGGGTTTGGCATTTGTCCATAAGGGGGTTGTTGCGGAGTCTGAACATTTTGTCCTGTGGAGGCACGTGGGTTTCCTTGAAAAGGGACGCTCCATGGATTAGGTGCGACGGACACATTTTGTCCTGTGGAGGCATGTGGATTTCCTTGAAAAGGGATGCTCCATGGATTGGGCGCGGTGGACACATTTTTTCCTTGTGGTTGATGGTGTACTCCGGATTGAGGTTGCCTCCCAGTATGAGGGTTCCCCCCAAATGGAATTTGTCCTCCGGTACGAGGATGCCCCCCGGCATTAGGGTTCCATCTGAATGGAATTTTTCCTCCGGAGTGCATATGCCCCCCAGTTTGAGGTAGAGTTCGCGGGATCTGAAAGCCAGATGCCAATGATGGACCGGTGCCACTGATCGGGTTAGGACCACCAAGACTGGTCCCTTCGGGTTATTGGATAGGTATGGAACTTCTCGGTATAGTTTGGGTAGTGGTTTGGGTGGTGGTCATAGTGGAAGAATTCAATGCCTTAAATCCAAAAGGGAGTGTAGGTCTTGGTGTTATAGGTGTGCCAATCGGGGCTTGATTAACTACTGCATTACCGGCAGGAATAGTCAGAATGTGCGGGGTCATTGTCGAATGGGCTGTCTGGAGGGGAATAGTAGGCCTTGGGCCAACGGACGGTATGTTCGGGCCAATGGTTGGTGTGGCTATAAAAGTGGTAGTACTGGTGAAATGATTTGGGGGTACCGTATAGGAAAAGGATGCATCGGCACCTTCTCCTATTCCATAAAGGTCTCGCACCAAGTGTGGTGGACTTCGAACAATGTCCGCAGTCCAAAAAGGGTCACCGACTAGAGGATTCTGAGAAGACCCGGCCGGAATGTCAGAAGGGTTGACGACAACAAATTCTCCAACGGAATTTAGGTGGAAGATTTGTCATTTGTATCCCTCCGAAATGCGACAAGCTTCTGGAGATTCTGAGACAATTCAGAAATTCTCCAGAGGGATGGGAACTTCTTCCTGGGAAGTTGTAGCATTATGAACCTCGCTCTGTTGAGGAGATTACTCCATAGAATGAGGGGGTAAAGGGGTGCTTCCTTCCATATTTTCTGGAGGAAGTCCCTGTAGCCTCCACGAGCGGCATGGAGGGTCGATGTTGGCGGAGAAGAGTCGGTGAAAGAAATCTATGGCCAACTAACGAAAAGAAACAGTGCATGCTAAAAAAATCTAAGAATCACAACCAAGAAAATAGGACCTTCTTTTGATGACCGTACTAGTTGGTGATGAAATCCAATGTCGCGTGATCAAGTCTAGAAGGGGCAGGGATAGGGTGGAACAGTTACAATGGCGACCTGCTTAACAGACTTACGCCTTGGTGCAAGCTGCCACGCAGTAATTGTGGATTTACCCTCCAAGGAGCCCGAGTTAGTTTGAATATGTCTGTTCCAGGTACAGTGAGACTTCCCATAACCATCACCTTGTGTAAGACCCTAAACATTATGGCCACTAAGGTTACCAATTCGTAGTGAGCCCCTGGGTGGGAACAGTCGACAGTCTGATCTGAACGTACGGGCAGGGTATCAAGCCTGAAATCAACTAAAAGGCTTCCATGCAGTAATTGTGGATTTACCTCAAAGTGACCCCCATAATACGATCCAACCACCACAATCAGTTAAAACATGGAGGGTTAGTCCCCGTAGCTTACCCGAATGTGACCTCGTGCGTAACCCCTGTGTGAGAGGGGGATCCCAAGCAGACTTATACGATAACTGGATTTACTCTCCCTAACTCAGGATGCTACTATTTGTTTTAGAAACTTTGGAGAGTTATGCTCACAGCCCTAATCCAAAGTACTAAGCCTAGTCTACTGTTGGTGGAGGATCCTAGAAAAGAAAAAGTTCTAGATAACTTTTAATTAGCGTTGATTTTTGTGGCTATTCTTTTTGCAAAGGGGTGCATGGAAGTGAAATGAATGGAATTATGACTCAGACCCAAAGAATGCATGAAATATGATAAGCAATCATTTCCTTTCGATGAATATCTATCTAAGGGAGAGAGAGAGTTCTTTCACTAATCCAGCATGAATAAGGAATGCCCTCAAACGATTCTTTTCTCAATCAAATCCTGATGTGATGAAAAAACTTTTAAGATGCCTTCTGATATGCACAATCAATCATGCAGATGGTTTTATTGTTTGCGTATGGATGATGATCAACACAACAAAATTCTTGTCTTGCTAATTATCTTTTTGGTATGAATGAAAACCAATCTAGCACAAGCAAAAGTCACACAAACAATATACCCTTTCGTAGCAATCAAAACGAAAAGTGAAAGAAAAGAAACACTCAAAGAGAAAAACAAACTTCACACCCAAAAGCGAAATTTGAAGAACAATGACCTTGACCGAAAACAAGACAAAGGGGTCTATAGGCCTTTGATGACCTTCACCAGGGTTTGTACTCAGCTGATGAGGAAAGAAGAACAATGCATGGATTTCGAATTTCACTCAACAGGGAAAAACTCAATCAAAATGGTAAAGAAGGCTACAAGATCCAATAAACAAGGTGTTTATTCTTCAAAAAGACAGATGTCAAGGTTGAAAGAGAAGACAAATTGACTCACTAGATCACTCAGCAAAAGAGACACAGAGGCAAACCCTAAAAAAAGGCAGTTCTGGAGGGTTTTTGGCCAAAAAGAGGCTGGCGCTCTGTTGCCAAGGGAAAGGAGCGTTGTAGTTCTCTGTGTAGAGGTATGAGGAGAACTTGTGCTCTGCTAACACTAGGACAGGGGCACCAGGGTCTAAAATCTCTAGAAATGTCAAAAAATTCCAAAAATTGGGATTCGAACTTGACAAGTATACTGAGTATGATAAAGTAAGGAGCCAATAAGCTCATGAAACTAATCAAAGAGGAGTGAAATAGGTCTGAAACAATCAAGGGATAGAACAAGTTCAATGAGGAGAAAAATCCAAACAAGAGGTTTCGATTTGAGGCTATCTCCCCAGCGGAGTCGCCAGTTTTTGTTGTAGGAAAATCTCCCTGCGAACAGGTAGATAACCTCTAGAGCTTGACCTTAACCCTAGAAAGAAAAGTGCTTATCATGGACACCGAATTCCTTTCAAATCTATCTAAACTAACACGTGAGAAGGAAGGATGACAGAAGTACCTTTTTATCGACGTTTGTCCCTGCACGCTCCAAGTTGCGCTCCAATCCTTTGCTCCTTGCTGGATCCTATGGGAAAAACAAGATACGACCGCTTCCTACTCTATTGATGTTAGATTGAAAACAGATCTATCAACTAGTGATAAGTTCATGTGAAATTAGACACAAACTAGAAAGAAACAGGCCAAGCGTGTCATATTGATGAGAATAACGACAACAATACTTACAATCGTAGATGCGAATGCGACAGCTTCGTCAAGTCCCCTTCGTCTAACCCTTTCCTGAAAGTTCCACAATCTAGATAACAATAGCTTCACTGATCACTCTCCTTTGGCTGACTATGAGTTTCCTCCAAGATCATAAGTCTCATGTATCCAATTCTCTCCCCCCTTTCCACCATCATAGAGCTTGTTTATATAGGTTAAGAGGATCTTAACCTCTTGAGTTATGTCTAGAACAAGTTGGAAACCTCCTCTTCAGATTAGGGATCTTTTGATGAAACCAAGAATTCGAGTACAACAGCCTCCTAATCTCGAAAGATCTTTTCCTTATTCTCTTCACCGGGCTATCAACTGACCCAGATTAGGGAGCGCTCCTTCAAAAGGGGCATTAGAGTGCTAGAACGCTCCCAGAGAAGCTTAAGGGGAGCACCAACGCTTCAGAAGTGGGAAACACTCCTTCAGAGGGGTGAGGAAGCATTATAACACTCCCTGAGGCCTTATAGGGGAGCGCCAGTGCTCCTAAGGCTATTTCAGGGGAGCGTTCACCCTCAAAACTCTTGATTTAAAGCCCTTTTCAGGTGTTAGGAGTTGTTTGACTCCAGTGAACCAGTTCTCCTTCTTCAAATCAGTCATGTGAGATGTTATAAGTGCCTCTTTAGTGTCGTCATCACGTCAATATGTCTGAACATCATTTGCGACACTAGTGACCAACTTGCGACACTTGCGAAAGTTGTAGGGAAGATGCGACACTTACGACAACTGAGAGGGACATGCGACACTTATCCAGCTAAGAAATTTTGATGGATAAAAAAAAGTTTGAAGGAGAATGAAGTGGTGGTGACCCTCCTAAGACTCCTCCACCTCCGTCATCTTCATCCTCTTCTTCTAGTTCGAGTGGAAGCTCTTCTTTCAAGAATAATTCTAAGAAAAATCCTTCTAATTTTCCTTTATTGAAATTCAATGTTAAGTTTGTTTTTTCAATTTATGATCCAAAATAATTTTTTAACTTATAATATCAAAATTAAAGACAATACACCCTATCCTATCCTCCTCATAGAAGTGATCCTTTCCCCCATTGAGATAATGAGTATGACCAAGTATATAATGTATAAAAACAAGTTAAGAAACATTGAAGAGAAGAAGCTTCCAAAAATTTCTTCAAACTCCATCCAAAAACACCTTCGTATCAAGTGAGGATGGAATAAATATGTGTAGTCAAGGATAAATCATTGGGGACTGAAGGAAGATATTGTAATGTAGAATGATGATAATATTAAAAATATCATTACATCCAAATTTAAGGAGAATTTGTTATGTGATAAAGAGTTATGTGGAAAAATAAAACTAAGATACTATACGGAGGCAATCAACACGAATCTAGAAGATCAAAAAGTGTATATCTATTTTTACTAACTTGTAAAGAAGAAAATTTGACATTTCTAAAATAAAACTAACAAAATTCCATGGGATGGAAGAATGTGTCATATTGTTGACCCTAAAAGATTTGAAGATAAAAATCGTGCTTTCTCTTAGAATGTCCAACATATACCTTGATTAAATCTCAATTTCAAAAGATTCATCACACTACTGACATTCCTAACCTTCTAACTCAACAAAACTATGATGATGTTGGAAGGATTCTCTTAATGCTTTTAAAGAATATAAATAAAATTATAAAGAAATTCAAGTAAAACTTTGAATGGCAATGAAAATGATCTGGATTATTTTCGGCACGAAATGAGAGCGGAGATATAATAAAAAAATGCACAAAGAGATCACAGATATTAAAGAATATAAAATAAATGTATCAAAGATGCAACCATAAACATAGAGATACAGTAATACACGATTTCTATTAATGAAATAAATGTACAAAGACTGTAAAAATACATAGTGAAAGACAAGCTAGAATGGTGACAGCTTATCTATGAGAAGAGATGTGACAACTACTCACATTCACAAGAATATTATTATTAAAATGAGGCTCCAAAGGCCTTTTTAACATAAGTAAAATCCAAAACCCTAACCCTGGAAGATGGAAATCCAAAGGTTTGTTGGCCCCGACGGGGATAGTTGATACATCAACTTCCGGGGCGTAACTTTTGCATACAATATTCGTTTCGGGCACTTGATACACCATTGAAAAGGTATAACCGAGAATAATGATGTTTTATTGGTCCACGCCAGTGCCTTCAACAATATATTGGAACCCGAATCCCCAAAAAACTTTGTTTAGGGCCTCAAAACGAAAGTTTAGAACCCAAAAAACTTCCTAAAAACTGCCAAGATGGAAAACTATTTTTCGAGCCCAGTGGAATAGGTAGGTGGACACAGATATCCACTTGGATCAATCCTCCCTCCTTAGGAAGAAATGGTATCGATTGCATTGAGTTCCCAATGGAGAGGGGGAAGCGTTTCTTGAATCCGAATCTTGGTGAGTTTCTTGCCTTGCTAGAGACGTCACATTGCTTGGTTTGTGGAAGGATGTCATGAAACTATTGTTGAAAGGGTTGAATCTATTCAATCAATTGGGCTACAAGAGATGTTTTCATGCAGATAGAATACTTGCACTTTTTTCATTCTCCTCGACCCACTTTTGTTGGATAGAAGGTTCTTTGGCCGAGGTTGTAGTGGTTGCAGTATCCTCATGGTCACCTTTTGAATAGATTGTGAAGAAGCAGAATTTTGTAGTATGATATACTACCTTGTGGAAAAATTTAGGTGGGACAATAGTTGGAACTACCTCTTGTATTCTGTAGATATGACCCACCAAAGTAATGATGACACTATGGGGTCGAGACTCATAAACAACATTGTGCTTCCACATATATGGCTGGCCCAAGAGAACATCAAAGACATCTAGTGGGGAAACATCACATAATACTGCATCCTTAAAGGGATGGATGTCGTATGACCATAAACAATGTTGGATGACATGAAGGTATCTTCCTTCGTGAAGCCACCCAATGTTGTATGGTTGTGGGTGAGGTGTTGTCGACAATCCCAACTGTTTGATGACCTCTGCTGAGATGAGGTTCTTCTGGCTTCTACTATCAACAATAAAATGTAGTGGGGTCCCCTTCACCCACATCTGTGAATGAAAAACATGATCCCCCTCTTCAGGATCTCTTGGTTCTTCTGGTTGAATTTTTTCAATCGCGACAATGGCAGTGGGGTATGTGTCAATGATCTATCTTTTACCATTATTTTCATAATCATATTCTGAATCAGGGTTCGGCTCCTTGTCTTTGATCTCAACCACCTATTAGCACTCTTTAAATTTATTTTGGATGATAAAAAAACAATAGAGGTAACTGTTTCAACCTACTTTAGAGCTGAGGCACTAGCCTACTCAACTAGGAGAGGGCACTCTCTTGTCACTTGGTACTTCTTTGGAAATAATTGGCTATCTTTGGTTTGTTTTTGGAGGGGGGGTATTATAAAGTTTTTGAAGAAATGGGGGTGACAATTGGGCTATGGAGTCAAAAATGAATAAAGCAGTAGAAGGTCATTAGAACTATCTAGCAGAGAAAGGCTAAGTGAGGCAATGAGTCTGAGTTTTCAAATTGAAATTTGCATGGTAAAAGAAGAAAAAGGAAAACACATAACTGCATCAAAGCATATTAAAATGAATTCTTAATTAGTTGAGAAGAGAATCACATGAATTTAAATTGCTAAGTCTAGAGCATCATTAGACGAGTTCCAGACTTTTAACTCTCCAATTTAAAAGAAGAAATTGTAAATGGAATTTTAAAGACACAGGAAACACACACTATGAAAGAAGACACAAGTCATATCACAGTTAATTAGAATCTTTTCATAAACAGGTCAAAAAAAAATTCTTCATCTTATATGTATTTTAGCTCCATGATTTTACAAAGTCTACCTACAACGAGGGCAGGCCCCCTTTTCCTTCACACCTTCTTTATTCCTGAGATGATATATATAAAGGATTTGCATGAGGGATCCAAAATGATTAAACTTTCCCACATGTTTAATGATAGACATTGGTTACAATAAAGAGTAACATATAACGACAATTCTCCTACTTCATAAGGAGATTTACAAACATGACTGACATATCCAAGGTCTTTTCGTTGAATGCCACATGTTCAAAACTTTATGAAACATAGTCAATTCATCCTGGGAACTTGTTCCAAATTCGCAATATCTTCTTCTAGAGAAATTAACCAAACCGGTTGCTTTTCCCCAACGCTCTCAACCACCTCACCTCTGATCACTGCTTCCTGTCACTTGCTCCACTTCCTCTTTATTGTCCGCCTTTCATGTCCATCCATGTGTCTGTTGATGATTAAATCCCTCATGATAAGATTTAGTCTAACTTCTGATTTTGGTTCTATTACAGGGTCAGTATGAAATTTTGTTGCTAATATCTATGCAATCGACCTTTCTTTCTTACTCATTAATGAATTCATCATATTAGTTGCAAACCCTAATTCGTTGGGGGTCGTTTGATTAGCTTTATCCATTTTCCCAATTTCGCAGAAAAACCTTAGACTTGCCTCCCTAATAGTTTTAATTACTTCATTTAGAATGGAATGTCGATTGCTCAAAATAGGATAAATTTATCTATATTTTGGAGGACAATTGTCATCAATTATTAATCATAGAATGTTCAAGACAATACTTATCTGAACTATGGCCTATCACACTCAGTTTTTAGCTTCAAATGATGAGACTTTGGATCATCTTTCTGGCGGTTCTTACCCAACTCTGTACGATGTAAAGTATTTGAGAAATAGTACTAATGTGACGGGACAAGTTGTTAACTCTTCCCCTTTTGTATGTGATCTGTAGAAGTGACACATATCGAATGATTTTTCAACGCATGACATCCGGGCATGGTTGAGCAGTTTTTTGCTCACCCTCTTTTCTCCCAATATGTTTTAGTGGTTGTCGTGTGTCCACGTTTTGAAACCGTGGTAGTTTCCCCGACCCGCCCTCAAAAATTTATCCTCCATGCTACTTTATCACCCGATATGTGTCATGGCCCTCAATCTGGGCTATTTCCAAATCGATGGTCCATCGGGCCCCTCCTTTCGTTCTCTCACTATATTTTCCATTTTTTGCTAGATGTAGCTCGGTCCTCCAAATCACGTCATATCTCTACACTGCTTTAGTCCCCCGCTAAATCTAAAACTTGTATTTCATGTATAATTGTTATTGTGATAACATAGGCTCCAACTGGGGATGCTATCTTCCTTGCAAGGTAGCAAAGAACCATATACCTGGTGCTTGATCCATTGGGTTTCTCCCAAAACATGTTTCTGTAACCTGTTTCATTTTACAGACTAAGTGTCAATTTTAAAACCAAACTTTGCACACTACTTTCAACTAGATAATTGATGCAGACCCCCTACCCTCAGGCTGAGATCCGCACAGGATCTTCTCTAAACCACAACAAGAGTTAAGGAAACTCCTTGATTAAGACCGTGAAGGATTTTCGAGTCTTGCGAGTTCGACATTTTCAACCCAATGCCACCACTCTCTGCAACAACCAAGATTCAAAGCTCTGAATGGGCGTAAGGGATAAGAAATTCTCCCTTATCCCCCACTTTGTAATATGACCACAACCAAGGCCTAGCGTGAGCCCGTTCGTGACTCGCGACTTCACGATTTGGAGAGTCAAACACTCTCGACTCCTCTTGCTCCAAACCTCTGATACCCGAGATGCGATATGGGTATAGCTCCTCCTCATTAGTGCCTTTACAAGTGACCACTGGCTAGAGATTAACTCTAGCACTTCTTCACAACTCGTGACTTCACGAGTTGGAGTGTTGAACACTCATGCTCCTCCCTTGCGAATCCCTGAAACACAATAAGTCAACAGGGTGTTGACTCCTCCATAGTGATGCGTGTACATCACCTATCACCCACTTTGACCTTTTTCTGTGCACTATATGTTGCGCCACCTATCAACCATGTGGTCTCCACTTATGTGATGTGCCACCTATCTGCACGAGCCCTCAACGATCGACACTTCATGATTTTCGCGATCCAAATGCAATGTTTCCCAACCTGTGAACCCCGAAAATGTGATACCACGTGGGGTTCGGTCCAACAGTTCTCCCGTGGTCAAGATCCAATAGCTTGGATCTTTTTCCCTGCACTTCGTGACTCAGGAATTGGAGTGACCAAGAATTTGGCCTGTCCTCCAAACTCATGAACCCCAAATTCATGAAATGATCCAACGGCATAGGGTAAGCCACGACCAACAACTCACATTGACCCTCGACTCTTGGGTGATGGTTTTTTCTTGCCTCTAACCACCTTGCAACTCCTACAAATCCTATGGTCCTCATGATCTCACGAGTTCTCCATGGAGAATTCAGATTGTCCATCTCTGTCTTGACAACCTTTGACTCTGAACTTTGGCAAAGGCACCTGGACCTACTCCTTTCTTGATTTCGATACAAATTGTTCTTCGCTCGACCTCTGTGACCTTCAACCTAAGTTGATTCTCCAGGCCTTCAAGATTTCCTTGGTGAATTCTAGGCCTCAAGCCTTCACTGTGCAAGAATCTTTCAAACCTAATGATAACTCAGGGTTATCCTTCAAGAGAAGATCTGTGCACTCCTTGCAATAGAGAATTCTTCAACTCCTCTACGAGTCTGAAGAAATATTTCCCTCTCTCCCATCCTATGCACACTTTGCATGGCTCAGTGCTCTAATAGCACTCATGCCTGTAAAGACACAATTGTATACTTCTTGAGAGTTCTGAGATGAAATCCAGAACCTAGACGACGCACTCCTTGTAGACCCTCCACTGCAATCTTTGCAGGAGTTATCAAAAAGAGAAACAAATGAAAGTCATTCTCCCTTTGTCTAGAACTCAAACATTCACCATAGAGTTCTAGAGCATGAACACACACATAATATTAAAATAAAATGCATACAAAAAATGAAAACAAGCTTGTAACATACCATTTAACAGTTGGATCCAACAACCATAACAAACACATAGATTTGGAATCAAATCTTTCTTCTATTAATTCCAGTGCTCCTGTACATGGTAAATAACAACAACTAAAAATGCATAAAATTCTCTGTTCTCTTCTATTCTCCTTTGCAGCTCTACAACTTACGAATTCTGAATTATCTTGTTACAATGATACAAGGGTCGAGGGTGTCTATCGTCCATTTTCCCTCCTAAGATTCTAAACTGTCTATTCTATCATTAAAATCTACCTACTTGAATTAAAGAAACTTGAATTCCCATTACATCCGCAGATAGGAACATACGCTCCAAAATTAGTTTGGATCTTCAAGTCATAAATGCAACTGCACTTTCCTCCCATCCATTACATTAATGTTTCATATTTTGAAATTCACAACGCTTTCACAAAAACATATTTAATTGCATCTACACGTCCAGTTGTCTCCTTGGTTTGAGGTACGCACTTGGGCTTTATACGATGCTCCTGCATGATACTCCCTCACTTGAAAATTTTCATGAACTCTTGTTCATGAGATCTTGCATGGTCTTTCCATGCCTTTGAATTTCTGCTTCATCCGCCCAGCTGGCATCTTCAACTGGATGTCCTTTCAACTTGACCAAGTATTCAAAATACTCCTTCCTCCTGGTCTTTCTACTAATTGTCTTGCTAATTATTCTTTCGATCTTTGGCTTTTCAGCTACATGCATTTTTTTTGTCCATTGAATATTTTCTTATTCATCTTTTGCTTTTGCTTCTTTATCTCTGAAATGGTACAAATCCGTGAAATTTAATATCGGTGAGATTCTGACCCCATCAGGTAATTCAATCTCATATGCGTTTGCCCCAAATTTCCTCATGACCTTGCATGGTCCAATTTTTTTCATCTTAAGCTTGTTATACATTCCCCTTGGGAATATTTCCTTTCTCAAATGTGCAAGAATCAAATCGCCAGCTTCAAACTGAAGTTCTCGCCTGTGTTGATCTACTCTACACTTGTACTCTTGACTTGAACTCTGCAACCACTCCCTAATTCTGCTGTGAAGCTCCTTCATTCTTTCTGGAAAGTCCTCTGCACTAGCACTCCTGAATTCATCTTATTCTGAATATTTCAACTCAGAAAATCCCCTTGTATGCATTCCATATAAAATATGGAATAGACTCTTCACTATTCTTCTATTGAGTGAATCATTGTAACCAAATTCTGCCTGTGGCAGAATGTGATCCCATCGACTGTGGTGTTCAATCATTATGCTTCTTAACAACTCTCCCAAGATCATGTTCACATTCTCTATTTGTCCATTTGTATGAGGATGATACGCTGAGCTAAAAGATAATTTTGTCCTCAGATTCTTCCATAAGGTCCTCAAGAAATGTCCTAGGAACTTGTTATCTCGATCAGAAACAATACTCTTTGGAAAGCCGTGAAGTCTGACGACTTCCTTGAAAAATAGGTTCGGAATATGAGTTGCTTCACTGTTTTTTTGGCATGGTATGAAATGTTTCATCTTTGAAAATATTTCCACCACTACAAATATTGAATCATATCCCATTTGTGTCCTTGGAAGTCCTAATATGAAATCCATGCTCACTGCATCCCATGACCTTTCGTGTATGGGTAAGGGCTGGTATAACCTTGCGTTCTGCCTCTTTCCCTTCGTGTGCTGGCAAATTCTGCATCTATCCACAAATTTATTCACATCCTTTCTCATCCCCGTCTATAAATATGAACCATTAAGCTTTGAGAATATTTTTTCATGACCGAAGTGTCTGACCAATCCTCCACTGTGCTTTTCCTTCAACATATTCTCCCTCATGGAGCAATTCAAAATACATAGTTGATTACCTTTGAACAATAATCCATCCTAGATCATGTATTCGTTCCATTGGCTTATGTCCCTAAGAATTGGATTCTCATATGCCTCATATGCCTGTTTGAAATATGGATCATCCTAGTACAATTCTTTGAGGTTATCAAAAGCCAAATTCTTGACTCTAAATTCCTGCATAAGTAAACATTTCCTTCTCAAAGTGTCAACAACTTTGTTAGTAGTTCCAGAAATATTCTTAATCACAAAAGTAAAATTATACATGAACTCAACCCATTTAGCATGTTTTTGGTTCAACTTCTCTTGTCGAGTCACAAATTGCAAAGCGTGAATATCGTTGTACAAAATGAACTCTTTGGGAACCAAATAGTGCCTCCATTTCTTCAATGCTTGTATGACTGCGTAGAATTATATTTCATAAATGGAGTACTTGATCATTGCTTCATTCAATTTTTCACTGAAATACATGATCATCCTGTTGTCTTGACTCAAGACCTCTCCAATGGCAAATCCACTCGCGTCACACCTGACCTGGAATGTCTTGTTGAAATCTAGCAAAACCACAATAAGTTGCTCAGTGATCTTCCTTTTCAACAGGTTGAAGCTCTTCTCTGCTTTGTCTGTCTAGTGAAAAGATTTATGTTGCTTCTTCACCATATCCATCATCGGTGTGCTAATTTCACTGAAGTTTTGGATGAATTTCTTGTAGAAGCTAGCCAACCCATGGAAGCTTCAAACTTCAAATACATTATTCGGTTATAGCCAATCCTTAATCGTTGTTATCTTCTCTGGATCCATTTTCAATTCATTTGTAGAGATAACAAAACCCAAATAAATGAGTTATGTCCTCATAAATGACGATTTCTTCATATTGATCAGCAATTTCTCTTGTTGCAATCTCCTCATCATGACAGCTAAATGCTTCAAGTGTTTTGCTTCAGTTTTGCTGAATATTAATATATCATCAAGATATACAATCACGGATTTTCCATTGAAGTCCTTCAGAACCTTGTTCATTAACCTCATGAAGGTTCTCGGCGCATTGGTCAAGACAAATAGCATGAAAATCCATTCGTATAACCCCTCATTGGTTTTGAATGCTATCTTCCATTCATCACCTTCCCTCATTCTAATTTGATGGTATCCTCTTTTCAAATCAATCTTTGAAAAATATTTTTCTCTGCTCAAGCAATCCATCAAGTCATTAGTCCTTGGCAAAGGAAACCTGTATCTGATGGTAATATTATTGATTTCCCTTGAGTCAGTACACATTATCCATCCCTCATCTATCTTTGGGCTTAGCACTGTCGGAACAACGCATGGACTCAAGCTCTCCTGAATCAATCCTTTGTCCATCAAATCCTAGACCTATCTGTTAACTTTTTAATTTACTACAGCGTTAATCGATATGCTGCTTTGTTTGGAAAACTGGCTCTAGGTATAAGATCAATGTGATGACTTATACTCCTTATAGGTGGCAATAAATAGGGTAGTTTGCCCACTATTATATCAGAAAGTTCTTCTAACAACTCCTATATTTCTTTGACAAATCATCTATTTTCATACTGGTCAAAAACAAATTGGGTTTTCTAACCACAATAAATTGTGTGTCTTCCTTCTTCTTATCTTCCTTAAGAAGTTTCTTCCCACTCATGAGAAGTACGGTGTTGTTCACCTCTGGTATCACTTCTTTATCCTTAATAGGCAGCAACATGTGTGTCCTACCATTTTTTTTCAAAGTGTATGTGTTCTTTTTCCCATCATGCACCACATTTCTGTCATATTTCCATGGTCTGCTCAACAATAGATGACAAACATCCATGGGAATGACATCACACAAAATATCATCTTTATATCCCCTTATTTTAAATTCAACTAAAAACTGTTTAGTGACATTTACCTGATGTCCTTTTTGCATCCACGAGACTTTATACAGGCTTGGATGTGCAAAAGTCTCCAGTTCCATCTTTTATACCATTTTCGTAGATACAAGATTCTTTGTACTACCGTTGTCCACTACAACCTTGCATACCCTGTCTTTGGTCTTGCAAGCAGTTCGAAATAGATTGTTTCTTTGGGTTGGGTTCTCTGGCTCCTTCTCTGGATTCAAGATAAATTTCTGCATCATCAAGGATCTTTTGCCCTCGCATCTTCTGCCTCAACATTCCATCCTTGAGCTTTGTCAATGTGAGTTTCACCACCTTTCTTCCTATCTGGGCACTCATAGGATTTATGTTTGATTTTTCCACAGACAAAGAATTTCACTTCACCTCCTCTGCCTCTTCCTCTTCCCCTGGCTCGAGAAAAAGTATTTCTATCAGCATACTACCTCCATTGTGGGCTTCCTCCCCTCTCAGACTGAGTTTTTTGTTTCTTCCCCCCATCTTTGGAATTCTACGTTCTTTCTTGGGAAATCGCCTTGCCTTCACTTTGACTTCTACCTCGGCTTCTTTGACCTTGCTTTTGACTCAACTTGTCTTCATCTTTTAGAGCCATTTGATAAGCATCTTCTATGGTTCAGATGGTCATCATGCTCATCCCATCCTGAATGTCATATCATAAACAATTCATATATCTGGAAACTTTATCATTATCACTTTCTCGATGACCTGCTCTGATGTTTATCCTGTAGAACTCTTCGTTGTATTCTTTCACTGTCATTCTTTCACTGTCATCATATTTTGCCTCAAATTTTGCATCCTTTGAAACAAATTGATTTGATAATATCTAGGTATAAATTTGGCCTCCATCTTTGCGACCATTCTGTACCAGATCTTGATTTTCTTCTTTCCCTTGCAATGCCTATCAGCCTACAATTCATCCCACCAGAGTGTTGCATGCCCTTTAAGTCTGGTAATGGTATGTTTAAATTTTTTGTCTTCTTCGACATCCTCATAGTCGAAGTATTTGTCTAGATCCCTAATCCAATATAGAATATCTTCAACATATAAGTTTCCTTCGTACATTGGAATGTCCATTTTTTCCCTGGCACCTATCCTTGCAACAACTCTGAGTAAGCGTTCTTCTGCAACATCTTCGACTGCAATTTCTTCTCCTTTGTTTACAGCTTCATTTTCACTTTCGGCTTCACTGATATCTCCAATGTCAGTTGTTCACCTATGTGTTGTGTCCATAGCATCAAGCCTAGCACATAATTCATGCATCTCTCTTTCCACTGCTGGATAAGGTATTGGCCTCTCTCTTCTTCTCAGTGGCATGGATGTAAAATTCCTCTTTTCTCTCTGCTATAGAAATAAAAGAATTAGTTATGTGCTCTAATACCACAAATAATGCATACCCCTGACCCTTGGGTCGAGATCCATGCAGGATATTCTCTAAACCACGAAAACAGTTAAGGAAAAATCTTGATTAAGAGTGTGAAGAATTTTTGGGTCTTGCTAGTTCAACGCTTTTAACCCAATTCCATATATCTTTGCAATAGCTGATATGTGAAGCTATGAATGGGCATAAGGGATAAGAACTTCTCCCTTAGCCCCCAATTTGCAATATGAACACAACCAAGGCCTGACGCGAGCCCGTTCATGACTCACGACTTCACGAGTTGGAGAGTCGAAGACTCTCGACTCCTCTTGCTCGAAACCTATGATACCCAAGATATGATACGGGTATGGATCCTTCTCGTTAGCACCTTTACAAGTGACCATTGGCTAGAGCTTAACTCTAGAACCTCTTAACAACTCATGACTTCACGAGTTGGAGTGTTGAATGCTCGTGCTCCTCCCTTGCGAATCCCCGAAATGCGATATGTCAACAAGGTGTTGACTCCTCCACAGTGACTCATGTACATTACCTGTCACCTAATTTGACCTTTTTATGCACATTGTATGTTGCGCCACCTGTCAACCATGTGGTCTCCACTTACGGGATGTGCCACCTATCTACACAAGCCCTCAGCGCTTAGCATTTCACGAATTCCGCGATCCAAATGAAATGTTTCCCAACCTTCGAACCCTCGAAACTCGATACCACATGGGGCTCGGTCCAACGGTTCTCTCGTGGTCAAGATACAATGGCTTGGATATTTTTCCCTGCACTTCACTACTCAGGACTTGGAGTGACAAAGAATTTGGCCTGTCCTCCAAACTCACGAACCCCAAATTCACAAAATGATCCAACGGCATGGGGTAAGCCATGATCAACAGTTCAAATTGACACTCGACTCCTGGGTGATGGTTTTTTCCAACCTCTAACCACCTTGCAACTCTTGTAAATCCTACGATCCTCACTATCTCACAAGTTCTCCACGAAGAATTCAGATCATCCATCTCTGTCTTGACAACCTTTGACTCTAAACTTTGGCAAAGGCACTTGGACCTGATCCTTTCTTGATTTCGATACTACTTGTTCTTTGCTCGGCCTCTGTGACCTTCAACCTAAGTTGATTCGCTGGGCCTTCAAGCTTTCCTTGGCGAATTCTAGGCTTCAAGCCTTCGCTATGAAAGAATCTTGCAAAATTAATGATAAATCATGGTTATCCTTCGAGAGAAGCTCTGTGCACTCCTTGCAACAGAGAATTATTCAACTCCTCTGCGAGTCTGAATAAATCTTTCCCTCTCTCCCAGACTGTGCACACTTTGCACAGCTCTGTGCTCTCCTAGCACTCCTACCTATAAAGACACAATTTTATGCTTCCTAAGAATTCTAAGATGAAACCCAGAACCTGGTCAATGCATTCCTTGCAGACCCTCCACTGCACTCTTTGCAAGAGTTCTCAGAAAGAGAAACAACTGAAACTCATTCTCCCTTTGTCCAGAACTCAAAAATTCACCATAGAATTCTAGAGTATGCACACACACATAATATTAAAAGAAAATGCATACAGAGAATGCAAACAAGCCTGTAACATACAATTTAACAAGTGGTTCCAACAACCATAACAAACACATAGATTTGGAATCAAAGATTTCTTCTATTAATTCCAGTGCTCCTGTACATGGTTAATAACAACAACTAAAAATGCATAAATTCTATGTTCTCTTCTATTCTCCTCTGCAGCTCTACAACTTACGAATTCTGAATTATGTTGTTACAATGATACAAGGGTTGAGGGTGTCTATCGTCCGTTTTCCCTCCCAAGCTCCTAAACTGTCTAATCTATCATTTAAATCTACCTACTTGCATTAAACAAGCTTAAATTCCCATTACATCTGCAGATAGTAACATACGCTCCAAAATTAGTTTGGATCTTCGAGGCATAAATGCAACTTCACTTTCTTCCCATCCATTATATTAATGTTTTAGATTTTGAAATTCACAACGTTTTCACAAAAACGTATTTAATTGCATGTGCGCGTCCAACTATCTCCTTGGTTTTAGGCACACACTTGGGATTTATACGATGCTCCTGCATCAATACTGAACAAAAAATACCGTTGAAATCTGACTGTACACAATACTGGAAATCAAACTTAAAATCTTTTGACCACCAAGCTTATTCGCACACTCCTACCTACTCTAACTGCTGAAATGAACTCCCAATCAAGTGAAATCAAAATGCCAATGCAACCATGCAATCATTGTATCCATTGTTTTTTTACTTTTCACAAGCTTGCTCCAAATCCTGCTTATTGATGATTCATTAAAAAATTCATCCATAAATCCAAATCTCAAAAAATTAAAAACATTTGGATTGTTCATTGCCTCCAACAAAACTGCAAATGGATCCTCTAAAATATGCACAAAACAACAATCCCATTTCACCCCTATCACTACATTATTTTTTTCATGTGATTTAACATGTTGATTGCCACCAAGAGGCTGAAAAATCTGCTGAGACTACTGGAAATTACAATATTCTGAATAAAAAGATAGTGTTGGCTGAACTGAAACCCTTGGAGGAAATAAATCCATGTCTAACAATGATGTTAATTTACTATCATTTTTATTTCCATGATGGTAGTTGAGCACATGCTACAAATATGAACTGAGATAACATTCCATGTAATCAACAACACAATCATTAAATGCATGAGAAGGTTGTTGCTATTACTCACTGATAATCATTTTCTCATGTAAAATAGTGCCACTGTGAATGCAATCAGACTTCCCTAATTCCTTTGTTATCTCATGTTTTTCTTTCAACAATTCAAAGGAAGAAATACATAATGGAAGATAGTTTTCATTTGCAAATCCACTGCTTTCTTCATATTTAACATTATGCCTAGAGGATTTATGATTTGAAACATTATAGACATTTTGTTTCAATATTTAGAAAGAGGAAAAACACAATGGTAAGGTTCTTTCACCTGATTTAAAGCCTTCTTCATTTTCTTCACTGTTGCCATAGGCACATTTTTCAATTTCCTTGGATTGTTGAACACACTCATTTTCAGATTCGTCTTCGACCAATGGCTACAAATTTGTACTGACAAGACCTTTTATGTAACAAGTACTAGGGTCATCAAACACGTGAGAATATTCTTGCAATTTCTTGTTAATTTTTTTCAGTGAATCAGTGTGATTTTGCATTAAGAGACATTCCTTTGCTTCAACAATGATCTTAGGATTTTCTTTCAACAATTTGAATGAAGAAAAGCATAAAGGTAAGGAATTTCCTTGAATTGATTCAGTACTTTCTTCTTTGTAACTGTGATATGTAGGTTGATTGCTCTCATTACATTGCTAAAAAGGAACATTTTCTGATAGAGAACATGCAGTTGGTTGTTCTAGGGAGTCAACATCATAATCATCATCATATTCATCATATATAGGCAAATCAAAAACATATGCAATGTCATATAACAAGAACAAACTTGGAACATCAACCTGTCCTTCAACAAACTGATTTGGAAACTCATCTTCTTGACTATCTACAAATGAATACATAAAACAATCAGCCCCCTACTTATCATCAGATGGATCAGAAGCTAAATCAACACCTCCTCTTTCAACAAGTGGAATATAATTTTTTGCAAAATAATTGGCATTAAAAACTTCAAGAGGGCATATGATATTATTAACTCTCCACTCAATATTCAAATCAACCATTTTCTGTTCATATTCATTGTCATTTTCTTTAGTATCTAACTCCTCATTTTGAATCTGTTTACATGCTTGGATATTGTGTTGAATCTCCTGAGCATCATTAAACATTTGTTGTAAGGACTTAGGTCTTCTTTCCATCCGGAGGAAAGACAAATATGGAGGAATAGTTTTATAATGGAGCATGGAAACAACTTCAGTGGGTTGAATTTCTTTAGGCAAATTGTAATAAATACTGGAAAACCTTCTGCTGAATGTAGAGATAGTTTCATTGCTTTGCCTCTTCAAGGCATAGAAATCTGTAAGTTGTATATCCAAAGATTTCTTCCTGCCCCAAAACTTTAAAAATACATTATTCAATTCCTCCCATGAGCTAATTGTCTCTGGCTACAAATGTTTAAACTAGTCTTTGGTGTCCCCTTGTGTGCATATAAACTGCGTTGGGATCTTGTAAAATGATCAAATACATGGAAATGAATATTTCCCATGCGCATTTACCAAAGTCATTGGAATGTAGGTGGTTGTGTATGCTACTATGCATGATATCTGAAAAGCCATCAATGATTCTACCTGGTTTTCAAACAATTACATTTCCAATTTGTAAAGACTTCATTCCTTCGTTTTTTCTAATAACTTTCTTAAAACTATAACACTGGTTTCATGAACACCACATTAATTGACTTAATTTTGTTTTCATCACATGGCCTCTATGGTGATGCTTCTTGCAAGTTGGGATTAGCTTTTAGAAAGAAAATTATGCATGTAGAAAGATCAACACATAAAAGAGCACAACTTTATAAAATTATTATCATTAGTGAACATAAATTAAATTATTGTTAATGATTAAAATGCCTCGGAAAGTCCTTGAAAAAATTAAATATTTAGACACAAGGACCAGAAGTTAGTCGATTTCCAAATTACCAAAAGTAAAGTCAATTGTTATACATCAAATAACCATTCCCGTGTGTTCTTCTTGAAATGAATATCTCTGTTGTTTCTCTAGAATAAACATGCAAACATATCACATATAACATAAGTTCCTCTAGATAATCTTATGAAATCACTGAGTGATTGGGAGCCCATAATTATATCCAAACATGCAAGAATTTAAGTAACGTAAATCTATTTGGACTAAACTCAAATTGGAGAGTTGGTTTCAAGTTCACTTTGATTCTAAATACCATTTTTTTGGTAAAAATTGTACAAAATACTCAGAATTAAGAAACCACTTGGATTTCGAAATGAATAAAAAATATTTTGACAATTTCCATAACCCCATAATTTATCCTCGTGTCATAGTATCAGTTTTTCTAAGTGTTCTTTTCTTAATATCGTCCATTATTGTTATGATTGAGGGTATTAATTTTTTTTTATAGTTATTGTCATGAATCGTGATCGCCATAATATTGATACTTTGCATTATAATTTTCTATGACTTCAAGAGTTATGAATTCCCATGAAAGCTATATCCGAACCACACTTGCAATATAAGAACATAACCATCTACATATAACATAAGTTCCTACTCAGACTTTGAATCTCAACTGGCCAAAGGCAGGGACTTGTTGCCTTTGCAACTCCCCTTGTTTATAGGGTTATCGTTAAATTAATTATATTGCTAAAGGAAAAATCTTTGGAATATAGATATATTTAACTTTTATATATTACTTTAGTGAAAGTAACTACTTTATATATTAAAAAGAAAATTACGATTTTATGAGAAGAATGCTAATTTATATTTATTTTAATCATCAAATTATTAAATTTTGAATTTATTATATATTAAGTTTTATTAATTGATATAGTGATTGTAGTTTGTAATTCAAATTTATATAGTAAAATTACTTATAAGAAATCACAAATTATTTATATTATTAAATATTACATATGTATGTCCTTTTATCATAAAAAATTATAGTAAAGACATTCAATCATAGGATTTCTAACATTATTTAATGGTGAATTCTTTCAGGCATGTTTAATGTACCTTACTCAAAGTAAAAAATTATCAAAACTTGCTCACATACATGCAAATAATATTTACATCAAGCAACATGAGGAAATATTCATGCAATTGACAATTAACAACATTTATAAATATGTGAATGCAATTGTTCAAATAACACACAACATTGAAATATTTATTTATATAATGGAATTAACATAATAAACATAACAAAAAAAAATTGTGTTCATTTAAAATAACCAATTAGCTAAGTACAAAGAACATTCCCTTCAACCATGGGTTTGATGTTCATTTTCTCTCAATAACAAGCCACCTCCCGAGACTCTCCAAACACAGCAGCCCAAAACCTAGGTTCTACACTCCAATGACAATTCCAATCCACCAACTCTCTTTCACCTCACCCTACTCTCTTTCACCTCACTCTACACAACCCAAGGGATGCGATCCCCCTTCTTTGGCACGCAGTAACTAGGGCATTTCTCATTTTATCTAGCAATCCAATGAACTCGATTTCCAAGGAAATATCTTAGCTAGGAACTCTAGGAATTATCAGTTGTTCTCATAGTTCTCAGGAAAACCTTCTAAAAGCTCTTAATCAATTTCCTCAATAGGAAATCCAATTACAAGAATACATCCCATGTTACAAGCATACAACATTATTTTCAGCATTTAACACATCCCAAAAATATGTCCCTCCATGGATAGCATGGTTGGTGCTCTTTTCATCACAAAAACTCTCCCTCGCTACTCCAAAAACAACATGTAAAATTGTCTTCCTTTCACATATGAAATTCATTTTCTCACATGCATGTTCAATCACACATTTCCCAAGGTTTATTGTACTCAACCCCATGTTCTCAATAATTATGTGAAGTGAATTCTTCATCCAACCTCTTACATGCATTCAATGATTGAGTGTCTAATAGGTCAAAGGGAGGATTAGATGGTAATGACACATCAACTTAGTCAATATCATGGGTTTTCCCTTGAAATCCCTTTACCTCCCAATGGGTTTCCCCTTGGAATCCATTTATCCCCCTCTCTCATGGAATCAAACCCCCCCATCGTTACTTATCCTCTTGTATTGCACCAATTATTATTATTTTTATTAATTGTTTCCATGTACATAATGCATATTTTATCCATCAACCATATTAATCAATATGGACTCTGTTGTGTTTCTTATATGTTTAGTATAATTCACTCATTAATTATCAATTTGGTATTCGTAATCAACATAGTTAAAAGACACCAGTAAGAAAGGTAATTTCTAATGTCATGAGCATAGAATTAAACTAGATTATGCATGCTAGAAACAAATCACAATAGCAAAATGCAATGCACTTTGGTTGTCTTTCACAGAGAGGCTATCCACTCCATTATGGCACATGCAAGTATGAAATGGAGTTGGTTTGACAGATCAAATCTGCTCTCTGACCCAGAAAACTAACTATGAAATCCACACTTCTGAAAGGGAAATCACACATCAATCATCAAGACATAGTATAGGTAGTTCAACAGTTAATATACTGAGTATGTTGTGGTTCACAATGTGCTATTGTGGACTTCACTAGTTCTCCTTGAAATATGTCTGACCACTGCTACCAATACTCATGTCTAAAAACCAAATTCATAAAAACAGAGCATATGCAAACACAGAGAAGGTAAAGATCTCTAAACAATTAGATAATGGAAATCCTAGTCTAAGTTGTATTGCTATCATCTAACAAAGTTAAAGCTTCAGCTGATTTAATGTTTACACTAATGAAAACAAATGCTAATTCTAATCTACGAAGAGCCTGACCTTTGTTGGGCGGTGGGCCCTTGCCGCTTTAATAGGCCAGCTACTGATGTCTACAGGAGGCTTGTCTTCAACACACACATTACTCTCACTCACATTTCAAAACATAAAATCAAAACTTTCGCCAACAACTCAACTCATACTTAATCATAGATAATCAGAATATGGAGATAAGTGACATTCTATTAATATTCACACAGAATATGTTTTGTACTATCACATGCTGCTTCACATATTGGTAATATGATAACTCTCGTCTTCTTCCACCATCCTTGCCATGGCTATTTAATAGTCTTAATCATGAAACACAAGGAGGTGAAGTGATTTGCAAATCAATCAGTTGTTAAATTCAATCATTCGGTTACATCTTTAGCTGCATCCTCATGACATGAAGTGCATGAGGATGAGGCAGTCAACAAAATATTCTTATCATAACCTTGCTAAAGCAAATAGGCATCCACCAATTGGCTTAGGCAAGATATGGATCTTAACTTAGGGTATTAGGCTCTTCCATATTGGTACTGGATCGTAATAGGTAGATGGTACCGGATCATGACATTGCGGAAAAGGTGGTACCGGATCATGACAGTGTGTGGCCATTGGTACTGGATCACAACAGATGAGATTTTAGTACCAGATGTGTTTGGTATCAGATTCGGACAGTGGTAGTCTTGGTGCACAGGTACCAGATAGTTGAGCTAGTACAAGAAAATTGGATATCTAGAGGTCAAATATTTATACATGCTAAATTAAAGCATTAGTACATGAAATATTTAATTACTTAACTCTATAAAACACAAAATGCATGAATTAACCATACTTTACCTTATGACCTTATCACTGGCTAATGGTAGCGTTCTTGTCAGTCATCCAAACTCTAGGTGGGCCAAAAAGGTATAGATGAACAGTATAAAAAGGTAATGGGGATGTCAATTTTGGGTCTCAACATTCCCCCATGCCAAAATCATTGCATGTCCTCATGCAACTGGAAACACACCCAAAATTTTCAAAACTTGAGACTATGTTCTTTACTTTGGTGGATCAATGATGTTGATGGCTGAAGCCTCTTCTTTCATCTCCCTTTTGATGACCCTAAAATATTGTAGGAGTTGTAATACCTTCTTGAGCTTGTTGGAAGTCTCTTCATGGTTGTCTTGAAGTTGTTGGTTGGTTTCTTTCAATTGCTCATTTTCTTTTTTGATGTACTTGTCTAAGAGTTGGTATTATTTCACTTCTTGTTTGAGTTTCTGATTTTGTTTTTGCAATTCCCCAATATTTTTCTTCATTTGTTCTTTTGTCAAGGTCTTTGTTGACTCCATCATGACTGGCTGGATGCACTCCATTTCCTCGACTTCCTCCCTCATCCCACATAAAGGAATAGTGGCTTGCTCCTTAGTCAAACTAGGGATGTCATCTTTGATTGATAAATCTTCAGAAGGGGAGGTAATATCGATTGGATCTTCCTGTGTATGAGGACTGACTATTGTTTTTCCCTTCTTTACCATGCTCCTCGTGGCTCTTTTACAAGGAGGTACCGGATCAGGGATGCTCATGTGCTTCCTTTTCTTCTTTTCTAATTGTGAAATGGTGACAGGGGTTTGTGCCATAGACTATTTACTTTTAGTTTCTAAGCTATGCTTCCCTTTCTTCATCATTTTTGTCTGATGGCCCTCTTTCTCAACTACCACCATTGAAGTCTCCTCAAGTAATTTGTTTTTACCTTTTGATTCAAATCTTTTAAAAGTTTTATTAACTGTGGAAGAGGACCCTTCTTTTTCATGTTGCCTCACTGCCCTAGATGATGGTGGAGTTGTCTTATCCTTCTTGCCCTTTTTCTTTTGAGGTTCCTTAGTTTTATTTGGAGCATGTTGGGTTTCCTCCACAGGTTTGTTTTCTATGGGAAGGTGTTGAGTGATAAGGGTTTTCCAACTAATCCTCTGTTTCCTAAGTTCATGTAAAACTAGCATTTTAATGAGACCTTGATGGTAAATGCTAGTCTTCTCTATTTTGGAGATGGATTTAACACCTCTTACCATTTTGTTTAAACTCATCCATAGAAAATATGGGAAATCGATTCCAGGGCCTCCTTCAAAATGTAATAGAATCCTAAGATGATAAATGAAGTTCAAAACATACCTACCCTCACAAGTGACAAATCGTTGAAGACTAGTAATCATTGGATGAAACTCTTCCTTGATGCAGTTCCTCGGGATCCCCTTTTTCCAGTCAGGGTGGTGATGATCTTCTTTCAAGAATCGTTGGCACATTTCTTTGTTGATTCCTACACCTTTGAAGTATTTGGCTCCTCTACTAGGTAGTTCTGTTACCTTCGTTAAGGTTGTTTCATTGATTATCATTTGTAGATTGCCTATATGTGCAATCTCACCATCATAAATCTGAATAAATTTGTGAGATATCTTCTCGTGCCAGCCTCTAAATTTTTCCAGAAACGGCATCCATCCCGATCTAGCATATTTCTCTTGACATAATTGGAACTCCTTAGTTTCCCTATAAATTTGGAAGACCGATTCGTGTCTACTAACCACCATCATTATAAGTTGTGAGAAAAGGATCGAGTTGTAGCACAAGGGTTTGGTCAATTGATGAGGTAAGGGTTTGGTACCGGAAAGGAGTAGGCTCGGGACTGGAGAAAGCTCACGACAAGGGGGACTATGGTGATGGTGTTGATAATGTGAATGGTAAGTTTAAGTAAGGATGTTGTAAGGAAATTTATGACCAGGTGAGGCTTATCTGGATGGCTTCACCACTAGATAAACCATTTCATTTCTACATGTTACTGTAATGATGAGGACAAGACGTTGGGTGTTCAAGGCATCATTTTGGGATAGGTGATTGGACGTTCGGGTAGCGAATATGATGTTAGATCATGGTTCATGATATAAGATAGGTTCATGAATTGCTTAAGGATGAAATATATTTGTGGTTTATCATTGCTATACATGTTAGTTGTGGAGCCTGATTATCTTCCTGATTCAGAGGTCCTTTCTTTCATCCATGTTTATACCCCATGAAGTATTTACACCCAAGAAGTATGGACCGTTCATTATAAGGTCACAGATCTAACGGTAGAGATTATGTTAGGGTTATTTTTCCCTAGAAGGAAACCCTCTTTTATGAGGGAAATGTATTGCGGCTATGGTTGATGGTGAATATTGTGTTCTAAGATAGGAAACTATGAGAGAAAGAAGAGGAATTTACAGTGGGTTTTTTGTAGGTTGTTTCCCTTCATATGTTGGATAATAATAAAGGAAGGACCTAGAAATTTCTCTAGTGGATGTAGCCCACACTAGGTAAACCACGTAAATCTGTGTCTCTATTGTATTGTGTATCTTCTGTGTTTTGTTTCAGCATTTGACCTGGAAATTTCTATGGTGGATGTAGCCCACACTAGGTGAACTATGTAAATCTGTGTCTCTATTGTATTGTGTATCTTTTATGTTTTGTTTCAGCATTTGACCTGGCAATTTCTCTGGTGGATGTAGCCCACACTGGGTGAACCACGTAAATCTGTGTCTCTATTGTA
>JZKD02S0074534.1:64693-96880 GCA_000966675.3 Picea glauca | reverse complement strand
GTTGTATCCCTTCATTTGCTGGATAATAATAAAGGAAGGACCTGGAAATTTCTCTGGTGGACGTAGCCCACACTGGGTGAACCACGTAAATCTGTGTCTCTCTTGTATTATGTGTTTTCTGTGTTTTGTTTCTGCATTTGTTTTATTTTATTGCTCTGCGGTCCTATTTTTCTAACAGCATGCTCCCTCAAGATCTTCTTTTCCTCTCGGCCCGAAGAATACCAAGGTTCTTCTATTTCCCTATCGGGAAATCTACACCCCATAGATTCTCTTCATGCAATCCCCCTTTATTTACTTATCGAAGGATCAGAACTCGTGACTTCGCAAGTTTACTGTCGATCACTGGGCTCTCGAATCCCTGAGACCCGATGGCCAGTCAACACTAACTTCTTTCTTTTCTTTATCGGGAATTTCCTTATCGTAATTTCCCCACTCGTGATATCAAGCACTTTGATTTACCGACTCCCGATACTCGACGTGACGAAACTCCGATGTAGGTGTGGGTTGACTTCTCCACCTCCTGTCACTTCTATCGGGATTTTAGAATTTGTGAGATCATGAATCCTGATGTCAATGGATTCGGGACTTTCCTTTTCATGATCCCCGATACTGAACCACCCGTCCTCCACTAACTCTGGCTGTGGTCCACACAACTCTTCCGTCGGGATATCGCGGGTCGCGATTCCAAACTGTCTGTGTATCACGTCCTCAATACCTCTGATATGTCGAACTCCAACTCCTCTTCGATATGCTGACATGCGTCCCTACTGATGAACGGTTATGGGTTTGTCGGGATATCACGGGTTGCGATATCGCAATACTTGTTGCAGAAATTCAGATCTTCAACTCACGAGTCCCCGATACGCGATATCATGTGTAGATCTGATGGTCCTTATGACTTGGGATCAATGACTCTGCCTCTCCTGAGCTTTATACTTCCAGAAGTTCTCGCCGTAACCTCCTTTCACCTCCCTGAGATCCAACGGCCCTCAAAACTTCACTGATTCTCCCAGAGAATCTCGATCGTCCTTTACTCCTGGTGAAATTCTGCGAAACGATTTAAGTGGTTTTCTGCAGAATTTTCCCTCCTTCTCGCACCCTTCAACGCTTCTTGCAAGATTTCAAGTCACACTTGTCTATTCTATTCTTCAGCAACTCAGAGGCTTATCCTTCCTGAGCTTCCCACAGTTTCTTGATCTCTTAGAAAGAGAGAACTCCTTGCACACACTCCTTGCAGCAACCCTTCAACCTAGGCTGAAGGTTGAAGTTTCTCGACTCTGTGCACTCCTTGCAGCAGCAGTCTTTCAAGATTTACTCAGGTTCACAACCCTAAGACCTTTAGCCAGCCTACGCACTCCTTGCACGGCTCCTGTTCCCAACTACACTTCAAGGAAATGAGAACAAAAGATGTCTCTAATTGAACCCCTCTGTCAATGCACTCCTTGCAGACAATTAGACTACACTACTTGCAGGAATCCTCTGGTTTAAATAGAGAACCAATTGAAACTCATTCCTTCTCCCTCTCAGACTTCAATTCAACCATGAAATCACATACACAGTATATAATAGAAAATGTATGACAGGAAGCAAACATCCATAAACACATCAACATCAACACACACAGAGAACAACACAAGCCATGAATTTGAATCAGAGTCCTTCTATTAATTCAAATGCCTGTACATGGGTGTTCTTCATAATGTTTTCTATATTCTCTTGCTCTCCTGATTGACAATGTTACAATGTACAAATGGGGGTGTCTATATCCGTTTTCCCTCCTGAGTTCTAAATCTATCTAATCTATGAATTAAATTCCTATCTACCAGCATTAACTATTTTAACTATTGTCTATCTACTAAAGGACGAGAGCTATCTGCTCAAGGTCCATTACAATATACTAGTATGCCATTTCTTAAATGAGTCATTTAAGATCACACAAAAATTCCAAAGAATTTTCAAAAATTTGTGTTGGCTTGTCCAGCTGTCTTTCGCTTCTGCGCTGGCTATCTTAATGAGTCGGTGATGCTCCTGCATCATACTCCTCAACTTGAAAACTTTCATGGGATCCTATCCATGAGATCCTGCACGGTCTATCCATGCTTTTGTATTTCCTCTTTAGTCTCCCAGCTGGCATCTTCCACTGGGTGGCCCTTCCATTTGATCAGATACTCAAAGTATTCCTTGCTTCGGGTCTTCTTACCCACTCTCTTGTCCAGTATGCATTCCATTTGTGGCTTTTCGGCAACTGGCAATAGTTTCATCCACTGGACCACTGGTTCCTCGGTTCCAGTCTCTACTTCTCCAATCCAGTATGGATATAAATATGCGACATTGAATATCGGAGATATTTTGATCTCAAAAGCATTTTCCCCGAATTTTCTCAAGACCTTACATGGCCCGATTTTCTTCAATTTCAACTTATTGTATGATCCCCTCGGGAACCTTTCTTTTCTCAAGTGTGCTAGAACTAGATCACCAAATTCAAATCGAAGTTGTCTCCGATGCTGATCTTCTCTACTCTTGTACTCCTGATTTGAATCCATTAGTCGTTGCTTCACTTGGTCGTGAAGTTCCTTCATTGCCTTAGCAAATTCTTTTGCACTAGCATTGCTAGTAACAGTCTGCTCGGAATCCCTCAATTCAGCAACTCCTCTCGACTGCATCCTATAAACAACTTGAAATGGACTTTTGCCTGTGCTCCTGTTCACTGAATCATTGTATGCGAATTTTGCTTGCGCTAATATGCTATCCTAGCTGCTATGGTGCTCTATCACCAAGCTTCTCAACAAGTCTCCCAAACTTCTGTTCACCACTTCTGTTTTCCCATCCGTCTGCGGATGATAAGATAAACTAAACATCAAATTATTTCCTAGCTTCTTCCATAAGGTCCTCCAAAAATTCCCTATGAATTTCGTATCACTGTTCGAAACTATGCTTTTCGGCAATCCATGAAGTCGAACGATCTCCTTGAAAAACAGGTTTGCGATGTGTGTCGCATCACTAGTTGTCTGGCATGGGATGAAATGTGCCATTTTAGAAAACCTATCCACTACCAAAAAGATTGAGTCAACTCCTCTTTGCGTCCTTGGCAATTGCAATACAAAATCCATGCTTATCGCCTCCCATGGTCTTTCCGGTATGGGTAATGGATGATAAAACCCTACATTCTGCTTTCTCCCCTTCGAATGCTGGAAAACTCTACATCTTTCAATGAACCTCTTGACCTCCGCTCGCATTCCTAGACAAAATTATGACTCATTCAGCTTAGCGAATGTTTTGTCATGGCCAAAGTGTCCTGTTAATCCTCCACTGTGTTTCTCCTTCAACAGGTTCTCCCTCATGGAGCATTTCGGAATACACAGTTGATTGCCTCTCAAAATAAATCCCTCCTGGATCATATAATCTATCCATGGGCTTCTGTCTCTGAGAAATGGGTTCTCAGTTGCTTCATACGCCTCTCCAAAATCTGCATCTCCTGCGTACATGTCCTTGAGATTTTCAAAACCCAATGTTTTGACTCGGAACTCCTGCAATAGAAAACAATTCCTGCTCAAAGCATCAACCACTTTGTTAGCAGTACCCGAAATGTGCTTAATTACAAATGTGAAATTCTGCATGTACTCTACCCATTTTTCATGTTTATGATTCAACTTTTCTTTCGGGATCAAGTAATGCCTCCACTTCTTTAATGCCTGAATGATGGCATAGAATTCCTTATCATACGTGGAGTACTTTAGTTTCACCTCATCTAGCTTTTCGTTAAAATATGCAACCAGCCTGTCCTCCTGACTCAAGACTGCTCTGATGGAAAACCCACTTGCGTCACACTTCACTTGAAATGTCTTCAGGAAATCCGGTAACACCAGAACCAGTTGTTCCATGATCTTCCGCTTCAACAAATTGAAGCTCTTCTCAACCTTTGGTGTCTAGTGAAAATATTTGTGTTGCTTATTCACTGTATCCATCATTGTTGCACTAATTCCACTAAAATTCCTAATGAACTTCCGGTAGAAACTAGCTAAACCATGAAAACTCCTCACCTCAAAAATATTTATCGATGATGGCCAATTCTTGATCACTTCCACCTTATCCGGATCCATCCTCAACTCATTTGCAGATATAACAAAACCCAGATAAATGAGTTCGGTCTTCATAAACGAAGATTTCTTCATATTAATCAACAACTTCTCCTGCTGTAGCTTCTTCATCACTGTAGCCAAATGCTTCAGGTGTTCATCCTTTGATTTACTGTAAATCAGTATGTCATCCAAATACACTATGATGAACTTCCCGATGAACTCCCTCAGGACTTCATTCATCAACCTCATAAAGGTACTCGGTGCATTTGTCAAGCCAAACAACATGACTAACCATTCATACAGTCCTTCATTGGTTTTGAAGGCCATCTTCCACTCATCGCCTTCCCTCATGCAAATCTGGTGATATCCACTCTTCAAATCTATCTTTGAAATTTTTTTTGCTCCACTTAAGAAATCCATCAAATCATCCATCCTTGGCAATGGAAATCTATACCTGATGGTTATCTTGTTGATCACCCTTGATTCGGTACACATTATCCAACCTCCATCTTTCTTCGGACTTAGTACTGTTGGAACAACACATGGACTCAAACTTTCCTTGACCAATCCTTTGTCTAATAAATCCTGGGCCTGCTTCTTGACCTCTTCATTTTCTTGCGGCATCAACCTGTACGTGGCTTTGTTCGGTAAACTGGCCCCTGGTATGAGGTCTATATGATGACTCACACTCCTTATCGGTGGTAACGAATGAGGTAATTCATCCACTATGATGTCAGCGAACTCTCCTAGCAGTTCCTGAATTTCATCTGGTAGATCATCCACTCTTGTGTTAGTCAAAACAATCCTCATCTTTCTGACCACAAAGAACTGTGGATCTTCTTTCTTCTTCACCTCCGTAAGAAGTTCCTTCCCACTCATGAGAAGTACTATGTTGCTTACTTCCGACTTCACTTCCTTATCCTTTATCGGAAGCAACATATGGGTTCTCTCATTCTTCTCCATAGTATATGTGTTCATTCTCCCATCATGAACCACATTTCTATCATATTGCCATGGTCTACCCTGCAATAAATGACATACATCCATGGGAATGACATCACATAGTACTTTATCATTATACCCACCTATCTTGAATTCAACTAAACACTGTTTAGTGACACTTACCTGATGTCCCTTTTGTAGCCATGAAACTTTGTATGGACTCGGGTGATCAGTTGTTTCCAGCTCCAATTTCTCCACCATCTCAGTTGAAACAAGATTATCCATGCTACCACTGTCAACAATAACCTTGAATACCCTGTCCTTGGTCTTGCAAGATGTTTTGAAAAGTCTGGTCCTTTGAGCTAAACTCTCCACCTCCATCTCAGGCATCAAAAGGAATTTATGCATCGCAAGTGATCTTCCACCTTCTGCGCCTTGGGCCTCAACATCCCGCTTCTGTGCTTTGGTGATGTGAGCTTCTCCAATGTCCTTCTTTTTCTCTGGACACTTGAATGACTTGTGCCCATTTTTCCCACATGTGAAACATGTGATGACTCCACCTCTTCCTCTTTCTCTACCTCTGGTACGAGGAAAAGTATTTGCGTCAGCATAATCTCCCTTCTTATCATTATGCTGCCCTCTCTATTCAACGTATGATCCTCTCTGTGAGGTCCCACCTCTCTCAATCTTACCCTGAGGTTTCTTCCATTCCTCCTTGGGCTTCTGTTATTTGTCCTGCGCAACTGCCTTGCCTCTGGGCTGACTCCTGCCTCGCCCTCATTGTCCTTTCTTTCGGCTCAACTTCTCTTCTACTTTCAGAGCCATCTGATAAGCATCCTCCACAGTCGTGATGGTAACCATGCTCAATTCATCCTGAATGTCGTATCTCAGACCAGTTAGATATCTAGCAACCTTCTCATCATCGCTCTCCCGATGACCTGCTCTGATGTTTAGTCGATAGAATTCCTCAGTGTATTCTTTCACTGTCATCAGTTTTTGTCTCAGGTTCTGCATCCTCCTGAACAGAGTGATTTGATAATCTCTCGGGATGAAATTTGCCTTCATCTTTGCGATCATTCGATCCCAACTCTTGATCTTCTGCTTGCCTTTGCAGCGTCTATCTTCTTGTAGCTCATCCCACCATAATGTTGCATGTCCTTTCAGGTGCGTAACATCATGCTTGACCTTCTTATCCTCTTTGACATCTTTGTAGTCGAAGTAAGTATCAAGAGACCTAATCCAATCTAGTAGCTCCTCTGCATCCAGATTTCCCTCGTAAACTTGAATGTCCATCTTTGCCTTTGCACCCATTCTGGCAATAGCTTTAATTAGATGCTCGTTCACTACATCCTTGGCTGCAACTTCCTCCTCGCATTCAGCCTCAACTTCATCATATGAATCGCTAAAATCCCCCGCACTAACTGTGTGTCTTTGTGTTGTTTCCATGTCCTCGAGTCTAGCTCGATGATCACACATTTGTCTCTCCATTTCTTGATTTTCTACCTACCTGCCTCTTCTCCACACTTTCCTATCCTCCAGATTAGGTGATTGCCTTTCTCTCCTGGGCGGCATGGAAAATTTCCTTATTCTTATCTGCTACAGAAAGTAAAGAGATATTCCCACTCTGATACCAAACCTAACGCAACTGCACCTGCAGGCACGCCCGCTCCCTCAGGATCTTATTTTCCTCTCAACCCGAAGAATGTCAAGGTTCTTCTATTTCCCCATCAGGAAATCTGCACCCCACATATTCTCTTCATGCAATCCCCCTTTCTTTACTTATCAAAGGATCAGAACTTGCGACTTCGCAAGTTCACTGTCGATCACTGGGCTCTCAAATCCTCGAGACCCGATGGCCAGTCAATGCTAACTTCTCTCTTTTCTTTATCGGGAATTTCCTTATCACGGTTTCGCCACTCGCGATATTGAGCACTTTGATTTACCGACTCCCGATACCCGACATGCCGAAACTCCGATGCACATGTGGGTTGACTTCTCCACCTCCCGTCACTTCTATCAGGATTTCGAAATTCGCAAGATCGCGAATCCTGATGTTGATGGATTCAGGACTTGCCTTTTCTCGATCCCCAATACTATGCCACCTGTCCTCCACTAACTCTGGCTATGGTCCACACAACTCTTCCGTCATGATATCATGGGTCGCGATTCCAAACTGTCTGTGTATCACATCCTCAAGACCTCCGATACGTCGAACTCTGACTCCTCTTAGATATTATGACACGCGTCCCTACCGATGGACGGTTATGGGTTCGTTGGGATATCGTGGGTCCCTGATACGCGATATCATGTGTAGATCTGACGGTCCTTGTGACTCAGGATCAACGACTCTGCCTCTCCTGAGCTTTATACTTCCAGAATTTCTCGCCGTAACCTCCTTGCACCTCCCTGAGATCCAACGGCCCTTGAAACTTCACTCATTCTCCCTGAGAATGTCGATCATCCTTTACTCCTGGTGAAATTCTGCGAAATGATTTAAGTGGTTTTCTATAGAATTTTCCCTCTTGCTCGCACCCTTCGACGATTCTTGCAAGCTTTCAAGTCACACTTGTCTACACTATTCTTCAGCAACTCAGAGGCTTATCCTTCCTGAGCTTCCCACAATTTCTCGATCTCTTAGAAAGAGAGAACTCCTTGTACGCACACCTTGCGACAACCCTTCAACCTCGACTGAAGGTTGAAGTTTCTTGACCCTACGCACTCCTTGCAGCAGCAGTATTTCAAGCTTTACTCAGGTTCGCAACCCTGAGACCTTTAACCATCCTGCGCACTCCTTGCACGGCTCCTATGCCCAACTGTACTTCGAGGAAATGAGAACAAAAACTGTCTCTAATTGAACCCCTCTGTCAATGCACTCCTTGCGGAAAATTCGACTCCACTCCTTGTAGGAATCCTCTGGTTTAAATAGAGAACCAATTGAAACTCATTCCTTCTCCCTCTCAGACTTCAATTCAACCATGAAATCACATACACAACATACAAGAGCAAATGTATGACAGGAAGCAAACATCCATAAACACATCAACATCAACACACACAAAGAACAACACAAGCCATGAATTTGAATCAGAGTCCTTCTATTAATTCAAATGCCTATACATGGGTTTTATCCATACATTTCTCTATATGCTCTTGCTCTCCTGATTGATAATGTTACAATGTAAAAATGAGGGTGTCTATATCCATTTTCCCTCCTGAGTTCTAAAGCTATCTAATCTATGAATTAAATTCCTATCTACCAGCATTAACTATTTTAACTGTCGTCTATCTACTAAAGGACGAGAGCTATCCACTCAAGGTCCATTACAATATACAAGTACACCATTTCTTAAATGAGTCATTTAATATCACGCAACAATTCCAAAGCATTTTCAAAAATTTATGCTGGCTTTTCCAGTTGTCTTCCACTTCTGCACTGTCTCGCTTGATGAGTCGGTGATGCTCCTGCATCATGGTCATTCAATATAAACTTGACGTCGTCATGAGGAGGTGGGTAATCGAAGGTACCCATCAAGGATGGGCACAAACCAACTCCTACGTTAACGACCCCAGGTTGAGGATTATCAATCATGGGAACCATGGATGCCCCCAAAGCTGGGTCAAGTCTAGAGAAGGACAATTGATCGATGGTCACTATCTGCCCCTCGTGTGGAAACAACAAGACTCGGAAAACTGTAGCAACCATAGTTTTCATAGCATAAGTCCAACTCTGACCTAACAAGAGGTTATAATTGAGGGGAGCATCGATTACCTCTACTTAGACACACACGGTCTTCCCTCCTAACTACACAGGGAAGGAAGGAACGATGCCATGTGGTTGGAAAGAATGATCATCGAATGCAGTGAGGAGAGTAGGTGATGGAGACAAAGCGGCTTGGCCAATGGCCTTCCAACATGCTAGAAACATAACACATGTTGAGGTGCCTTCGTCGACCACTGTGTGCCTTCCTCGACCACTGTGTGAAAGAGATTGTGTGTAAAAGTTTTTGTGGGATGAGCCACTACTATCTGAAATTCTACATGGTAAGGTAGATGAGGTTTTAAGTTGGTTGTATCTAACATGATGGTACCCAGGTTACAAGTCTCATTAGAGCCTAAAGAAGTTAACAAGGATTTTCTCTAGCATAGCAGCTTTGGAGGACCTCTAAAGTGGACATCACATAAGGGTTTGTTATAAATCTTCCACCACAGAGTAATTCTGGGTGGCCCTTGCGTTTGGGTTGTGAGAAGATTTCTTAAATGCACCCTTTGGAATGCGTGTCATTGTTTCACCCAACATCTTATCGATCTATAGAGGAAGAGATGGGAGTTCGACTTCTTTACCCTTCTGAGAGGCACTTGGTTTACTATAGTCGTGTGCTCTAGTTGTTATGAAAGCATCACCCCTAACCATATATATGTTCACGGATGAGGAATTTCTTGGAGGAGGGAAGGCTTCTTGGCTGCCCCCTTTGGCACTTGTAGAGGCTTGAGTTAAATTTTGCCCATGCTAAAAGGGATTAGTAAACATGGCTTTCTATTGCTGTGTGACAAAATTTTGGGCCTCTGCAAGTCGAGGACACAGATGGGTCGAGTGGTCCTCTGCACACAAGTTGCATGGATACCTCGCCTTCTGTTTTTCCATGGTTCCCTCACCAGCATTATCAGTGGGTTTTTTCTCCCCCTTACCCTTCTTTCGTTGTTTTTTCTTCCCTTCAGGCTGTTGGGTAGCCTTTGGGTTAGTTGACTGCATGGAGTGTAATTCTGACGTTTGGGTAGGAGGAGAAGCCAAAGCAGTAGTCTATCTGGCCGCTCAGTGTTGTATAGATAACTGTTGCAATTGTTTTGTCAATTGCTCAGCAGGCTTGGTTTGGTCTGAACCAACAATACCATCAGCATGTGGTCCAACACTCTGTCTAGTTTTATCTAGTATCGATCATGGTGCATCCGGCAGGATGTTGTATAATAAACCAGACTAAGAATAGATAAGCTCAAAATGTTGAGCCCTCATGATGGCATCTTCTTCAGAGAAAACCCTAGAAGTTGCGACGTCTTTGGATAATTGTGGGACCAGAGACTTAAGGAACCACTCAAGAAGGAATGCTGGTGGGACTGGTACTTTAATTAGACTTTTCCGGCGTATCCATTCTCGGATATGATCAGAGATATGGTCCACTGTTGTATGTTCTAAATTGGCGAGCAACTCAGTGCCTGCGTCGTATCTCACAGGTAACTGGAAATGGTTAAGGAAGGCCATTGTCAGTTCACCAAAGGAAGAGTATCTTGAGCGATCAAGATCGATGTACCATTTCGCGACACTCCCGATAAGAGTGCGTTGAAACAATCGCAGCCGTACGGAGTCATCTTTCAATGAGTTAGATGAACACCAAAGATGGAAGGTAGTCACGTGATCACCTGGATCTTCGTTAGGCTTGGCCTCGAACTTTGGAATGTCCGAAGGCAACCTCATTGGCATAGGAGGCCAACGTGGATTGTGACAAATAGGATCATTTAACAACCTTTTCAAATCTGGCAAGTGTAACGTCGCCAGGAATGGTAGTTTGGGTTGTTGCTGATAGCCTGGGAAAAGGGGTCCTGGAGTTTGACTGGCACCAAGTTGCCAGGAAAAGTTTGGCTGCTGGCCTAGATTCTGGTAGAAACCATGGCCCTGACTAGCATAAGGATTTTGCATATGTGGAGACATCATTGGCTGATTCCCCATAAAGGACATAAGATGTTGGGCATGCATCGTGTTTGAAGGACTTTGGGAAGGATTACCCCATGTCGATCCTGATGGGAGAGGCATAGAAGTCTATCCAGGGTTCCATTGACTGTGGAAAGAATTACCCCAGAACAACATTCTAGAGGAGGGAATGGATCCTTGTCTCGAGTTCCAAGGTCCTACTATATGTGCCCCCGATGCAGGAATAGTACCCTGCGCCGGAGTAGACTGTCCAAAAATGGGAGTTCCCCCAGATGAGAAAGTGATGGATGCGAAAGTGTTGTTACCAAACGTCCCGTTCCAAACAAATGGTGATGAACCTACCAGCATAGTGTGCGTAGGTGTTCCTTGACTCCCGGCTCCAAATAAGCTAGTGTGTGCAGGTTGCCCGACGGATTGCTAATGCAAACCAACAAGCGAAGGGGACGAAGGAGAGATATGACCTCCAGCATAAGGAAAAGCATTAAAAGGGATGGAATTTCCACGAAGTTGACCTTGCAAAGGAGCGTTAGAGCTCCCTTCCCCCAGACCCAAAGTCTGTAAAGTGGAGTGAGTGAGTGCACGACTTGTACCCGAACTAGGCATACCATATGAGAACAGAGGACATGTCACACTAGGTGTGAAGGGAGTTGTGGCCACCACAATAGATGGGATTGGTCCACTGTGTGACGTAGTTATGGCCGAGACCACAGTGGCCCGGACCGACGATGGCAATTTAGGAGATGCTTCTCCTGTGGTAGCAACGGTGGTGGGAATGGAAGAATTACCAGAGGAAGTAACAACGTTTGTTTCCATAGCTGTGTGAGGCACTGATAGGCGTTCGTAAAATTGGATTGGTACAATGACCGATGGCCAAGTATCAGTGGTTGGGGTTTCAACTGAGCCAAGATTGGTGGTTGATTCCTCCAGGAGTGGTTCGGGCACAATGGTTTGTAACCCGGTTTCTTCGAAAGACCCTTGTTGGTCTAGCTTCTGCCTCAATGGTGGCGGGGGTGGCTTCAGTATAATTGGCGACAGGCCTAGAAGCCTTCATGAATGACAGAGCTCAGGATCCTCCACTGTGTGAGAATATCCAAGACATGCTAAGGTATTCTACATGTTCAAATAATAACACACACTAAAAAAGAATCCCCTAAGAGATAAGACAAGCAAACACTAAACTAGTTGGAAGAACAGTTACAACAACCAACACTAGAGCAACTTACCGGTGCAAGTGCAACTCGAACACAGAAGCACCCTCTAGGTATACTCTGCAAAGCATGGCTCGATGTCTGTCCTAGGTACCGCGGTATACCCCCGCAGTCACCTGTGTATGTCCCTAAAAGGATTGGCAACTAGTTTTCCATCACGCGAACAGTCACCAGGCAAGTACAGTCGAAAGTCAGGTAGACCACAATGAGCAAGGTATCAAGCCCGAAACCTATCAAGGGGATCGAGAGAAAATGGCCTCGAAGACAACTGAGGACTTGGAACTGATTTGTGACCCACAAAGCCCCATGGCAAATGAAAACGACGAAATCCCAAAACAAGCCCTTGATATGTGTTCTCCACTACGCTTGGTCCGGCTTTGGAGGGGTTATCTCCACTACCTTTCCTCACTCGACCTTGTGTTTATCCCCTGTGTTAGAGGGGGGTCCCAGATAACTTCCACGAAACTAGACTTCTACACTCCCTATCATAGACTCCAATCTTTGGTTTTGAGTGGCCTTGGAGAGTTTCCTCTCCAACCTAATCCAAGGCCCTAGTCCTGAACTAGTGTATGAACCCTACAAACAAAAATTCTAATAGATTTTAAATTAGCGTTGCTTTTATGGGATTTCTTACATCACGGGGTATGAAGGTGAAACTGATGATGTGTAAAGACTCAAAGAAAAAATGAATGAGCAAAGCTGGAAACAAAAGACTTTGACTAAATGCAAAAATCAACAACTTTTCACAAAGAAAGACTTCTCTTTCTTTTCAATTTTTCTAAGATCTCATGCAGCAAACATAAATTAATTTCGCTCAACTATGAGCTACTTATGCTCTAAATGCATTGCAAAAACTTATGAACAAAAAGACTTCTCCCTAGCTATTTGATGCAGAAACACAATATTCAAATAAAGAAGAAAATGAAAAGATTTTTTTTTCATTTTTTTATTTATTTACGTGTTAATCAAGCAGCAAAGGGAAAATACCGACAAGCCTAAAACCAAGAAAAAAAAAATTCTGTCTTAAAGCGTAGATCACAAAGAATTAGAGCAAAGACACACAATGGAAATCAAGAAAGCACATACTCTTACGCTTGTCTAAAAACCATAAAACAAAATTTTTCTTTTTTATATTTTCTATCAACTATCAACTAAGAAAAAACAGGCTAAGGGTAAGAGGCCCTAACCTACTGACTATTCAACCCTAGACTCAAACACCTGAGAGGAACACTTCTCACCACAGGAGGGGATGATTGCCCCGCCTTGATTGAAAAGCAACCTGTCAAGCACGCTACTATCACTGAAACAACAGCGTGCGAACGCGTGCTGAGCTAAAATAGAACGCATGTACACACGGTCTGCCCTTGCACAGGCCGCGTGTATGTATAAACTCTAAGACAAAAATAAACACAGGCAGACCAGACCAGGAAGAGGCCTCTGGTATTGATAACCAGGGTCTCTTGAAGGCTTGGATGCTCCTTCTAATAGAAAAGAAAAATAATTGCAAGGAATCACAAAACACAACAAGACAAAATGAGACAAGACTATGAACCATCAAGACTCAGACATGATCCATAAAACCCACTGAGAATGTATAATTATGAAATGGAAGAGGAGGAATGCCTCTCAAGCTCTCTGAACTCCTACATGCTACTGAAACCTCTACAGCTAGCATTCACACGTAGGCTGTAAGAGATTAGGGCACGGGTACACGCGTGCAAGCCTTCTGCAGGCCGCATGTACCTCTATGTGTCCCGATAATTACTGTCAAGAAACAGTCAAGGAAAAAATGGTATAAAGAACCAGGTTCCCTACTAGCTCAGACCTAATAGAAAACAGACAGACAAAGAAAGACCAAAAATCTAATCTTTTAAACTACCCACAAACTCAACTAAATCTGAAAACCCTAAAGAGTATCTTCCCCAGTACGGTCGCCAACTCTGTTGTTGGGAAAAATACCCTACGGACTAGCAAACTAGGGTCAAACTTGCATGCAGATTTTGATCGTAAAGAAATTACTTTTTAACCTACCACCCAAAACTTAAACCCCTCTTTCACAATACATGCATGGAAGGGAACTACTAACCTTTTTACTAATGTTTGGTGTAGATCCTACGTTGCGCTTTGCCTGCTTGCTTGCTCTGCTCCTTCCAAAGATAATCCTGCAATCAAGACAAACCACTACGCATGCATGCTACTTTTCTACTTGAGGGTTAGAAATTAAGCATAAATTAAACAAATCATAGATAACTCATGCATTGGGATGGGAAAAGTATTATTTTATTATTTCAAAATGAATTAACTTACAATCAAAGTCGAGACCGGCCACCGGTCCTTGATCCTAATCCTGGGCTCCTCCTCTTTTGTCCTCCAACTACTTTGCATTAATTCTCCTTTGTCTTGAGGAAAGGCTAAAGGGTTGGGACAATGGATTCAGAAAATGGGCAGAGTTTCTTTTCTATATTCTTCCTCCTCCAAATGGTACCCCTACCCCTTCTTTTATATGCTAGAAGGAGCTAGGGTTTTGGACGAACTCTCAGCCATCCATGGCCAGGAGTTTTAGTTAACTGACCCATAAATTTTTGTCCCATTGACAACTTTCCTATTTTTGTGTTTTGTTAGGTACACGCGAGTTGTAGTGGGCCTGCCAGCATGTACACACATGCAGTAATGGGTTAGGGCACATGGGACTTGACCCAAGAGGATTTCCAAAGAGGTTTGTTCAGCAGATGTTTTGGCAATGAAGAGATATGAGTTGGCCTGATGTCAGGTAAGCATGTGTGGTGCAATTTAGGGTTATAACACAGGGTTAATAGGCCCTACAAAATCTAATGCCCATTTCTCGAATGGTTCAATGAATACTTGGGCTTGAAGTGGCATTTGGTCTTGTGTAGTAGGCTTACCCATTCATTGGAATTCATCACAATTGGATACATAGGTTTTAGCATCTCTGAAAATATGGGGCCAGTAGTAACCAGATTGAAAAAATTTGTAAGCGGTCCTCTTATCTGCGAAGTTTCCTCCGCAAGGACCATCATGGCAGGATTGAAAAATATCATAAATTTCATCTTCCCTTACACATCTCCTGATCACCAAATCTGGTCCTGTTTTGTAGAGGCAATCATCATGCCACATGTAATTTGCACTTAGTTGAATTACTTTCTATTTTTCTCTAGGAGACAATTTCTGAGGCATCTTCCTTGTCACAATATAGTTAACGACATCTGCATACCACATAGTGAATGTTGAAATAGAAAATAAATTTTCATCAGGAAAGTTATCTTCTACTGGTGCATTATCTCCTAGAGGAATCATTCTAGATAAGAAATTAGCCACAAGATTATCTTTACCAGGTCTATCAACAATGTTGATATTAAACTCTTGTAATAATAAGAGCCATCGTGTAACTCTAGGATTTGTTATAGGTTTATTCATTAAAAATTTGATGGCTGAAAGATCAGTGTGTACAAAATCTTGATATCATGTAATATAGTGTCTAAATTTATTGATAACATGGACTACAACTAGCAATTCTTTTTCTATGACCGTATAATTAACTTCAGCTGGAGACAGATTCTTACTGATGAAGTAAATAGCATATGGCATTTGATTTTCTCTTTGTCCAAGGACTACCCCAAGGGATGTGTCTAAGGCATCGATATAGATATGAAAAGGAAGGGACCAATTTGGTCCTCTTAACACCGGGGTAGTTGATAATTTCTGTTTTAGAATTTCGAAAGATATTTGGCATTCATCATCCCACTTAAATTGGGCTTCTTTAGATAATAATTTGAATAAAGGGGTAGTTAGGCTTGTAAAATTCGGAATGAATCTTCTATAGTATCCAGCATGTCCTAAAAATCTACGAACTTCTTTTTGTGATGAAGGTATTCTGATTTGTGTGATGATATAAATATTTTCCGAATCAACTCTCATTCCAGAAACGGAAATGTGATGTCCCAAAACAATACCTTCAGTGAGCATCATTTTTTGTTTTTCATTACTTAAGGAAAGGTTTGTCTCCTTACACCTAATCAAGACTTTTTCTAGACTGGTCAATTCTTCCTAGAAGTCTTATCCATGGACTGTGAAGTCATCCATGTAGAATTCCACACAATCATTGGTCAAGTCAAAGAAAATGGCTAGGACAACTCTTTGAAAATTGGTTGGGGCATTGCAAAGTCTGAAAGGGAGCACCCTATAAGCATATGTTCCCCAAGGGCAGGTGAAAGTGGTATTTTCCTGATCTTCGGGTGCTATTTGTATCTAGTTGTAACCACTAAACCCATCCAAGAACGAAAAATACTTCTTTCCGGATAGGGTATCTAGCACCTGATCAATAAATGGTAAGGGAAAATAATCCCTATGGGTGGCTTTGTTTAACTCTTGGAAGTCTACACATATCCTCCACTTACCATTTTTCTTGGGAACTATGACAAGTGGAGATACCCATTGACTATCTGAAATGGGGTATATGAGATTGGCTCGAAAGAGTTTTTGCAATTCCTCTTTTACAATATCTTTAAGGGTTGGATTCATCCTTCGATGAGGCTATCTAACTGGTCTGATTTGGTCATTAGTGTATATATGATGTGTGCATGTGTCAGGGTGAATTCCATTCATGTCCGCATAATCCCATGCAAAGGCATCAAATTGCCTTTGGAGCATTTCAATCACTTGTGTCTTTTGCTCTGGTTCCAAACTAGAGTTGATATACAAAGGTTTTCCTGGGATAATATCAATAAGTTCAGTAGTTTCTTCCTTATCTAAGGAGGTTAGTGATAAATTATATAAGTGAGTGATATCAGGGTGCCAAGTTTGTTGAAATTCAGAACTAAAAATATGTGACAATTCTGTAAAAGACCTTGGGTATTCAATGCAATTTGTGTCAGAAAAAAATAAGCTTAAGACTTGTTCATCTGATTGTTCTTGTATTCCTCTTACTTGTTCAAGTGTTAACATAGGTCTGATGCAATCTTCCTCTCCATAAGGGTTTTCTAACCAAATAGGTATTTCCTGGGCCGGTTGGGCAGGAGGGAAAAGGACAAGTTTTTGGCTATGTGTGCCATTGGATATAGTCATCTCACCAGACCGACAGCTGATAAAGGCATCTGCTGGGGCAAACCAACAGTGGCCAAGAACCACAGGGTTTCTTTGTTTGGAGGATGATTTAGAATAGATGACTAAAAAGTCTACTGGATATTCCCAACAAACTAGAGTGACTATGACATCATCTAGACTTCCTGCAGGGCTAATGACTGACTTATCTGCCAACTCGATCATGGTTTGGGTTGGTCTTGACTAGTTGATTTGGAGCTTTTTCATAGTATCAAAAGGCATTACATTAATATCTGCACCCAAATAAATGAGTGTGTTTGGTAGAGAAATGCCATTAATTTCGACAGTGACTATTGGATTTCTAGGGTCATTATATTTGTACATGGCATTTCAGAAATAAATTTGGATAATTGTCCCACTACCTGAACAAGTGGAGGTTCCTTCTTCTTCCTTCCTATTTTCTTAATTCAAATATATCTTATGATTTTGGCGTATATAGGGATATCCTTAATGGTTTGAAAAAGAGGTATTTTTATGCACACGTTTCGTAATTCATCTTCTATATCTTTGTGCAAGGGTGGGTCAGGTTTCTTCACTAATAGTCTTTTAGGGTAAGATGGGAGATTAATTTGTTGGGGTACTCATACAGACTAAGAAGTGATTGGAATAGGAGGAGAGGCCTCTTCTTTTGCAGGGGTGGTTTGAGTGTTTTCTTCCTCAAAATGATTATCATTTTCTTCTTGAATTATTATTGTAGGATTTGATTGGTTTACAACTTTCCCCGATCGTAATTGAATTTTATAGGTGGGGAAGGTTTGAACTTTTGTATTCTGCACAGGGTGGGTGGGTCGATTATTGGGGTTCGGGATTATTGTTGGTCTTGGAGGATTGTGGGCAACTTGGTTTTGTGGTTGTTGATTGGCATTTATATATACTTGCTACTGCTAATTAGGATTCAAGGGGGTTGTAAATTGTTGTTGTATAGGAGGTGGGAGTAAGGCTTGCATCTGTGGTGGGTTGAATCTAGGTAGTAATTGGGAAATGTTTGCAAGGTACTGTGGATATGTAGGGTAAGAGTTATTTCCATACATAGGTCCCCTCCAACCTTGTTGCCAAGGTTGAGTTTGCTAAGGGGTCCATTGTGGATAGGTTACTGGGGAAGGACCCCATTGTTGTTGTTGATATTGTGTATTAGGATCATAAAATATATTGGGATTTTGGGCTCTCCGAGGTCTTCTAGAAGGGTATGGTTGTTCTTGTCAGACTCCTCCTCCCCTATGGCTTGTAGCTCAAGCAAGGTTGGACACTCAGATGTGGGGTGTTCTAGTGTACACAAACCACAGATTTCTATGACATTTAATGGGCATTCTTTCTCGCTATTGTGATTCTTTCGACATCTATGACAAAATATTTCTAAAGAAGATTCTTATTCTTGTTTCTTTTTCAGTTTCAAAGTATCTAATTGGATACTTATTGTACTCAAGATGTATGTTTTAAAGTTATCTAATAAGTTTCCTAACTCAGTTCTGGTGACAGTCCCTGAGCTTTGTTTTGTATTTCTGCTAAAAGGATCTCGTGGTCCTTTGCCTATTTTAGCTTGTCCTCTTGAGTATCTCCTACAGTAATATGCAATTTCTGAAAAAGGTTTTTGGTGTACATCTCCTGAACTCAACAAGTTTAAAACTTCTATGCAATCATCTCTGAGACCTTTCAAGAATATAGTTCTTACTACAGTTGGGTCTGTGGTGAATAGTTTTTACTTTTGATAGTTGTATAATAAACTTTATAAGTAGTCTTCATGGATTTCTTCTTTTGTTTGCTACATTTTAAAAATGTCGGTTTTAACATTATCCTTACAATAGTCTTGGTATTTTCATAAAAATGTGTCTTTCATTTGATCCCAAAAAAGGATTGTATTTTCTCCTAAGCTCATGAACCATCTTAAGGATGAATCTTTCATTGTAGCAGGAAAAAGCTTAAGTTTTTGGGCATCGTCTGAGTAGTTATAGCTTCTGCATAATATGTCAAACTCGAATAAAAATAAATCTGGATCTTCAGTTGACATACCTCTAAAAGTGGGTAACGATGATAGTGGGATATTCTTCATGCTGATGTTTTTGGAAATATCCAAGATTGGAAACCCAAAAGTCTTGGTCTTTTTGGCTGCATTTACTTCTTATTTTTCCATTCTACTGATGGATGGTTCAGAAAATGGATTTTCTGTGTCTCCTAAATGTTCAACAGACTCACATTCTACCTGTCCGAATACTGATTCTTTTGTTTTAGGTTATTCTTCTGGAGCCTTGCTGGCTCCCCTTGAATTTTCTGTTGGTGGAATTTTTCCTGCACTAATGTCAGTTGGATTAGTGGGGGTGGTTTTTTTTTAATCTTTGGAGCTTACAAATCTACCCTTGTTATCTCTATATCTATGCATAAAATGGAAATTTGATTCTTTAACTGAATTGAAATCCTAATTCTATCTAGAAGGTAAGAAGAAAACCTGGCTTCAGAGAAACCCACTCTAGTGGCTGCATGGATATTCACTCACATCTTAAACATTTTATCCTCCTCCCTCAAGCAGCCTTAAAAAAAATTGTATACAAATAATCTAGGCTAAAAATCACTTCCTACCATTTGCAACTCCCCGACAACGGTGCCAAAATGTTGTGTTGCTTATATGTTTAGTATAATGCACTCATTAATTATCAATTTAGGATTTGTAATCAATAGATTTACAAGACACCAGTAAGAAAGGTAATTTCTAATGTCACGAGCATAGAATTAAACTATATTATGCATGCTGGAAACAAATCACAATAGAAAACTGCAATGCACTTTGGTTTTCTTTCACAGAGAGGCTATCCACTCCATTATGGCACATGGAAGTATGATATGGAGTTGGTTTAACAGATCAACTCTGCTATCTGACCTAGAAAACTAACTATGCAATCCACACTTCTGAAAGGGAAATCACACATCAATCATCAAGACATAGTGTGGGTAGTTCAATAGTCAATATATTGAGTATGTTGTGGTTCGCAATGTAATGTTGTGGACTTCACTAGTTCTCCTTAAAATATGTCTGACCACTGCTACCAACATTCATGCTTAAAAACCAAATTCGTAAAAGCAGAGCAAGTAAATATCTCTAAACAATTAGATAATGGAAATCCTAGTCTAAGTTGTATTGCTATCATCTAACAAAGTTAAAGCTTCAGCTGATTTAATGTTTACACTACTGAAAACAAATGCTAATGCTAAACTACGAAGAGGCTAACCTTTGTTGGGAGGTGGGCCCTTGCCACTTCAACAGGTCAACAATTGAAGTCTATAGGAGGCTTGTCTTCAACACAGACATTACTCTCACTCACATTTCAAAACATAAAATCAAAACTTTCGCTAACAACTCAACTCATACTTAATCATAGATAATCAGAATATGGAGATAAATGACATTCTATTAATCTTCACACAAAATATGTTCTATACTATCACACACTGCTTCACATATTGGTAATATGCTAACTCTCCTCTTCTTCCACCATCCTTGCCACGACTATTTAATAGTCTTAATCGTGAAACACAAGGAGGTGAAGTGATTTGCAAATCAATCAGTTGTTAAATTCAATCATTCGGTTACATCTTTAGCTTCATCCTCATGAAACAAAGTGCATGAGGATGAGACAATCAACAAACTATTCTTATCATAACCTTGCTAAAGAATATAGACATCCACCAACTGGCTTAGGCGAGATTTGGATCTTAATTTAGTGTATTAGGCTCCTCCATATTGGTACCGGATTGTAACAGGTAGATGGTACCGGATCATGACAGTGCACAAAAGGTGGTATCGAATCATGACAGTGTGTGGCTGTTGGTACCAAATCACAACAGATGAGACTTTAGTATCGGATGTGTTTGGTACCAGATTCAAACAGTGGTAGTCTTGGTGCGCAGGTACCGGATAGTTGAGCTGGTACAGGAACACTGGATATCTAGAGGTCAAATATTTATACATGGTAAATTAAAGCATTAGTACATGAAATATTTAATTCCTTAACTCTATAAACCACAAAATGCATGAATTAACCATACTTTACCTTATGACCTTATCACTGGCTAATGGTAGCGTTCTTGTCATTCATCCAAGCTCTAGGTAGGCCAAAAGGGTATAGATGAAGAAGATAAAAGGGTAATGGGGATGTCAATTTAGGGTCTCAACGGACTCTTTTCCCCAAACATATCGACAAACTAGCCTAAATCAAATTTACACAGTTACATCATAATTTGTGAGGATTGAAACTAGGGATGTTACATTTACATTCATAGAGTATATTCATAGATACGTGGATCTTAGATCTCACATCCATCCAAATTACAAAAAGTAAACCAAAGAATCAAAGGAGAGGCGAAGGCTCTTTACACATTCATAAACTTCATATTTTTTCTTGGTACCATTGGATTTTGGCCTTACATGTACTCTAATTATTAAAATTTTAAATATAATGCTTCATACTCCAATGGATGACAAAAAATCATTATGGATAAGAAATATCTCACTACATTTTAAGTCTTTTAAATCACAAAATAAAGAAAAAACCATGAAATTACAAACAAAAAAGTATAGGGTAGTTGTGGTTCTAGGGATATTCACTCCCCTAGTTATAGAATTTTAAACAACTTCCTCAAAATATTGTTTATGAATTAAGAACTATTAATGCCTTGTTTCATTTACTCGTTTTCTTCAATTTTCTTTTCCACACTTTGTAGTACTCATTCTTCATTTTTCTATACTTTTTGTCCTTCTTCTTCCTCTTTCAAATACACTTACACTATTTTCCGATGTATGTAATACATCACACCCATGCTCCATCTTTCCATATTATTTACCTAGATTATATTCATCACTATCACCATCATCTCTTCTACCACTTGCGACTTATTGTCTACCTCTATCAACTGCTACAAATATTACCCAATGAGACTTGCTACCTCAAACTACTCTCTCTCAATGGTTCTTACATCCTCCCCATCCTTCCCTTTCTATACCATTTCAACTATATCAACAAACTACACCCATGCTTATTGCTCAAGAATCTCCTTCTTTTGTTTTTTTTTACTACAACAACTCCTCTATTGTAATCATCTTCAACTCAATGCTACTCAAATTCATTTCCACTCTTTTGCATCAACTTTTCTTTCTACAAATACTGCATCTTTTCTTTGGTCAACTTCAATTTCTTTTCCTTTGTTGCGCATTCATCTTCACATGAAACAAAGTCACAAAAAAATATTATTGGAATCAAGAAACCCCATATTCATCTCTTTCACTATTACATATGCAGTGACTTTATTTCCTTTTAACTACCCTACTACAAAACCATTTCCTTTTGCAACACCATATTTTGTTGCAACACCAATCACCACTGCAACAATATATTTGGTTATAATAAGTTACTCCTTGCCACTTTTTTAGTTTTTTGTACAAAATCCTTTACCTCACTCTTTTCCTTGTATTATTTCATTGAAAATCCCTCTCCATTATGTTTTTTCATGCTATCATGCATTTCTCTCACACTTTTCTTATTATTCTCGATAATGACATGCACTACACTAGTATAATCTACATTATACACAACCACAAAAAGAATAGTACATTTTCCTTCTCCTCTCATTCCTTTCTGTTGTGCATTATCTTCATCTTCAACTTGATTCTCAAGGTCAAGTGATAAACCTGTTTTCATGAGTACATATTCTTTGCAATTATCTTCCTTTTAATAATGGATATATTCAATCCATATACAAACTATATGATATTTCCCTTGATATATTGTATAGATGAAAATCTCATGACCATGCTAGAAAATTCATTAAAATATTCTTTTGTTCCACACATTTATCATTTTTCTTCAATTTATTTAATTTCTCTTCATTTTAAAAGTTTGATAATAATATACAAACTTACCTCTCAATTTTGTGAACATCTTCTCCCCGCAATAGATCTTATCTTTGCCACTCATTTTTTTCCCTCTATAGTTGTTACCACCAATCATATGCATGGCTCCTTACTCTTCCACACAAAAAAATCACTCTCTTGTGGGCTTTAACTTCATTACAATAAAAATACTAGTTCATATTCAATCTAATTGATTGGTTCTTGTGGCTGTGAAATTCCATAAAACTTTGGCATATCCATCTTAATTTGGATATGTTTCACATCCTGTTCTTATTTAGAAATCTTTTAGATCATTTTTGCTATAAAAATTTTTCTTTGTTGTGCCAATTCAAAGGCACCCAGCCTCCTCATCATTTGTTGCAAAAAAAATTCAATATCTTCCACCACCTTTGAACAAACATTATTCATCTTAGTCCTTCCTCTATGTTGTTAAAAATATGGAACAATGGTAAGCAAATTCTTAAAACTGGTGGTTGTTCTAGATAATAGACAAGTAAGAGTAAAAACAATAAAAATTACACTTTAAAGAGTGGATCCATATTATATAAACCCTAGTTTATACCATAAAAAAAGAAATAGAATAAATTGTCATTGTAACAATGGAAAAAACAAATCTAAATACCTGTGGAAAAAATCCTTGGAGAAATTGCCTCTTTGACCTCTTCCTTGGGAGGGTTCTTTTTTCTCTCAGAGTGTTTGGGGTTGATATTATATCTGTGTGGTTATATGTAGCTATGGTTGTTTCTATATATGCTATGAAGAAAATCGGTCTCTTGAAGTCTCGTGCAAATCCAACAATGTTTACTTTACTTGGATGGGTGGTGTGGAAATAGAGAGATGCCTCTATATTTATAAACAAAATAGTTGTCAACCTCTTGATGTAGTCATACATTATTTGATCATATCATGTTTAACAATTATTTTTAGGGTTTATGCATAACCAATTTATTTTGTTTTATTTTATTTTTCTTTTTGGATATTTCTAAGAGGAAATGTTCAAAAAGTGGTTTTATCACTTTAGAAAATGTGTTTTCTTAGGTTATGATCCTCTAAAATGACGTGAATTGGGATAAATGAGTAGAAATCATAATGTATGTGGTGTTTTTTGGTAAACCTACTTAATTTGGTCTAGGTGACCAATTTTTTGGTGATAACATATGCCCCATAATGTATGAGGTTGTATGTAGTGTATGTTGGTAAACCTACTTAATTTGGTCTAGGGTGAAGAAATTTTGGGTGATAAAAGATGACCCCTAATGTATGAGGTTAGGAGAACAACATATGATTGAAATACATTATGGTTTTGTTATACCAAGCTATGAAGGACCAAGGAGGGAGAAAATATTCTTGGGAAGAAGAATTACATGCAGAAAAGGTTGAGGAGTACCACCTCTCAACAAGAAATGCACAAGGTGGTGAGTGTACATGATCTCAATAGGGACAAGGTAGGCATACCCATACTTGTCAAGATAACCCATGACAATAAACACAATGGTGCACCCAACATAAATGGGTGGAGCAAGTGAGAAAAAATGAGGTCCCAAATACAATATGATGTTGGCAAAGAAGGGCCATAATATAATACAATGATATAAGTAGTCCCATATACATATTCCTGGTAGAAAGATCCATGCCTATATCATAACAATTATTGATATGGGTACATATGAATTGATGGCCGCACCCCAGGGGAAAGGGGATGAAAACAAAATGAGAATCCTTGTTAAATAGGAAATAGGATATGAATATCTGAAATGAGATGACTAAAGGGGTGATCAAATTGAGGTCTTTGAAAGAAACAAAATCTAGCCAATCAAATCAAAGGAATTCCATTTGAGGGTGTATCATGGATATATGTACAAATATCAATGGTGCAATGATAAGTTTAACTTGAGCACATGAGATCCTACCAAATCTTAGATAAATGAGTATGCTCTCAGCATGGACCAAGGTAACCTATTGAGGTAAATGGGGAACCATAACACATAGGAGTAACCCATAGAATAAAGGTGTTAATGTTGATAGGAGGGAGTCCACTATCACCAAAGAATGAAATGGGTTCCTTAGGCCTGAGATCCAAAGTACAATAAGCAGAGCTATATCTCTAGAATAAAATGTTGAGGCGAAAACATACTTGGGACTACTTAAATGTAAACCCTCAACCCTCTCTAAAAATATCGTGTTGAAAACTTTCTAAAGAATTGCAAGTAATCTCTTACCCTCTTATAGTATGATAGAACAATGGTCTCAATGGACATTAATCATCAATAATATAACATAATAATATATTAAGTCAATTATTTTTTTGAATAAACTTTTTCATAATGACATGATATTTTTTTATTTTTTTTAAATATAGCATCAAAATTTAGAAAGATAATTAGAATTGTAGAGAAGCAACAATATTATATATAATTGATATATAGTATATATTATGGTATATTAGACTTTTCTATATTAATATATTGAATTATATTTTTGTTATTAATAAGTACCAATTTTGAACTGTATTAAAATTTGCAAAACTAAAATTTTATATTTCTTGACATATATATAATTTTAACATCTTTGTAAAAATAAACTTTAATACGTATATAAACTTCCAACATCCTCTTAAATTTAAACCACTTGGATAAAAGATAAATAGTACTATTGTCATTAACATGGAGTTAATTTATTCCATTTTCATGTTTATTTTTAGTATGGACTCCCAGACAAACATACAAGCATTAAAATTTATTCATGTCCACAACTATAAAATAAGTATTATTAAATTTTTTTATTTAAATAATATTTTAATATCAAAAGATCAAAACAAGATGCTCTTCACCATGGTCTCTTAATTGGTCAAGCTAAATGGAGGTTCTAGTAGGTCTTATATGCCTATGCTTATGTTTTTAGTTTTTATAGGGTTCTTGTCTTTCATCTTTTCAGTTTTTTTTTTCTTTTAATTATAGAGTTAACATGGGTTTTTTGGGGAAATTGTTAATAGAAATTAGGATGCCTCCAACATATGGAACAAAACTTACATATCTATACATTTTAATATTTAAATAGAAAAACTTTTAAAAAAATAACTTATTTTAAATCTCCAAAATTAAAATTTATATTTTTTGAATAATTATAATATTAAAATTTCTAATTTAATTTGTGCTAATAATTATATAAATATATTTAACAGTTTATATATATATATATATATATATATAAACTTAAACTTCCAATATTTTTGGTAAATTTAAATAAAATATCCATTTTGATGAAATAAAATATAAATAGTATTATTTACAATAAAAACTAACGATATAGTTGATTCAAAGTAAAGATAGACCAGGGAAAATGCTTGCCATTAACAAGGGTTCATTTATTAAACTTTCATATCTGGGTTCAAAGTAATTGTTATTCATATCACTATGGAATCCGCTCTTAGAGTGGTGAAAACATTCGGTAATGTTTACTGGCCATCGAATCTAATACTAAACGGGGAAATCTCAAATTAAGAGTTATTTCTTCCTCCCCGGAAAACTAATACCTGTTTGTCGATGTGTGCGTTTGGACTAGTTGGGAGATCAAAATCTATATTCATAAGTAAGCTGATCTCGATTCTCACGCATTCGCAGGGCAGCTGATTCATGGACCCTCCCGACATATTGGGTCAACGTTAATTCATCAGATAATACAGGGCCAGGGAATATAAATTGAGACTAATTGTGGATATCGGGTGTCAAGTGATTGATTCCGCATTTTTGGATTATATTTTCAAAATGTATTTTTTTCGTTGTATTGTTACGTGTCACATAACGGGAATCGGCTTAAGTGGTTGGTAGTTTTAATTTCAATTTATTAATTAATTAGTTAAGTGATTTATAAGTCATTGTTGAAGTTAAGTTAGTCTTAATGAACCTAATGATTAAGAATATGTGTTTCCTCCTCAAAAATCATAAATTCAAATCTACATAAGTAGATATTAAAAGGGCATATAATAACTACATTAATATATTAAGAAATTATTTTTTCATTAAACTTTATAATATATTTTTGGATTTTAACAAAATTGATGATGATGATGATGATGATGATTAACGTCCATTAAGATCCAACTAGTCTATCGAAACTTAAGAGGGTAAGTGATTACTTGTGATTCTTTAGAATTTTGTTTTTGTGCCCCAAAAACATTAAGAGAAGCTTTCCAAGATCACCATACTTTAGTTTAGGGCTGATTATATCCTTATAATACCTTAATTTTGATTATATTCTTATAATTGGCAAAACAGATAGATAATTTTGATCTTCTAGATTAGGGCTGATTATATCCTTATAATACCTTAATTTTTTTTTTTTCCTTTAACTCTTTATCTCACCACATTTTGTCCTTAAATTTTGAATAGATTATATTTTTTAAATAATATATTTATTTTGCAAAATGATATCTTCCATGATTCTTCAATACTTTAACCAAGACTAAAAAACTTTAAAACTTCATATATTTTTAGGACTTACAAGTTAAATTGATTTACTTGCATTTAACAAATCATAATGAATAATTAAAAATATGAGAACTTTAATGAGAAATGGAGTCTAACTAAAATCCTAGGAATTAAAAATGGTAAAATTGCAAATTCTCATAGACCAAGCATATAAAAACATTTAACTAAATATGGTGGATAAGTAAAAATATGAGAGCTTTTATGGGAAATGGAGTCTAATTAAAATATTATGAATCAAAAAGGGTGAAAGAAAACTTTCTCCACTTAGTATTGTACTCTCGTGGGACTACCTATAATATCAATATATTAAATTCCTAGTTTGTATTTTTTTTTGGACAACTCTTAAGTAATTGTTTCCCGATAAATTGTAACTTCTTTAAGAATTATTGGTCTAAGAGGATTTGAGGAACGCTCACAATGGTTCAAGAGGATTTGGAATGCTCATGGAGCTCCTAGGGGATCTATAAATACTCAAAATTTGTGTGTTTCAAATTGTCCCAAAAAGAACATTATTACATAGAGTGCATCTCCAAATTTCCAATGGTGCAAACGACAAGTCAAACAGAGCTCGTATGCAAAAGTTATAAGTAGTCAAAGTTTGCGTCAAAGTCAAAAGCCAAAAGGGTAAAACGACACGTGTCATGTCTGTACATCGACACATGACACAACTGTACAAGTGATGTGGCCACACCCCAAGGTGCCATGTGGAATGATCGCATAATGATTGGGTAACTAAGTTTGCATCGAATGGACGAGTTACAAGTAGACAAGTGGATTAATGGTTCGTTGACACGTGGCATTGGATAGCCAATAAAAAGTTTCCACGTGGAAGCCCCTCATTGGCCAATAATGGTTAATATTGTGTAAAAGTATGAAGTTAATAGCGATCAAACCCACGACCTCCATACTCCTCCAAGCCTTAACATATATGCCAAAACAAAGAAGCCACACAATAATATAACTTAATATATCTGTGGCATATATTTTATTTAAAGTTACATTAAAATTTATTTGGGTGGCTAAAGAATTGAGGGCCTAAGCCCTCGAACCTTAGCCCTTGGTCGATTGAAATATCATGTAATTGCAACATAGTTCACGTGGGGAGTTTAACATGCAACATGTTCAAACCATAATAAAAATGTTGTCAGGTATATAATATATGGTATATGTTATATACATTATTCCATGTAACAAACTATATGCCAACAACAACCATATCCATATAATATATATAGTATATAAAACTATGTATTAAACCAACAAACAACACATGTGTAACATGGAAGGGGAATCAAACCCTCACCTCCGCTATATTAGCGGATGGTTTTAACCACTAAGCCAATGCCCCCACATTTAGCAGGATTCCCGCCTAATTTAGTAATAAGTTGCAGTTAATTTAGACGGGGGGTTAGGACCGTGGCCTATTTAATAGGCACAGATCCCTATGTGCAGATAGTCTAAGATAACCTGAATATCGAGGCAAGGACTAAATGAATTTTGAGACAAGGCATGATTTTCGACACTGTACAAATGCATTAAAGCACGTGCAAAGTACAAGCTTAGTTTGTGTTGAACCATAAAGCATGTAAAATGGTAACTTAACGGAATTTCGAGTATTTTATATCAATTCTACATGAATTTTCGCAAGGATCATGAATATAAAGTCTTTTTTATGATTTGAGGTCATCTTGTTTTTTTATTGTTTTCTCAATTTTTCATTAATGAGCATTTAATGCATTGTTTTGCATGCCAAAGAGCGTGAAATTGAGTTAGTTTGGAAATTGGTCGACTTTATAGCCAAAATTCGTAGAATTTCACAAGGATTTCGATGGTGAATTTACTTCTTGTTTTGAGTATTGGTTCATTGCAATCTGATCCAAAATCGGATTCAGAAGGCTGTCAGGGCAAGAAAAATGCTCAAAAATGAAAGTGCACGAAATCTGACGAAACCAATACCATTGCGTCCGGCTCGTCTTCCTGATTCCGGTGGTATAATTTTTATGTCAAACAGAGTCCGTATGAAGAAGATATCGCATTCTTTCCGCCGAGCCAAACAGGCAAAATTTTGGGATGCTGACTGTACCTGTTCGTACAGTCCGTACAAGACACGTGGCACGTCCGTACGTGCGACACGTGGAACGTTTGTACAGGTGACACATGGCAGCATCAGGGGACGACACGTGGCAGGTCCGTACGACGACACGTGGCAGATTTCGTACAGGACACATGGCGGCTCCAGAGCGTGACATGTGTCAGGCATTTTTGGCGCGCAGTTGGACCAATCCTAAAATGACACGTGTCACCATTGGAAGGGTGACACATGGCATGGATGACGTCAGTAGCTTGCGTGGCTCGGATGACGTGGCGTACGGAGGATGACGTGGCTCAAATGACGTGGCGACCGTACGATAACGTGGCAATGACGCAACAGTTTGATGTGGTAGCACGTGGTCCAATCAGAGACTGACACGTGGCATTCATTGATTGGTGGAAAGGTGCCACGTGGCCCAGTCAAGGGCTTCCACGTGGCACCCCGATTTTGGATAATGTGGTTTTGGGTTTCAAAATTATATGGGGTCGACCGAAATTAAACCGGTGACTTCCAGCTCCGCCAACGTTCTCGCCGGATCCGACTTGCCAATACGCCGTAGTGTGGTGCTTGTTTAAATTACGACAGGATTCATATTTAAGTTGCAGGGAGGGTTTGGTCGGCGGTAAAAAGGGCCGGGGATGGCCCCAACCCTCAGCGCACACGACCACCACCTCGAAACCGGGAGCACGTCGGGGGTTACATATGCGCGGTTTTAAACCATGGTTCAATGTAATTAACATGTGATCACCGGTTTGGAAGGGCGCGCGGTTATGTTTACGGTTGGCGGTTTAATTAAACGGTTAAAACAACTGTCAAGCCCAAGCTCGTGGCCCTATGGGCGTTGCAATATGACCTGTGCTGGAGCGCAAAGGGGGCTAGGGCTAGCGCTAGGTCGTATGAGCCCATGTGACCTTATTTTAGGTGCGCGCGCCCAAGGTTAAGGGGCTTAAGCCCAGAATTAACTATATTATAGTTTTGAAATGGGTTTTTTTTTTTTTAACCAACTTTTCAACTAATTTTAATGTAATTAACTCATAGTTGGGAGTTATTGGGCTTTTTTAGAGCCTAATTCTTGGGAGGAAGTTGGAGATTGACAACCAACTTTCCCACTATTTAACCAAGGCCATGTTGAGGCCATTTGGTCAGCTTTTTGAAGCCTTTGGAGCTTTTTGGACGGTTTTGGAGAGTAGAGATGCTGAGGCAAAGCCAGGTCTAAGCCAGTTTGAGGCAGGGAAGCTGTTGAGGTAGAGATGTTGTCGGACGATTTCTGAGAGCTCGGGACATCCGTTTCAGGTGCCGTAAGTTGTGCAAGATTCTAGAGATCATGGAGAACATGACCAGATCAGTCTAGAATCCAATCGACATTGTAAATATGTACTAATAAGCTTTCTAAAAGAAATAAAGAAGCCTCCCTCACAGAGAAAAGGCCCGGAGATGTAGGCAAAGTTTTGCCGAACTCTGTTACCAAACTTGTGCAATATGGTTTGTTGTTCTTTATTGCATTTCAGATTTGAAAATATGTTAATGGATGTATAATTCATTTATTTTCTCGCTCTTTCATTAAGTTTCCCAATGGTCAATTAATTCATGCAAATAAAAACTCAACCATAGTCATTCGAGAAATCCTGACGGATCACAATCTAATGATGATCTCTCATTACGCGCTAGTGGCAATGCAAACCGAGAAAAACGACAATGTGTTAACTTGGAGGTATTATTGAGGGTACTTTTACAATGAATTTGAATATGGTGTAAGAACATGAAACGTAGGAAACTGAATTAGCTTTTCGAATATACAACTTTTATTCATTTAAATTGTGAAGAACTATGTCAAATTTGATTCTTTCTAACAATGGTATCTTATTTTTCCAACAAAATATAAGGTATATGTGTTTGCTCATGCAGGTTTTGAGTACCTTAATGATGGAATTTCATTCCAAAAACTTGCAACTTTTAGAGAACCCATTTTTCTTGTGCCGTGTATTTTTTGGAAATTTATAATTTTAATTTATATATTTTTTAAATTATCAAAGTCAACATATCCCTGAAATTACAACGTCTTTTATTTGTACAAGATAACAAGGTCTTAACATGATCAAAACATTTTTTTTTATCATATCGTAGATATCAATCTTCTCTAGTGTTGCATATAATGCATTTGAGAATTGGTTAAGACAAAAACAAATTACAGCATAAATAAGAGAGGTATGTATTCTAGGATTTTGATATATTTCAAGACAAAAATAGATTAAAAATAGTAAACATTATTAATTTAAAAAAAAATTGTATATTTGAAATATGCACAACCATCTCTATCTGTGATTGTAGTTTCGTCATAACTGAATTGTGTATTCTATAGAAAAATAACGTCAAAAACATATATATTGAGAGGAATTCATAAAAATGGAGGTTTTTATATATTTGTAGACCGAACCACTAGGTTTTTCATCATGAAACTAAATATGAGTAAACCAACTCAAAAAACACGTATGCTAGAGTTGTCACTCTCGTCAAAAAAAAATGAAATTCAAATCACGTGTGCACATGTTCCTAAAGTGTGTGTGCCTTACTAAAGAATGAATGCATTACTAAAGCATGCACATGTTCCTAAAACACGCACACATTTCTAAAACACATACGTGTTATTAGAAACATGAACGTGTG
>JZKD02S0074534.1:54410-64643 GCA_000966675.3 Picea glauca | reverse complement strand
ACACGTTCTCCTCTCAGATTGAGTTGAGTCGACCTGAGAGGGGGCCTAGTATTGGGCATACCCACATAATGGGGAATCGTTCTCCTCTGTGTGAGATTTGAGTCATCCTCCAATGGATGGGGCATCCTTATCCTCTAGAGAGTTGAGTCATTCCCCTGTGATTGGGTGTGCCCATGTGATGGGTGTATTGTTCTCCTCTGTGTGAGAGTTGAGACGATGAGGTACTCCAAATGATTTTTTTGAGTATGACGTCCCTATGGTTGAGCATAGGTGGACATGTCCCTAGTGGATCAGCACTAGTGGACATGTGGATCCCTTTCTATATTTTCTAAGTGTAAGATTTACCTATAACCCTAATTTTGATGTAAAGGGTACAAGTCGGCCCCACCATCTGTGAAAGATAATTAATGTTTATTGTAACAATTAATTATTTTCTGAGTTATTAAGGTTGAACCTATTGTGCCAATAGACACACATGTTGTTGTGTTTGTTCTAGTATAAGTAAATGTGATTTCCCATTCAGGAAACAAAAAAAAATTCACTTGACATTTCGGAATTTCAGCAAGCACATTTCTAGGTCTGAAATGTGCACCTCTCTTGGGTGCAAGTTTCAAGGTGGTAGAGAACCCTCTTGTGTGCATTAGGGTTTTATGGTTGGGGGATATTCTCTTGAGAATATAGAAAAGGATTACTAGGTTTTCTTCCCTTGAGTAGAATTGTTTCCTAGGATATTTCTTGTGTTCTTGTGCATGGTACTTCTTCTTGTGATCTTGGTTATTGCAGCAATTGTGAATGGTGTAGCTGCATTTGTTTATGGTTCGAGTAAAATCTAAATTTGAAATAAACCTCATGCTTGAGCCTAGCATAGTGAAAAATTAACATTGTATCAGAGCATAGATATTGAAGAATCCATTTCACAAGATTCTAGCAACCATCCTCTCTCTTCCATAGAATCGTATGACCCTCCTAAGGTTTCCAGAAAACCATACAACCCTCTCTATTTTTGGTGTTTCAGCACTTTATACTAAAACGTTGGGAATAACAATTGCATAGGGGTGTACAACCTCCCTCAAGAAACATCCAAAAACTTTTATATTGAAATTCTAAGAATTTTGGATTTTTGGCCCTAGGGTTTCTAGGGTTTCACAATTTCTGTAGAAATTTTTGTTTTAGGGTTTTTGCGGCTCATTGAAGGAGATTTTCAGCTCACTAGTGTTCTTCTAACTTTCAAGGCTTATTGTTAGCAGTTATAAGACCAACAAAACCTAATATTACTATCCTAGCCTAGCGGTTAGGTTTCCTAGCCTAGTTGGTAAGGGTTTTTGAAGAATCTAAAAATATGATGAACATAACCTTGGTTGAAGATAGGCTTGATGGATCAAGAAACTTCAGTTCCTGGAAGTGAAGACTTCAAATCACACTTGAAGATGATGACCTATTGAGTGTGATACAAAAGGATTTACTAGAGACAACTACCAATGAAGAGAAGGAGGAAATGAAGGAAGATGACGTCAATGAAATGGAGATAATCATCTACTCAGTAAGAGATCATCTCCTACCTCGTATTTCCAACATGAAGACAACTTATGAAATGTATGAATCATTGAAGAATATGTTTGAGAGTAAGAACACTCTTAGATCTCTTACATTGAAGGGACAGATTCAAAATATCAAGACGAAAAAATATGACACCATTGCTATCTTCTTCATGAAGATGTTATAGATCATATATCAACTAGGTTCCATTGGAGAAATCATATCAGATAGAGAACTTTTCTTGACCAATTTCAATTCTCTTCCAAAACATTGGGAACCATTTCTTCAAAGTATCAATGGTATAGAAAAACTACCTACTTTTGATTGTCTATGGATAGATTGTACCCAGGAAGAAATCAAACATATAGCTAGAGGAGTGGAAGACTCCCCTCATGATGAAAATCATGCTCTTGCACTTCATACAAAGAAAGAAGGAATAAATAAAAGAAACTTCATTCAAACATTCAAATATGAGAATACTTCATCAACTTCAGGTTATGATCAGAAAAAAGACATGTCAAAGATCCAGTGCTTCAGATGTGACAAGTATGGACACTTTGTGAGAAATTTTCCTACCAGGAAGAAAGAAAGACAATATGCTTCCACTGCTAACATGGATCCAGACCCACCTAAGAGAGATGAAGACATGAAAGATGAGGATTTGTTCCTCTAACCTTTTTCAAGAGGACCAAATACAAGATTGAGCATGACTATAGACTAGGGTAAGTTTTTGTACTACATTTCTTATTTGATTTAATCATTAACCTATAGTTTCTTGCATTCTGATTATGAAGGGTATTATCCATGGTGTGGGAACCCTATTGACTTGCACCATTATCCCTGGTACGAGAGTCCAAATTTTCTTGGTTGATTATTATCCTAGTACGAGAGGCCAACAAGGTACTGTAGAATCAGTAGAGGACCCAATAAGACATGTGATGTCTCCAGGTTAGCAATACAGAAGGAAGGAAGATTTGTATCCTTCATACTTCATAGGGAGTCACTTGACTTAGAGGGAGTGAAAATGTTTGAGAAGAAGGAAGAGACAACACCTTCTCCCCCTTCAATAGTTTAGAGGGAGACAACCATTGTTATAGTTGATCTATTTGTTCGATTTTATTTAGTTTCTCTAGTTGATATCCCAAAAGACATTGCAGTAGGACATAAAAGGCATGTCTGGGATCAAAAAACTATGCAGGAAGTAGAGGGCCATGCATCTCCTCGAGGCACATTTCGAAAGAGAAAGAGACCATAGATATTTTTGATCTATGTTTCAGCCATGAGCCATATCATTGATACCGAGACTTCTTGTCATGGAGAAGCAGTAGGTCAACATGTATGGCAAGATGCCACAATAGAAGAGCATCAGTCCATCTTGAAGAAGGATGTGTGGAATATTGTTTTGAGACTAGAAGGGAAGTTTGTAGTGACTTACAAGTGGATCTATAAGATGAAGCATGTAATTGATGGAAGTGTCAAGAAATAAAAGAAATATTTGTAGCCAGAGGATTCTAAAAGGTGGAGGGAATTGATTATGAGGAGACATTTTCTTCAGTATCCCAATACACCTCCATCCATACTATTTGCACTAGTTGCATCCATGGGTTGGAAACTACATCAGATGGATGTAAAGACAGCATTTATCAATGGTGAGATTGAGGAAGAATTTTACATCAATCATCCATAAGGATTTGTGATACACGATGAGAAATCTCATGTGTGTAGGTTGAAGAAAGCCATGTATGGACTAAAGTAGGCACCTTGTGCTTGGTATGAGAAAATGGATGGATTCTTGATGAGTTTGGGATTCAACAAAAGTGTTGTTGATCCAAACCTATATTAACATATCGTTGGTGACAATTTCATGATCTTGGTCTTGTATGTGGATGACTTATTTCTCACCGGTTCGGATAGACTTATTTCCAAATGCAAGCGAACATTGATTTCTGAATTCGAGATGAAGGATCTAGGTATGATGCACTACTTCTTAGGACTAGAAGTATGGAAGAGGACTGATGAGATTTTCTCGAGTCAGGGAAAATATATAGTGGATATATTGAAGAAGCTCGGTATGACAGACTGCAAATCCATGCCTACACCAATGGTGATGGATTTGAAGAAAATGAATTATGCTTCTACTGATTTGGGCGAGATTGATCCACACTTATACCGACAAATGATTTGATCATTGATGTATCTGGTTAACACCAGGACTGATATATGCTTTGCAATGAATTTACTTAGTCAGTTCATGAGTCAGTTGAGACGGACTGACTGGATAGAAGAAAAACATTTATTGATATATCTATGAGGAACAGTTGGATATGGCCTGAGATATTCCTCCAGTGTAGACATGAGTTTGCAGGGATATGCCGATGTAGATTGGGAAAGGAGTGCAATGGACCAGAAGAGCACATATGGTTGTTGTTTTTCCTTGGGGTTTTCCATGGTTTCCTAGTGCAGTAGGAAACATAGCTTTGTGGCCTTGAGTACCGTAGAAGAAAATGTTGTCCCTTGGTCATGTATTAAGGAAGAAAGTGAAGATTAAGGAAGAAGAAAGACAAAGTATGAAGTGCACGGAAGGCACACAAATCGATGAAGGGTCGAAGTGGTTAAAGAAGCATAAAAGAAGGAATGAAATAAAGTAAAACAAGTCATTGAAAGAGAAGATCAAGGAAGACAAAGAAACAAAGAAGATAGATCATGTACAAGTTAGCAAGTGGAATAAGACAATAATGGGTGCTTTGGAGCACCTCGTGGGGAAGAAGGAATAACAAGTCGACGAAGTCCTTAAAACGAGGGTTATGTGTCCACCTAGGGTTTTGGAACCTGGGCTTCAGTCTAAGGTTTTCTAAGAGTCATGGAATGTATAAATAGAGGTATATAAGAGTTGAGAGGGGAGGTGAGATTTGTGTTGAGATGTAGTAGTGCTATGTTTTGGGGTATTCTTGTATTTTGGGTCTTCAGCTGGGTACGAAGATCGACTTTGCAACTGGGTGCGCAGGGTTAGGATATAAAGAGGAGAGAGAGAAGGATCTGCAGATGTGTGCGCAGATAGAACTGTATATCTTCATCTATTCTATCAATAAACACGGTTCTGTGGATGTAACCCTAGGGAGAGGGTGAACCACATAAAATATTGTTTTTCTATGTGGTTGATGCTTTTTTATTTACTATCTTTTACACTATTATTTTTCCTATATTACTTCGCGAAGTTAAGCATAATTTTGTTAAGAATCTCTGGGTTATTTTGTGTTGTTGTTTTGGAATCATTTTGCATTTCCTCTGGTTTTAGAAACCTATGTCCTGCAACCCCCCTATTGCTACTTCGGGTGAGACATCCTCTGCTTCGCAGGTGTTTTCTTAAGAGCGAGTAGTTAGGGTTTGTTGGTGCATTGTTGGAGTTGAACCCTAGGTCTGCCCCTGCGCCAACAAATGGTTTCGTTGTAGGGACCAAAATTGTAATTGTTGGGAACTAAAGTAAATAAAAAGAAAAGCTTCGTGCATAGGTTTGTTGTTGAAGTGCGTAATACTCTATTTGAATTGTGAAGCTTTGTGCCAAAAATGTAAGTTGTTCTGAAGAAAAGAGGTAAGATTCTAAAAGAGGTAAGCTATGTTCTTTGGTAAGAGAAAGATAAGTGAAATTTTTTTCTTTGAAAGCATGAATTTAAGTATGTTTAATAGATTGTATTCTAGTCTAAAGCAGGCTAGGGCGCACTTGAAAGAAAGAGTTGATTTGAATAAATTTAAAGGAAATGAAGAAAGATATGAAAGAATTTTTAGACTAATAAGTGGATGCAGGAACCTAGAAACATTTTTTGTAGATTGCAGATCCAACACTACGATCCTAAGGGGAGTGCGCAGTACAGAAAAGATTGGGGAACATTTAAGAGAAAAAGAGGATTGAATTTGTGTTATAATTGCATAAGGTTGAGACATCTTGTTAAGGAATTCCATGTCGCTGGGAGGAAGAAACGGTGTTAACGATAGTTTATGTCACATCCGTTTGTTGGAGTTGAGTACCCATCAGCCGGACAATGCAGTGGACGGATTTCCATATGGTAAGCGTAGGCTATAGGATTGACAAAAAAACGGTGTCCTGCAAAGGTGCAATTCGTTTTTCCTTTAAATTAAAATCGAACATTTTCGTATATTAAAATGACAATACTCATTGCAATAATACACAGAAATTATTTTTTTCCTCATTTTATATTCTCGAGCCATAAAGTAGCTTTACGTATGTCAAATAAGGAAATGGAAATCTTGAACAGAGAAAGTACCTGCTTTGAACTGCGCTGCACTTTCAGCAAATTCCGGCCATACTAAATTTCAGGGATGGGATGTGTCGTGGTGTTAAAATTAGGGTTCAAGGCTAGAATCCGCTCTTAGAGTGGTGAAAACATTCGGTAATGTTTACTGGCCATCGAATCCTATACTAAACAGAAAAATTCATAAGAGTTCTTTCTTCCTCCTCAGAAACTAATACCTGTTTGTCAATGTGTGGATTACGACTGGTTGGGAAATCAAAATCTATATTCATAAGTAAGCTGATCTCGATTCTCACTCATTTGCAGGGCAGCTGATTCATGGATCCTCCCGACATATTGCCTCGACGTTAATTCATCAGATAATACAGGGCCAACTAATAATATAAATTGAGACTAATTATGGATATCGCGTCTGAAGTGATTGATTCCGCATTTCTGGATTATATTTTCAAACGGTATTTTTTTCAATCTATTGTTACCTGTCACAAAAGGTGAATTCGTTTGGGTGGTGGGTAGTTTTAATTTCAATCTATTAATTAGTTAAGCGATTTATAAGTTATTGTTGAAGTTAAGTTAGTTTTAGTGAGTTTAATGGTTAAGAATATGTGTTTTCTCTTCATAAATCATAAGTTAAAAGTCAAGTAAGTAGATACTAAAAAAACATATAATAACCACATCAATATATTAAGAAATTATTTTTCCATTAAATTTTATAATATATTTTTGGATTCTATCAAAATTGATGATGATGATGATGATTAACCGAACTGGTCTATCAGACTGGTCTATCAGACCTTAAGAGTGTAAGTGATTACTTGTGATTCTTTAGAATTGTGTTTCTATGCTCGAAAAACATTAAGAGAAGCCTTCCAAGATCACCATACTTTTGTTGAGTTAAGAGGTTAGGAAGGTTGGTAGCGTGAAAAATATTTTGAAAATGAGATCTAATATGGGTACAAAGCGATTTTCATCTTCAACCTTCTTAGTGTCACAAATGTGGCACACTCTTTCATCCCATGGCGTTTTAAGAATTGCTCAATGCCCAGTTTCACTATGCACCTCGTGAGAATTTGTTTTTATCTTAAGAATGCTTATTTTTTTCTTTACACTTGGAAAAATAGATAGATAATTTTGATCTTCTAAATTAGGGTCGATTACATCCTTATAGTACCTTAATTTTATTTTTTTCTCTAACTCTTTATCACACCACATTTTCTCCTTAAATTTTGATTGAACGATTTTTTTAATAACATCTTTATAGCATCTTTAATACTATTTTTTTAATAACATCTTTAAAACTTCATGTATTTTTATGACTTGCAAGTGATTTACTAGCATTTAACTAATTATTGTGAATAAGTAAAAATATTAGAGATTTTATGGGAAATGGAGTCTAACTAAAATCCTAGGAATTAAAAATGGTAAAATTGCAAATTCTCATACACGAAGCATATAAAAACATTTAACTAATTATGGTGGATAGGTAAAAATATGAGATCTTTTATGGAAAATGGAGTCTAACTAAAATATTAGGAATACAAAGGGTAAAATAAAACTTTCTTCACTTAGTATTGTCCTCCCGTGGGCCTACCTATAATATCATAGTTAAAGTCCTAGTTTGTAAATTTTTTTTTGACAAGTCTTAAGTAATTTTCTCCTCATAAATTTTAAATTCTTGAAGAATAATTGATCCAAGGGGATATGAGGAATGCTCACAAAGATTCAAGAGGATTTAGAATGCTCATAAAGTTCTTAGGGGATCCATAAATATTCAAAATTTTATTGTCTCAAATTGTTCCAAAAACAACATAATTGCATAAAGCGCATCTCCAAATTTTCAGCGGTGCAAATGACAAGTCAAACAGAGTTCATATGCAAAATTTATAAGTATTCAAAGTTTGGGTCAATGTCAAAAATCAAAGGGGTAAAACGACATGTGTCATGTCCATACATTGACACATGGCACGACTGTACAATTGACGTGGCCACACCCCAAGGTGCCACATGGACTGATCCTATAATGACTGGGAAACTGAGTTTTCATCGAGTAGACAAGTTACAGGTTGACAAGTGGACTAATGGTTCCTTGAAACGTGGCATTGGATAGACAATAAAAAGCTGCCACATGGAAGCCCCTCATTGGCCAATAATGGTTAATGTTGTGTAAAAGTATGGAGTTGACAGGGGTCGAACTTGCGACCTCCATACTCCTCCAAGCCTTAACATATCTGTCAAAACCAACCAGCCACACAATACAACATTATATATGAGTGACATATATTTTATTTAAAGTTACATTAAAATTCATTTGGGTGGCTAAAGAACTAAGGGCCTAAGCCCTCGAACCTTATCCCTTGGTCAGTTGAAGTATCATGTAACTACAACATAATTCACGCATGGAGCTTAACATGCAACGTGTTCAAACCATAATAAAAATGTTGACGGGTATATAATATATGGTATATATTATATACCATATTCCATGTAACAAACTATATGACAATGGATATGGTTCATAACCATATACATATACTATATATAGTATATAAAACTATATATTAAACCAACAAACAACACCTGTGTAACATGGAAGGGGAATCAAACCCCAACATCTACTATGTTAGCAAATGGTTTTAACCACTAAGACAACGCCCCCACATTTAGCGGGATTCCCTCCTAATTTAGTAATAAGTTGCAGCTAATTCAGATGGGGGGTTAGGACCGTGGCCTATTTAATGGGCACATATCCCTATGTTCACATAGTCTAAGATAACATGAATCTCGAGGTAAGAACTGAACTAATTTCAATACAAGGCATGATTTTTGACATTGTAAGAATGCATTGAAACATGTGCAAAGTATAAGCCTAGTTTGTGTTGCACCATAAAGCATGTCAAATGGTAACTTAACATAATTTCGAGTATTTATATCAATTCTACATGTTTTTTCGCAAGGATCATGAATATAAAGTCATTTTTATGATTTGAGGTCATTTTTAATTTTTTTTCTTAATTTGTCATTAATGAGCATTTAATGCATTGTTTTCCATGCCAAAGAGCGTGAAATTGAGTTAGTTTTGAAATTGGTCCACTTTATAGCCAAAATTTGTAGAATTTTTCAAGGATTTTGATGGTGAATTTACTTTCTTGTTTTGACTAACGGGTGAGTGCAAGCTAATGATGATCTCTCGTGACGCGTCAGTGGCAATGCAAACCAGAAAAAAAAACAATATGATAACTTGGAGGGATTATTGAAGATACTTTTACAATGAATTTGAATATGGTTTAAGAACATGAAACATAGTAAATTGAATTAGATTTCCGAATATACAACTTTTATTCATTGAAATTGTGAATAACTATGTCAAATTTGATTTTTTCTAACAATAGTATCTTATTTTTCCAACAAAATTTTGAGTACCTTAATTATGTTATTTCATTATAAAAACTTTCAACTTTTAGAGAACCCATTTTTCTTGTGCCATGTATTTTTTGGAAATTTATAATCTTAATTTATATATTTTTAAAATTATCAAAGTCAACATATCCCTAAAATTACAATGCCTTTTGTTCGTGAAGGATAAGAGGGTATTAACATGATCAAAACAATTTTTTTTTAAGATCGTATATATTGGTCTCCTATAGTGTTGCATATAACACATTCAAGAAATGGTTAAGACGAAAAAAAATTATAGAATAAATAAAAGAGGTATCTCTTCTAGGACTTTGATATATGTCAAGACAAAAATAGATTAAAAATAGTAACCATTATTAATTAAAAAGAAAAATTGTATATTTGGAATATGCACAACCATCTCTATCTGTGTTTGTAGTTTCGTCAATAACTAAATTTTGTAGCCTATAGAAAAATAACGTCAAAAAAATAGATATCGAGAGGAATTCATTAAAATGGAGGTTTTTAAGTATTTGTAGACTGAACCATCAGATTTGTTATCCTAAACATAAATATTATGCAGCCAATTCAACAAACATGTATGCTAGAGTTGTCACTCCTGCTTGAAAAAAATTGAAATTCAAATAACGTGCACACACGTTCCTAAAGCATGTGTGCATTGCTAAAGAATGAAGGCATTCATAAAGTGCGCACACCGAACCACTAGATTTGTCATCCCAAACCTAAATATGAGGAAACCAACTCAACAAACATTTATGCTAGATTCGTCACTCCTGCCCGAAAAAAAATTAAAATTCAAATAACACGTGCACATGTTCCTAAAGCATGTGTTTGTTGATAAAGAATGCACACATTACTAAATCACACACCCTAAAGCACACATGCATTTATAAAACACATATGCGTTTCTAAAACATGTACACATTATTAGAAACATGAACGTGTGTGTGTTCCTGTTAAGACAAATATTTCTCTCTCTCTCTCTCTCTCTCTCTCTCTCTCTCTCTCTCTCTCT
>JZKD02S0074534.1:33087-50533 GCA_000966675.3 Picea glauca | reverse complement strand
TCCTAAAGTGCGTATGTTATTTTTATTTCAATTTTTTTAGGAATGTGCACGCGTTCTTGTACACTTGTTTCTTAGGAACGTGTACACATTCTTGAGAACATGCATGCGTTCTTGGGAAAATGCCTATGTGGCTTGTTGAGTAGAGGTTTGGGGTTTTCCATACCTTTCACATTAGAAATGTGTGCATGTTGGTAGAAATACACACATGTTCTTTCTCACCCTATTTCCACTTTATCGTCAACTAACTTTATGCACTCACCCTAATGAAATTTAAGAGCATCCATTAAATTGGCATATGTGAGTCATTTTACATATGATTTTGACACTTGAGATGAAGGAAATTTTTCATTGGATTGAATGGAACGTAAAGATGAAACAAAAGTATATAATTTGAGTTCTTTATTTTTTGTTGTGTCATCTCACCATCATCAAGAAATCTAATATTCAATTTAAGAGCTTTTGGGTAAAAATCACATCATCGTAATTATACAAATGACCCCAATATGATTAATAAATTATTTTTGATCAAGTCAGATACTACATTTATATATGTAAAACAATAAGTGGTGTCTAATGATTTTCGATCAAGTGGTCTCAGAGCTGGTTGTCTGACCCGCTTATTTGAGATAAGTGGTATCATAACTAGTTTTGGTGTGTGTTGAAAGTTGTTGTTTTGATGAGATCCAAGAGTTTGGTTGGTGAATATATTGAAGGCTCTTTTCAAGGAATCAATATGAGTAAAGTTCTTATGAAATCAAGATTGCAGAAGAACATTAATCAACAAATCCATAAAGATAATTATGAGTTAAGAATGAAGTTGTAAGCTATTGAGGAAGAGAAGAAAAGGATATAAGATTGACTGTTATGTCATGAATTTTTCCACATGAGTATTTTTCATGAGTTAGAAAGAAAGTTGCAGATAGCACCATCAATCATTAAAGTTAGACAAGAAGAGAATGAGATGGTATCTCTTGCACTATCTCCCTCAAAGAACATGATCAAGGAAGAAGACTCTTCATATTATTATTTTTTCCATCAAGATGGAGAGTGCTCAAGGGTCACTAAAACAAATAAAATATCATATGAAGAAAACCTAAATAAGAAATTGGCCTTACCTTCCATTCCAGAGAAGTGTAACATCTGCAATTCATCTCCAGGGAAATATGTGCATGCTACATGAGAAGGAATAAAGACTCTTACCACTGGTGAATGGTATAGTTATCCATGTGTTTCTTGTGGAAATAACAACCATGATGTGGAGAAGTATACGATAAGACATTCTATTCAATTAAATCCCTATAAGAAGAAGGAAGATCATTTCTGAAGTAAGAGGAAAAGGAGGAATGATAAGAAGGGATCCTGGAACAAAATGATATGCTTTTATTATGGTAAGAGTGAACACTAGATTGAGAAGTGTTGGACACTTTACTCGCACTTATGTCCGAAGAAGAATAGAAAATATGTAAAGACATTTGAGAGAGGACAAGCAACAACTCCATATGATGTCAATGGTATTACTGAAAATATTGGGAAAGAACACTTCTTGATGGATGGTCTTGGAAAATTGATATATAAAGACATTGAAGAATGGTTCATGGAAAGTGGCTCATCTCACAACATGACTGGGATGAGATCAATATTTTTTACTTTCTCAGAATCAGGCACAGATTGCTTTGTGGAATCTCAAACCAACACACAACAAGAAATAAAGGGGTATGGATATGCAAGATCCCATCCCGAGTTGGGAGGATTTATGGGAATAAAACATATTATTTTGTATGTTCCATAATTAAAGGTAAACCTACTCTCAGTTGTCACATTTGAGGATGACGACTATGCAGTTGCATTCCAGAATGGTTGAGCACTTGTGTATTCAAAGGAAGTTACTTCAGACACGACAATAGTGCTTGGTATTCATAAAGAGAGGTTATACATGTTACTGGGAAGATTGATAGTTTGTTATAATGGTTACTTCGATTCAACACCATATTCTGCATCAGATTCAATATCATATTCAACATCGACGTCAGAGGCATTGTTAGAGGTCAGAAGCTATGAAACTCCTCTCTGTACACTGGGGAGAATGAGTCCATAAGTAAACCATATTTAAATTTTTTGTAAATATGTATATTTGTAAAATATTATGCATATGTGCAAATATATTGAACTCTATTAGAAGGATTGTAAGCCAATCATTGTAAATTATGAGAGTGAGAGAGACTGTGTAAATTTTTATAATTCCACCTTGTATGAGTGAGAGGAATTTTTTAAAGAGAGTTTCTATATTTCCACCTTATATGATGTAAAGAGTGAGAGGAACCTCATTAAAGATATTTCTAGATAACCACCTTACACTTTGTTTTAGAGTGAAAGGAATCTTGTTAAGGAGATTTCTAAACAACCACCTTAAACTTTGTTTTAGACTGAGAGGAATCATGTTAAGGATATTTATATATATCCACCTATATGCATATTGTTTTATAGTGAGAGGAATCTCATTGTAAATATTTCTAAAGATTCTAGACAATGATATGGACAATTGTATTGTCTTGTAATCAACTAAAGGGATACATATGGATCGAATTGTCTTAGAAAAAATTCTTAATTCTGAATAACTGAAAGAGAAGGAACATAAGGATGTAGATAGTTGGAAAATGTGTTTTAGGAGTAGAAAGAGCATCAAATTAATGCAAAACTTTCTAGAGCTAGTAAAGGAGAAGCAATCCTCTTCATAAATAAGAGGTGCATAAAGGTGCATGGTATAAGCATGTTTAAAAATATTATGTAATGTTCATAAAGATGTATACCTTGAATAGAAGAAATCGAGTACATATGATATAGTAAAAACATAAAACAAATTCAAGGCAGAAGCGACAATGGACAACGTATTCATTCAAGGACTTCTACAAGTACATCAACAGTATAAGAAAAGAGACTCCAAATGGGCAAGGAATAGATCAACGTTCGACTTCATTTGAGATTGGTCGAGATGGAATATCTTCAACAGAAGGATATGGGAGTGGATGTTGAAATACATGATATAGGTATTGTATAGATTCAGTGAACAAGAATTTTGTTGTTAGGGAATCTATGAGCTAGAACCAAAGCTATATATATTGTATTCACTACAGTGTTAGAGGCCAGATTCAAAGCTATATTCTAGACAAATAGAGAAAAGTGCATTGATCTAGTACCTAATATTGATCACCCAATATGAAGACTTATTTCCAAAAGAATCAATAAGATGGAAGAGTGAAGAAGCTTCATTACTAAGTTACTGAATATGAACATTTCAGTAATATGGAAGTGTGAGTTAGAGTTATCATCACTAATTTGTTGAATATATATTGCTAGATCACACCTTCCCACTGAATGTATATACTTTTGGAGGTCCAAAAGTATAGATATTCAGTGGGAAGGTGTGATCTAGGAGGATCTAAGGAATTCTCATAGAGGTCCAAGAGGATTTGGAACACTCATAGGGGTTCCAGGGGATCCATAAATGCTCAAAATTATATTGTCTCAAATCATATTAAAATCAACATCATTGTGTAAATCTTGTCATCATCTTTCCAACGACACAAACGAAAAGTCAAACAGAGTTCGTATGCAAAAGTTATAACTGGTCAAAGTTTGGGTGAAATTTAAAACTGAAAGGGGTAAAAAGACACATGTCATGTCTGTACAATGACACGTGGAATTAACATACAGGTGACATGGCCACACCCCAAGGTTGCATGTGGACTGATCATATAGTGTCTGGGAAGATGACTTAGCATCCGATGGACAAGTTACAGGTTGACAAGTGGACCAATGATTCATTGACACGTGGCATTGGATATCCAATAATAGGTTGTCACGTGGCATCCCCTCATTGGCCAATATTGGTTAATGTTGTGTAAAATTATGGAGTCAAAGGGGGTCGAACTCACAACCTCCATACTCCTCCAAGCCCTAACATACCCACCACAACCAACAAGCCACATAAAACAACTTAATATATGAGTGGCATATATTTTATTTAAAGTTACATTAAAATTCATTTGGGAAGGTAAAGGGTCGAGGGCCTAAGCCCTCGACCCTTATTCCCTATTCAATTTAAATGTAATGTAACTGCAACATAGTTCACGCGAGGAGATTAAAATGAAATAGTTTCAAATCATAATAAAAGTGTTGACAAATATATAATATATGGTATATAGTATATACCATATGCCATGTAACAAACTATATGCCAACGAACATGGTTTATAACTAGATGTATATTATATATAGTATAGAAAACTATATATTAAACCAACAAACAACACATGTGTAACATGGAAGGGGAATCGAACCCCTACCTCTGCTATATTAGCATATGTTTTTAACCACTAAGACAATGCCCACACATTTAGCCGGATTCCCACCTAATTTAGTAATAAGTTGCAACTAATTCAGATGGGGGGTTAGGACCGTGGCCTATTTATTGGAAACGGATCCCTATGTGCACATAGTCTGATACATAATGGATTTTGAGGTAAGGACTGCATAGATTTCGAGACATGGAATGATTTCCAATACTGCACGAATGCATTGAAGTACGTGCATAGTACAATATTAGTTTGTGTTTCACCATAAAACGTGTCAAATGGTACCTTGACAGAATTTCAAGTATTTTATATCAATTCTGCACAATTTTTTTCTTTTTGAAACTTTCTCAATTTCCTTCAACAGATCTGACCCATAATCACTAGTAGCACACATAGATGCTTTGCCTCAACTAGTATGACCGCTATATTTGATACACACCTATATCCAAATAAGAAACAAATAGATATGTAATTACAAGAAAATGAAACGAAACACTCACATGCCTAGATGAGAATATAACCAAATATTTCACATGGTGCTTCCTTCAAAATCACGTCAAACCAATTCTTCAACAACATAAGATTGTAAGCGGGCTATCGAGTCCCCTTTATATATTGTGCTTCTCTCTAATATTAAAAATTATGCACTAGATAATGCCCTGGAATACATACATACACAAAGAAAGGGACATTGTGACACAAAATCCCAAATCCGTGAAGGGGAAATTTTATTAATCAATAATTCATGTATATATTTTCCATGATATAAATTATCACTTTATATAAAACCAAGTGATCCTAACAAATACATTATATTCAAATTATTTAGTTAAACCAAATACGTGACTAGTTTCAATAATAAATCCCTAACTATCTCCTATGATCTCTCCAAAAGATATCCATGATTCTCTCAACAATATTCACCACTACATTTAACCATTTCTCTCCATCTCTCATTCCTATGTAGACTTTCTAGAATAATTCTACATTATTACAATCTCAATCATATTATTTCATTAAGCATTACAAATAGGAATGTTCCCTCTTTCATGAGAAATATTCATTAAATTGGTCCCTTCTCTCTTCTAGGTTCTAGACCTTCTTTTCCATTTTTCTTCATCTTCAGTTTTCCATGGTCTTTGGTCTTCTTCATTCTTGATCTTCTTCTTGTACCTGAAAAACATAAACATTGTTGAAGTCCATATAAAATAGTAGCTATCCACCAAAATACGTGGGTCGTCAGTTGGTGTATCTATCGTTTATCTTGGAAACTCTTTCTCATACATGGTTCATCACATTTTGCCATTGCAATTCTTCATTCATGTACCTGTTACTCCCCTTGTTTCACCCGTACCATCCTCACCCTGATTTTTTGGTTCACCTATAACCCTGTTATTGATGCTCCTGCATCAGGTTTCCTAAAACTATATCATTCACCATTATAACTTCTACATGCTTATTGGTTAAAGTATTCCACTATGAACCTTTTCTTCATTTGGATTGTCCCAGACATTTTGGGATCATAACACCCTTCCTTTATGTCACTAAAAATGTCAACAAAACTATGACCTCAAGAACTTTGACCTTCAAAACTATGAACTTAGGATGTTTGACCTTAGGAACTATGAAGTTAGAAACGTTAACATAAAGAGCTAATACCTCAAGAACTATGACTTGGAAACTATGACGTAAGAAAATTTGACCTCAAGAACTATAACATTGGGGAATTTAACCTCAGGAACTATGAACTTATTCAGTTTGTGCTAATCTCTTGGAAATATGAGCTTAGGAACTATGACTTCAAGGACTATGACCTCAAGAACTTTGACCTAAAAAACTATGACATTAGGAACTATGTCCTCAAGTCATAGTTCCTAAGGTCAAAGTTCTTGAGGTCATGATATCACGAACTTTGACCTAGGGAACTATGACCTCATGAACTATGATATTTGGAAATTTGACCTCAAGAACTATGACCTTAGGAACTATGACCTCAGGAAATTGAACCTCACGAACTATGACCTCTTGTAACTATGACCTTAGAAACTATGAGCTTAGAAAATATGACCTCGACATCTATGACCTTGATAAATTTGACCTTATAAACTATGAGATTAGGAACTATGACCTCTTGGAACTATGACCTTAGAAACTATGACCTTAGGAACTATGATTTCAAGAACCATTGTCTCGATAAATTTTAACTTGTGTACCATAAGCTTAATAAATTTAACCTCAGTTACTATGAACTCAAGAAATACCTAGCCTCGTGAACTATGACCTTAGGAACTATTACCTCAAGAAATTTAACCTCATTACTATGACCACAAGAAATTTGACCTCAAGAGCTATGACCTCAAGAAATTTAACCTCGGGAACTATGACCTTGGGAACTTTAACCTCAGGAACTGTGAACTCAAGAACTATGACATAGGCACTAGTTCAAATTTCTTCAGCTCATATTTCATCAAGAAATATCATATTACTTGAGGTCATAGGTATTATGAGACAAGAACTATGAACTTAGGAACTTTAACCTCAAGAACTATGAACTTAGGAACTTTAACCTCAAGAACTATAACCTTAGGAACTATGAACTAGAGAACATTAACCTTAGAAGCTATGGCCTTAGGAACCATGAATTCAGGAGATTTAACCTCATGAACTATGACCTCAATAATTTTCTTGAGATCATAGTTCACAATGTTATAGTTCCCGAGGTTAAATTTCTCGAGGTTAACCTTCTTGAGGTTAAAGTTCTAGAGGTGATAATTCCCGAGGTAAAAATTCTTGAGGTCATAGTTCTTGATGTCACATTTGCTGAGGTTAAAGTTTCTAAGGTCAAAGTATATGAACTCAAAGTTCTCAAGGTCATAGTTCTCGAGATTAAATTTCTTGAGGTCAAATTTCTCGAGGTCATAGTTCCTAAGTTCAAGGTTCTGAATTTCATAGTTCCTAAGGTTAAATATCTTAATATCATAGTTCTGTAGGTCAAATTTCTATAGATCATAATTATCAAGGTCATAGTTCTCGAGGTCAAATTTTCTGAGATCATAGTTTCTGAGGTCAATGTTCCTAATGTCATAGTTTATGAGGTCAAATTTCTCGACATCACAACCTTAGTAAATTTGAACTAAATAACTTTGACCTGAGGAACTATGGCCTTAGGAACTATGACCTCAGTAAATATTACCTTGAGATCATAGTTCATGAGGTTATAGTTACCGAGGTTAAATTTCAGGAGGTCATAGTTCCTAAGGTTAAGGTTTCTCAGGTCATAGTTCCTCAAGTCAAAGTTCCAGAGATCATAGTTTCTCGGGTCATAGTTATCGAGGTCATAGTTCCTGAGGTTAAATTTCCTAAGGTCAAATCTCCTGAGGTCAAATTTCTCAATGTCATAGTTCCCGAGGTTAAATTTCTTAAGGTCAAATTTCTCAAGGTCATATTTCTTGAGGTGAATTTTTGAAGGTCATAGCTCCTAAGGTTAAATATATCTAGGTCATAGTTCATGAGGTCATGGTTCCTAAGGTCATATTTATTGAGGTCATAGTTCCCAAGTTTAAAGTTCCCGAAGTAATAATTTTTGAGGTTAAAGCTCCTAAGGTCACAATTCTTCAATCCAAAGTTCTCAAGATCATGACCTAGGGATATTTGACCTTAGGAACCATGACTTGAGTAACTTTTACCTTAGGAACTATGGCCTCAACAAATTTTACATTGAGAACTATGACCTTAGGAATTATGACTTCATGAACTTTGGGCTTAGGAACTATAACCTTGGGAACTATGACCTTAGGAATTATGACACCAAGAATTTTAACCTCATAAAATTTGACCTTAGGAACTATGACCTCAATTCATAGCTTCATAGGTCAAATCTCCTGAGATCTTGATCTCAATAACTTTGACCTTGGGATGTATGACCTAAGGAACTATGACCTCGAGGACTTTGAATTCATGAACTATGATCTTAGGAACTTTGACCTCAAGAAATATGACCTCTTAGAAATATGAACTCAAAAACTATGACCTTGAGAACCATGACCTTGACAAATTTGACCTCAATAACTATGACCTCAAGGATTATAACTTGAGAAAATATGACCTCAAGAACTTTGACCTCATGAACTATTACCTCAGAAAATTTATTGTCTTCATAACCCTTCATTACTATTTTGTAATCATTTTTGACTAAATTTATTTTGATCAAGATATCTTCCATGATATTTTTATGACCTCCTGGTGTAATGAGTATTGAGATAAATGAATTGCTTTTAAATGTTAGAACATACAAAACTTGGAAAGTAATAAGATACCAATTCTTCGAGAGAGAATCGTATTAATCCTTTTCCTTGAGGAGTATGGGTTGGGCCATATGCTAAATAATCTGGATTAAGTTCCATGTCCTAATATCCCTAAAAATAATATTTTATGTAGCACATATGTTGAGTATCCCTATATCTAGTATCTGATCATCTTTATATTTTTTTCTTGTCAACTTGTTTGTGGAAACTAAATCTGCAAAGTCTATCTCCTGGTTAGATATCAACACATGTTCAAAATCATCCTCTTGATTATCTGCATAATGAGATAAAGTTGAATAATTAGACTTAGAATGTTATTAAGAGTTCAAAGTTTTCTTATTCTTGGGAAAAAAATTTGTTTCATGTTCTACACTCTTCTACCACATGCTCAATGTGAATAGATATTTTTCTCTTTACTTGAGTCATATATTCATCTTTTATTGATTGATTATTAGTGTTAAGATAATATTGAGATATCTTAAAATATTGTTTATTTTTATTATTTCTTTCACTTCCTTGGATTCTACCATGACCACAACCGTATGCTTGATTTCTTGGATTATTGAATGTTCATCTTGCTTTATAATTTTCACTTTGCATGCCTCTTCATATTGTACTTTCATTGTAATTTCCTTCACTCCTTGATCTTTCTCCTTTACTTGAGTTGGTAAAGGGAAGATATTCCTGTAATTTATTCTTTTTACAAAAAGTATTGTCATGCTGGACCAAAAAGTCACTGAAGGAATCAAAATTTTTATTCTCCACTTTACTAGAGATTTTTAAGGTTTCCAAGAAATTCTTATAAGAGGGTGAATACCATTGATCAATATTGATGTCATCAAGATTTCTTCCATGTCCTTAAATCCACATTTTAGTATTTCTAGTCTGGTATTTTTTAGAGCATAGATGTGCTCCAAAACATCTTCCCATTTATCCAATATTTGTTTAAGGAGTTTTGTATGGAGATAAACGTGTTTTCATTTAGGTTGAGTATATAAAATTTTATTAAATATTTTCTATGCATTACAAGAATAAGTTGCATTTTCAATGTATACAAGCATTTTATTATTCATAGAATATATCAAAGGTGCAAGTTCCTTTTCTCTTTTCAATTCCCATTTTGGCAATTTTCTAGCATCAATAGGCTTAATTGGATTTTTATCACCAATGCATACATCTTTCCAAAACTCATTATAAATCTATGTTCTCTGCATGTAATTAATGCAATCCTTATAGTTCTTTGGTCCATCCAATTTGTATAAATTAGAGAATGAGTTTACCAATTTTGACATGATGAGTTACTTATCAAGTGCATACAATAAAAAACTAAAAGTATCAAGCACAAGAAACATTGAACACACTAAAAAAATAGAGCTATAAGAGATTTTCCTTGACTTTCTTATAAACTGTATGAAAAAATTTGTTGATAGAGTACTTCACTTGAATTTTATTAATCCCTTAATTACAAGTTACAAATATTTTTCAATTCTGTCAAACATTAAAAATTTAACAATAAAAATATTTAATAAATGATGAACATGCACACCTTGAAGTGAAAAAATTGTTCTAAACTTCAATTACAAATACAATATTGAATAAAGAATCATTCCTTGAACTAAATCATACTTTGGTGATACCTTCAAAATTTCCACTTAAATTCAAATAATGAGTTTTTTTGGGAAAAATAACATTAATAATTAATAAAATGATACTACCATTCAACTGGCTCCACTTGATTTTAGAGAATTAAAAATGTAAATTGCGATATGCTAATCAATCAAATATGAAAGTATTCAACTTTTCCATTGGAAATGCATGCAGGTTGTCCAATCACCATATTCCTTTGGAATCTGTCTATGCTACTGTTTTCCAAATGACCATCATGTATTCATTTAGACCAGATGGGCATGTATCCTGGATCTCAAAATCGGAATCAAAATCGTGTGCATGGTTGAGAATAAAAGCACCCACACATTGATCCATCTCACCACAATTGTTAAACAACACCTCGTGAGCACAAATTCATTGCTAGTAAGGCTATCACAAAGATATATAGTTTGTGTCTACTTGAGCAACATAGTATGTAAATGACATTAAGCCAAATCATTGTGGGCAAGTTGGTATCTCTGAGCCCAAGTAAGCATATACACCAGCTTACATACATGGTGTCCATGCTATGATTTAGAGGACACCATCCTATTATTTAGATCAAAATCATGGACAAAAATATTGTAAGAATGCTCATCTATTATTAAGTTATCTCAATTCCAAATGACCAATTAGTGGCTATATCGGTTCGAAATACTTGGAAATGTGATGGCCAGATTGCATATGTTGTGAAATGATGTGACCTTCTTTCTATTAGTGGTGAGAGAGAACTAGTCAATCCATGTGACCAAATGTTGGAGGGCATAGGCGAACATAGAGAGAGTTTGAGGCAGCTATGAGTCGGGCCCATAAACAACCAATTTCGATAGTTTATTTTTCCAGTGACTTGAAGTAGTTACTTAGTGGTGACGCATGTGGCGGGCTATTATCATGGGAATTCCCTTAGGAGAACTCAAAGAACCTTGTGTTGCAAGAAAATCAAGTAATGCTTTCGAACAAAAATGTTTCATATGAGTTGTTGATGGAACTAACGTATATATATATATATATTAATTAGTGTATGTCTATCTTGGCTTTGTCCTATTATGTAACTTCTGGAAACTCAAAAATCAGATCTGTGAAACACTACTTCTAAAAGATCATTGTTATTGTTATTGATGAATTGGGTTTCACTTTTTTTATAGTTTAAGAGACTTGATAATTTTTCGATTATAATCCTATAAAAAGAAATGTAATATGAGTTTTGTAGAGTGGAACTCTAAAATTATATTTGGATGATCAAGAGATTATTTGGTAAAATGAAGGTTTATTAGTTGATGTAGAGGTGTTTTTGGAGGTATCAACAACAACTTAGATTTAAATAAAATCAAATCTAGATGTTGATACCAATAAATCTCATTAAAAAATTGACAAAATGTATGGAAAGTAAATTTAGAACTTAAATAAGAAAATACAAAAATAATGATCAATATTTCATAATTGAAAATTCTTTTTTTGATAAACAATAAAATAAATACATCTTTGAAGATATTTTTTTTGTTTCTTGAGCTTTGGAGTCTTCTTCTTCAATGACTTAGTACCATATCTTTCTCATCCCTGTGAGTCTATCATTTTGATGGCCATCTCATTTTTATGACTATGATACCATGTTAATTTCACCAAGTGTCCTTAGACACACAATTTTAGACACACAATCTATCTTCTAGGAAATACCTACTTCTAGAATAAACTTGTTATTGTTATTCTAGGAAAATGCTTATTTAAAAACCCTTTAGAATTATTTTGTTATTAGAGGTCAGTACAATAAGATAGAGAGAGGTGCATCTCTCAGTTAGGCATGTTTTTCTAGTTAGGAGTTTCAAGGGAAAATCTTGCGTATACTATGTCAATGTGACATTGTTATTCTTATGTTGTTGATTATGTTAGTATTAATTTTCATGCATAGGTTTATCAAACTTTTCTCAATGTGATATTCAAAAACACAATATTGTGCAATGTATGTGATAAAATATTAAGTTGCATTGTGACATTTAAAAAAATGAATAAAATAGAGTCACAGTGCATTATGGTGTTCACGAAGGAATACACAAGTGATAAGCCTTTAGGCATCTCATACATAATATGAAGGAATACACAAGTGATAAACCTTTAGGCATCTCATACATAATATGAAGACATCTCATAAGTAATATCATAAAAGGTTTTTACAAAAGATATTAAGTTAAATTAGAACACTTTTACTTATTTTGAAAGTTTTCTACTTGCGATTGTCTACATGGATAGGAAACCATCAACAATGAACTGAAGTAAAATTGTCAACCCTTTAATTTTATGGGTTATACAACTATCTCACACATACATTTTGAATTTTAAATGTTTGACTATTATTTAATATAAATTAAAAAAAAGAATTTACTTATAATAAGAAAGCCATAAATGAATGAAAAAAACACATATATATTGGAATGCTTAAATACTATAAGAAACAAATAAATACAACATATTGAAGATACATTTTGAATTTTAAATGTTTAACTATCATTTAATATAAATCAAAAAGAAGAATTTATTTATAAGTAGAAAGCCATAAGGAACACAAATATATTGGAATGCCTAAATACTATAAGAAACAAATAAATGCAATATATTAATCAAGAGATTTCTAGGATTTTTTTTTTTAAATTCTACTAAACCAAATTATATTTTCAGTTTGTATTTTTTATTAAATTAATATTATTTTTTATTAAGTTAAATTGTACTTTCTTTAATATTTAAATTCATTCAATTTAATATTTTTTTATTTTTAAAATTTTATTTATTATTAAATTAAATCATACTTTTTCTAAGATTTAAATTTCTCCAATTTTTTTTCATTCCTTAAATTTAAAAAAATAAAATTAATATAATATTAATTTATATGAATGTAAATTAAAAAAATTGTAACATCATAAATTTACATCACACTCAATAAAAAAAAGAAATTATTAATATAAATATAAAGTAATATTTTTTATATATGTATAATAAATTATGACATCTTATAAGATATTATAAGATAGAGATTATTAATATAAATATAAAGTAATATTTTTTATACATGTATAATAAATTATGACATCTTATAAGATATTATAGGATAGAAGTTTATGTAGCAATTTATAAATGTGGTGTGATTAGCACAAGAGAACATTAGGGTATTGTTGACACTGCACTACCTAAACCTAATAGATTAAAATAAATAAATAAACAACTTTTAGTTTTAATATTTAAAATGTGATTTTTTTAATAAATCAATATTAATTATTAATATGTATTTATTCTAATTATAAAATAATTTATTATTAATATTTGATTTTTTTTTAAATTAAAATTTTTTTAATATTAATTTAATTAATTAGATTATAACATAAAATCAATATTCGTTTTTGAAAAAAAAAATGTTTTAAATTGTAACAACTTATAAAATTTTTAGCTTTGTGAAGATTAAAGAGAATCTTAAATTTCTTTAAAAGTTTGAATAGGAAACTTCAAATGAATTATCAAAGGATATTGAAATAAATTTAAATAATAAATAAATAAATATTTTGAAAAAAAATAAAGTTTTAATGAGTTATTAGTTAAACAAATCATATGTAGATTTTTAAATATATATAAGGGGATAATAGGGAAAAACATATAATATGTTTTTTCTTGTTATTCCCCTTATATATGATTATATATGAGGATGAATAATATGGAAAAACATATTATATGTTTTCCCTATTATTCACCCCACCCTCACCTTAATATGTTTTTTTCCCAATTATTTCTTTACTCTCAGGTTAATATGTTTTTCCCTATTATTTATCTAGTCCTTATTCACATTATATGTTTTTCTCTATTATTTCTCCATCCTCATTCTCACCCTCTTATATATTAATATGTTTTTCCCTATTATTTCCTACCTCATTCTCATATATATTTTTCCCTATTAACCCTCACCCTCATATATATAAATGAGGATACATTTTTAATATCTTTCCACAAACTTTTGAAGAATACAAACTTGTGGTTTGAAGTTTTGAAGCCGAATTTTTTTAAGAAGATACACAAATTTTTCAATGCTCTTGTGTTTATAAAAATAATCATACGATGATTATGAAAGATCTTCTTTGAAAAAAAAATGACATACGTAAACTTTTGCTTCAAGAATTAAGAAGTTATTTTCAAAGAAACTATATTTGATGCATCAAATTTTGTGGTGTTTATGTTTGCCAAAGAAGTATACGTTGATTCCTCAAGAATCAAGATCTTCTAGCTATAAATCTCAGAAGTCCGAACCCTTTAAATGCAAAAACATATTTTGTATCAAGCAAAGTTTCACTTAGAAACATGGATGTCTGTTTATATTGGCCCTGGTGCATTGAAAGGGAAAATTGAGACATTATATTGAACAACTAGACAACGCCTATTTCTATACTTGTGGCTTCTGCCTCCCGATGCAATGGAATTTTTCGAAAAAATAGTCCCGAAAGCTTTCGGGAAAACTCTGCATTTTAGAAGGGTTGTAAACATTCCAACCTTGTACAGGATCTCGGACCAAACTGTTCTTAGGACGATGTACTGTTAGAGTGCACTTTATATCCCACGCGTTCAGAAAATTCAGTAACCGTACTTTTCTGCAAATAAAACAAACAATCCCAAAGATTGTGTTGGTTCATTTAAATTGTGAAGTGCTCGGCCTTATCAGGGTTAGGCAGTTTTAATGTTCATTTAGAATTACTTTTCACTTTCGTTCTCTCGGGCCCTCTGCCTTACTTTGGCTCTATCACTACAGCACTGGCGGCTTTCATTTCGGAATCCTTTGATTGCTCCACATAGAAATTAGTGTTGGCAAGCGAGCTAATAATTTTTCTGGATTCAGTTTTCCCTAATGTCGGTCACTCTGGAGAAGTGTTTACCCAACACAGATCATATAGCGCATTTGGTCCTGAAAGTCTTCAGATCCAGTTGGGTCTTCCTATTTACAGTTCGTATTCCTTTGTACCCTAAGATTACAACAAAGGGAGATATTATGAGCTCACTACAGTGAAGGTTGGAAGAAGCAGACCGATTTAAATTTTAAACCCAATATATAGGACAATCAAGACTTTCATGGAGACTAACAGTAAAATGTAGCTTGCTAGCTGCAAAAATGCAAACGCGCTGGTAACTATCCACTCTGTAATTTCATACCTTATATTTATATTTGTTTATGTTACCTAGGAAGTCCTGGATTAATGCTTGCATCGCTCCCGATAAACAAATCAAATCCATGCTGTCTTGAAAGGATTCGATCCACAGCTTTCCAGTCCTGAAAGGTGCGTATCTTTTCACCAGGGAACAAATTGTTAGAAATTAATTAAACAATTAGTCTAGTAGTTGATAGAGATAAGCCTGCAATAAATGTACCTTCGGTAAATTCTTGAAAAAACCAGAAACATCTAGAAGAAGTAATTCCAGCCATTGATCTTGAAAGTGGAGCTCATCCCACCATTGTATAAATACTCATACCTCTAATGCAATAGACAAACTGTTTTGTATGTTCTTCGTGTCTCTTTATGTGTGAGTTCTCTGATTTGGTATCAGAGCTGTGAAGGCAGAGTTGTGAGGTCCCACAAATCTGTGAGGGCCATGTGAGTCGGAGAGGGCAGAGTTGTGAGGGTTGTGTGAGCCTGAGAGGGCGTGAGTGTTGTGAAAATAGTGAGGACTGAGAGCCGTGAGAACTGTGAGGTGTGCTGAAAACTGAATCTTTGCCTGTAGGAGATTATTTTCTGCTCCCTATCTATTGTAAACGTGAAGGAGCGTGAAGGCTGCTTGAGAAGGCTGTCAATCTAAGTGGAGGAGATTATTTGCTGCTGTGAGGGCGAGTAGTGGACTACTGGAGTGGGCATTCAATTTTTTTTTAAGAGGCCGTGAAGGTATACACTGGTAAATTTCAGTAAAATTGAAGTTTTTTTTGTCCTTTTATGGGTGGATGTTGGACGATTTGATAAGAGAAGTTGTTTAATGGTTGAATGTTGAAAAATCTGGTGAAAGAGGTTTTTGTATTGTGTAAAGACTCACATGAATCAGAAATTAAAGATAATAATGTGGAAAGGTCTCATGGTGTGAAAAAATACTTGAATTAAGGTTAAATGGTGGTGTGTGATAAAGGAGATGATAAGGTGTTTATAGGTAATATGATTATATGTTTTTCATGGTAAAGTTATATATCACATTATAAAGAGTGAAGTTATATATTGTGATTTGGGTTATGTAGAATTTGAAACATCGATTATTACAAAGTTTTTTTTTTAGGGGGTATTCTAGAGTATTGGTTGTTACTAGCCATTTTAGTGCTTTTAAAAAATAAAAATGACAAATATCATGGCAGATTCATATATAAATGAATCAAATAAGTTAGATGGGGAAAATGATGTCAATTGGAAGTTTAAGTTGCAGGCGTTGATGGAAGGATACAATGTTTGGTCGATTGCCTGTGGAGATGAATCGAAACCAGTAGCCCCAATAGCCTCAGTTCAAGATTGGGAGCGACGAGAGACCTATTAAAGATGTCTGTCAAGGACAATATCATCCCACACATTAGGGAATGCAAAACATCCCATGAAATTTGGGAGACACTTAAAGGTTTGTATGAGACGATGAACACAAACCGTGTATTATTTTTGAAGAGTAAGCTTCTTTCAATTACGATGGAGGAGAATGAAAATATCAGTAACTTTCTTTCTAGAATCAAAGATTTGAAAGATAAGCTAGGAGATATTGGTGAAAAGATTTCTAGTATTGACCTGGTCACTGTCACATTAAATGGCATGTTGGATGAATATCAAATGTTCATTACTGGTCTTGCAGCTAGGGAAAAGGCCCCTACTTTTGATGAATTAACAGATATTCCTCTGAAAGAGGAGGAGCACAGAAAGAATCTCAATGGAAGATCTCACAATTCAGATCTGGCATTGGGGGCGAAAGGGAAACAACCCTACAAAGGAAAGTCATGGAGGAGAAATAAAGAAGGAAGGCCACATTCAAAACCAGATAATGGCATAGCACCACCAAGCACAAACGCAAATGTGAAGAAGAATGAAGGATGCTACTACTGTGGTAAGTTTGGACATTATGCTAAAGATTGTAGGAGGAGGAAGTTTAATGAGTCCAAATATA
>JZKD02S0074523.1:0-25344 GCA_000966675.3 Picea glauca | reverse complement strand
TCATTTGAGCATGACCTCCATCAATGGGGGCCCTAAGCTTCCTAGAGCTCCTGAAACTTCAAGGTAGAAAAACTTGCAAAAGAAGTCTCCAAATGGATTTGAAAAAAGTTCCAATGGATTCAGAACATCAAAAAACCCCTAGTTGGGCTTTTTTGGCACCTCATTTGGCCAAAAAATGAAGAAGTTAGGCCTCCTGCCATTTTCCTCCTTCATGCTTGTTGTCTCTGGTTTGCCAAAATGCACCTCTGTGCATCCAACCTAGCACCCACGCTCATTTCTGTGCTAAAACCTAGCACCGACACATAACTGCAAAATGGGTGCAACTATAGAACAAATAACAGAATTAAGCCCCCTAACCGCCAAGCTGTTGGTCATATGGCCATGTGACTGCACATAAAAGAAAAAGGCTCCAATGCCATGGGCGCATGCAAGTGTGACAAGTGGCAGGTGCATTTGGTGATATAATCGTTTCAAAAACAAAATCCATGCACCAAAATTGTGGATAGGTCGTATGGACTCCCACGCAAAGTGGCAAGGTCATATGGTAGTGGTTTGAAACTGGGGGCTAGACTTCATTTGAATTGCGCGCGCGCGGTGGTGGTTATATGGTAATCCGCATATGGCCGAGGGTCGGGGCTTAGCCCCGGCTCGGACCGCGCCCAAATCAAAACACAATGCAATTCAAATATATTTAAAACCATATATGTGTTAAGAACTAATGGTGGGGGCATCGGCTGGGCAACCCTTCCCAAAGCTCTTCTCCTGCCCCAGAGGTCGTGGGGTCAAGTCCTGTAGATTCCACAAATTTTATCCAATGCCCAGGTGACACGTGGCGGACCTTGCTTGGGCCACGTGTCACCAATCCATTCACCACCAAGATGCCACATGTTGGATGCTAATTCATCCACATAACTACCAACTATCCACCAACTCATCCCTACCACGTCAGTGTACGGCCTTGCCATGTCATCGTACGGCCCTGCCATGTCAGCAACCATACAGACTGTACAGTTAGAAATTTTTTTTTGCCTGTTTGACAATTTGAACAGAATGCGATATCTCACTCATCTAATGTCTGTGTGAACCCATTCAATTTGCGTTGGGTTCGTGGTGATGAGACCTACGCACCCATTTGATTTGAAGCGATTTCGAGCACTTTGAATTTTGAGCAAAATTTTGATCCCTGGTCCAGATTCTGATCACATGGAGTGGTGAAATTACCGATGAAAATGAAGCTACGAACTTTCGCAAGTATTGTAATACCCTAACAAAACTCATAACTTCAATGACATTTGTAGTAATTGGCCATTTCATGATAGCCTCCATCTTTGCGAGATCTATCTTAATCTCCCCTCCACTAATCACATGCCCCAAATACACCAAAGACTACTGAGAAAACTCACATTTATTGAGGTTAGCCAATATTTGGTGCTTCTTCAAAGTCTCTAACATCTACATGAGATGTGAGATGTGCTCCTCCCAGGTAGCACTATAAACCAATATATCATCCAACTAGACTATAACAAACGAATCTATATATGGGTGTAATACATCAATCATCAGTCTCATAAATGTAGCTAGTGCATTATGTAAACCAAATGGCATGAACAACCATTCATACAAACCCTACCTTGTCTTGAAGGTATCCTTTCAAGTGTCTTCTTCCTTGATGCGTACTTTGTGTTATCCCAATTTCAGATCCAACTTGGTGAAATATTTTGTGTGTTACAACTGATCTAACAGATCATCAATCCTAGACAAAGGGTACCGATTTTTTAGTGCAATATTGTTCAATGCTCTATAGTCAATACACATTCACCAATTCCCATACTTCTTTGGTACAATTATGATAGGTGACCCATAAGGTGAGGTGCTTGGTTGAATCACACCCTGCTCCAACAATTTTTGTTATGGCTTCTTCACTTAATTTGCTTCCAAAACAAATTGTCTATACAACCCAATATTTGGTAATGGGGAGTCTGAAAATAATTGTATTTCATGCTTCACTTACCTCTTGGGTGGTATCCTTTTATGATATTGGAACACTCCTCTATATTCCTATAAAATATCCTCCAAATTACATATTTTCTCCTTATTACACCCCTCCAGGGATGCTTTTACTCTTATTGACTCATCCTCAATCTGATTTTCTATTAAGGAAAGAAAAACATATTTATTACTGGAACTAATCAACTTCATGGATTGGTTGGCGCTTACCATTGAGATATTCGACTTGCCTTTATGCACGTTGATGATGTAATAATTTTCATCCTTGATTAATCAATATTGGTTGGATATTTTCATGAATATTGCATCCCTCGTACATGTAGGGGATTCCAAACACTACTTCACATACATCAAGGGGTACTATGTCCAATTCCACTTCATCGATAAAATCAACACTTACAAAAAATTTAATCTTACACTATTTTGTTACCTTGATATTTGCATCCTTATTCACCCATCCCAATAGATATGGGCTAGGATGATCATGAACCTCCAATCCAAGCTTGCTAACAAGATATGTTTCTATGAGATTAGCCTATGAAATGGATTTGAATAGAGCGTATATCTTGGTCTTGTTTACCTGGGTCTTGATGTGGAAGAGTTTGGTCATCTCCTTCTCTTCATGGTGATGAAGGATACTCATATTTACCTCATTTTGAAATGATTTGCAGGCAATCTTCTCATCCACATCAAAGTTGTTTTCAACCTGATTGCTCGAATCCATTGCTAGAAGATTATTTTTCTTTGCATCCTTCTTGCGGTTCTTCAGGTTCAACTCTGGATGTAGTTTCCAACACTTCTCCTCAATGTGCCTATCAATATTAAAATGGTTATAATGGTTTCTAGGATCCTTGGACTGATGTGCAGTGGTTGTCGTCTTCTTATCCTTTCCCCCTCTCCACTTCTTCTTCCCCTTCTTGGAAGCTTCCTGATTCTCTTTCTGCTTGGAACCATTTGGCTTCCCTTTCTTGTTTCTCATGTTTTCTAGATATTGTGCCTATACACATGCCCGGTCCACTGTCCTTAGATTCACTTGCTTTGATAGATGGCTATGTAGACCCCCCATATATTTGAGGAGTACATCTGGGATATTGGGAAATATATTCAACATGATGGACATATTTCTGAACTCAATGGTGTACTCCTATACACTCTTCTCTTGCTTATACCTTTAGTATTTCCACCAGATCCATTGGTCCTCTACATACCCAATGGGGTAGAATTGAGACTTGATGAGAGTTTTGAAGTCCTCACACTTAGTTACTGGTAGATCACCCTCTATCCTAAGTATTTCTGTATGGATTTCCCACCAGGTTAAAGTATGGCCTTCTAACTTCAATATGGAAAATGAAATCTTGTGTTCTTCATCTATATGGTTAACATTGAAATAAACATCTAGTTGTTGCAACCAATTATTCAGTTTCAATGCATCGATCTCACCTTAGTATGGATTTGTGTCCAATTTTGATTCCATATTGAATAAATACTGTGAAGGGGTTTATGGTACTGGAACTCATCTACTCTTTCTCGGTTTCTTTCTGCGACTCCTTTTCTCAGTCTTCATTATCTCCCAGTTTCCCATTTGATTTGATATCTAAGTTCAAGCCTCCAAATTCTCTGAAATCTCTGAGCTTTCTTGCTAGAGTCGTCGTGAGGAGGGACATATTGTGAGATATGTCAATAGTTTTCTCTTCCATCCTCACAAATGTATCCTTTGTTGGATCTCGAGGGTTGTTATGAATAGACTCGTCGACCACGGCTAGGGTTCTGTGACTTTCTTCTTAAATCGATTCTTGGATCCTTGCAACTTTCCACAAATACCCAGGAAAACCCACTCTAATACCAATATGATCTATAAACTACCATGGATATTCCACTGGATATCTCATCACAACAAATTGAATAAAATACTAAAATATTTACTGTGAAGGTTAATTTCCTTTAGATATCAAAATTCTTTAATCACTAGTTTTATGCTTAAAATATATGAAATAGACGAAATGCGAAAAATAGAGAACATAAATAAATACTCACACACCATCCTAAAATAAACATAATATATAACCTGAGAAATATGATACGAGAGAAAGCCTAGCTAGAAGGTGAGGTTGCTCTGCTCTCTTTTCTTCAAATGCAAGTACAAAGGAAGAGGTACTCTTTGTAGAGTTGCCTTTGACATTATGGCCTATATGACTTCTATAGAATCTCTCCTCCTCTATTATGCTCTCAAAATACCACTCCTAGGTAATCTGCTCAACTATGGAACAAATCCAATGCTAAAGAATGGAGCCCCTTCTCCTCCTAGTGGCATGGTATTTAACATCACCCGATATCCATCTAAGGCTAGGGTTTTGAAATTTTCATAAGTTTTTGGACCTTCTAGAATTTTATTGAAATTTCATATGTGGCTATCCCCATATGCATGAGTAATGGGGGATGATGTGGCATCCACTCGTACCATGGTGGTCAANTCATTTGAGCATGACCTCCATCAATGGGGGCCCTAAGCTTCCTAGAGCTCCTGAAACTTCAAGGTAGAAAAACTTGCAAAAGAAGTCTCCAAATGGATTTGAAAAAAGTTCCAATGGATTCAGAACATCAAAAAACCCCTAGTTGGGCTTTTTTGGCACCTCATTTGGCCAAAAAATGAAGAAGTTAGGCCTCCTGCCATTTTCCTCCTTCATGCTTGTTGTCTCTGGTTTGCCAAAATGCACCTCTGTGCATCCAACCTAGCACCCACGCTCATTTCTGTGCTAAAACCTAGCACCGACACATAACTGCAAAATGGGTGCAACTATAGAACAAATAACAGAATTAAGCCCCCTAACCGCCAAGCTGTTGGTCATATGGCCATGTGACTGCACATAAAAGAAAAAGGCTCCAATGCCATGGGCGCATGCAAGTGTGACAAGTGGCAGGTGCATTTGGTGATATAATCGTTTCAAAAACAAAATCCATGCACCAAAATTGTGGATAGGTCGTATGGACTCCCACGCAAAGTGGCAAGGTCATATGGTAGTGGTTTGAAACTGGGGGCTAGACTTCATTTGAATTGCGCGCGCGCGGTGGTGGTTATATGGTAATCCGCATATGGCCGAGGGTCGGGGCTTAGCCCCGGCTCGGACCGCGCCCAAATCAAAACACAATGCAATTCAAATATATTTAAAACCATATATGTGTTAAGAACTAATGGTGGGGGCATCGGCTGGGCAACCCTTCCCAAAGCTCTTCTCCTGCCCCAGAGGTCGTGGGGTCAAGTCCTGTAGATTCCACAAATTTTATCCAATGCCCAGGTGACACGTGGCGGACCTTGCTTGGGCCACGTGTCACCAATCCATTCACCACCAAGATGCCACATGTTGGATGCTAATTCATCCACATAACTACCAACTATCCACCAACTCATCCCTACCACGTCAGTGTACGGCCTTGCCATGTCATCGTACGGCCCTGCCATGTCAGCAACCATACAGACTGTACAGTTAGAAATTTTTTTTTGCCTGTTTGACAATTTGAACAGAATGCGATATCTCACTCATCTAATGTCTGTGTGAACCCATTCAATTTGCGTTGGGTTCGTGGTGATGAGACCTACGCACCCATTTGATTTGAAGCGATTTCGAGCACTTTGAATTTTGAGCAAAATTTTGATCCCTGGTCCAGATTCTGATCACATGGAGTGGTGAAATTACCGATGAAAATGAAGCTACGAACTTTCGCAAGTATTGTAATACCCTAACAAAACTCATAACTTCAATGACATTTGTAGTAATTGGCCATTTCATGATAGCCTCCATCTTTGCGAGATCTATCTTAATCTCCCCTCCACTAATCACATGCCCCAAATACACCAAAGACTACTGAGAAAACTCACATTTATTGAGGTTAGCCAATATTTGGTGCTTCTTCAAAGTCTCTAACATCTACATGAGATGTGAGATGTGCTCCTCCCAGGTAGCACTATAAACCAATATATCATCCAACTAGACTATAACAAACGAATCTATATATGGGTGTAATACATCAATCATCAGTCTCATAAATGTAGCTAGTGCATTATGTAAACCAAATGGCATGAACAACCATTCATACAAACCCTACCTTGTCTTGAAGGTATCCTTTCAAGTGTCTTCTTCCTTGATGCGTACTTTGTGTTATCCCAATTTCAGATCCAACTTGGTGAAATATTTTGTGTGTTACAACTGATCTAACAGATCATCAATCCTAGACAAAGGGTACCGATTTTTTAGTGCAATATTGTTCAATGCTCTATAGTCAATACACATTCACCAATTCCCATACTTCTTTGGTACAATTATGATAGGTGACCCATAAGGTGAGGTGCTTGGTTGAATCACACCCTGCTCCAACAATTTTTGTTATGGCTTCTTCACTTAATTTGCTTCCAAAACAAATTGTCTATACAACCCAATATTTGGTAATGGGGAGTCTGAAAATAATTGTATTTCATGCTTCACTTCCCTCTTGGGTGGTATCCTTTTATGATATTGGAACACTCCTCTATATTCCTATAAAATATCCTCCAAATGACATATTTTCTCCTTATTACACCCCTAGAGGGATGCTTTTACTCTTATTGACTCATCCTCAATCTGATTTTTTATTAAGGAAAGAAAAACATATTTATTACTGGAACTAATCAACTTCATGGATTGGTTGGCGCTTACCATTGAGATATTCGACTTGCCTTTATGCACGTTGATGATGTAAGAATTTTCATCCTTGATTAATCAATATTGGTTGGATATTTTCATGAATATTGCATCCCTCATACATGTAGGGGGTTCCAAACACTACTTCACATACATCAAGGGGTACTATGTCCAATTCCACTTCATCGATAAAATCAACACTTACAAAAAGTTTAATCTTACACTATTTTGTTACCTTGATATTTGCATCCTTATTCACCCATCCCAATAGATATGGGCTAGGATGATCATGAACCTCCAATCCAAGCTTGCTAACAAGATATGTTGCTATGAGATTAGCCTATGAAATGGATTTGAATAGAGCGTATATCTTGGTCTTGTTTACCTGGGTCTTGATGTGGAAGAGTTTGGTCATCTCCTTCTCTTCATGGTGATGAAGGATACTCATATTTACCTCATTTTGAAATGATTTGCAGGCAATCTTCTCATCCACATCAAAGTTGTTTTCAACCTGATTGCTCGAATCCATTGCTAGAAGATTATTTTTCTTTGCATCCTTCTTGCGGTTCTTCAGGTTCAACTCTGGATGTAGTTTCCAACACTTCTCCTCAATGTGCCTATCAATATTAAAATGGTTATAATGGTTTCTAGGATCCTTGGACTGATGTGCAGTGGTTGTCGTCTTCTTATCCTTTCCCCCTCTCCACTTCTTCTTCCCCTTCTTGGAAGCTTCCTGATTCTCTTTCTGCTTGGAACCATTTGGCTTCCCTTTCTTGTTTCTCATGTTTTCTAGATATTGTGCCTATACACATGCCCGGTCCACTGTCCTTAGATTCACTTGCTTTGATAGATGGCTATGTAGACCCCCCATATATTTGAGGAGTACATCTGGGATATTGGGAAATATATTCAACATGATGGACATATTTCTGAACTCAATGGTGTACTCCTATACACTCTTCTCTTGCTTATACCTTTAGTATTTCCACCAGATCCATTGGTCCTCTACATACCCAATGGGGTAGAATTGAGACTTGATGAGAGTTTTGAAGTCCTCACACTTAGTTACTGGTAGATCACCCTCTATCCTAAGTATTTCTGTATGGATTTCCCACCAGGTTAAAGTATGGCCTTCTAACTTCAATATGGAAAATGAAATCTTGTGTTCTTCATCTATATGGTTAACATTGAAATAAACATCTAGTTGTTGCAACCAATTATTCAGTTTCAATGCATCGATCTCACCTTAGTATGGATTTGTGTCCAATTTTGATTCCATATTGAATAAATACTGTGAAGGGGTTTATGGTACTGGAACTCATCTACTCTTTCTCGGTTTCTTTCTGCGACTCCTTTTCTCAGTCTTCATTATCTCCCAGTTTCCCATTTGATTTGATATCTAAGTTCAAGCCTCCAAATTCTCTGAAATCTCTGAGCTTTCTTGCTAGAGTCGTCGTGAGGAGGGACATATTGTGAGATATGTCAATAGTTTTCTCTTCCATCCTCACAAATGTATCCTTTGTTGGATCTCGAGGGTTGTTATGAATAGACTCGTCGACCACGGCTAGGGTTCTGTGACTTTCTTCTTAAATCGATTCTTGGATCCTTGCAACTTTCCACAAATACCCAGGAAAACCCACTCTAATACCAATATGATCTATAAACTACCATGGATATTCCACTGGATATCTCATCACAACAAATTGAATAAAATACTAAAATATTTACTGTGAAGGTTAATTTCCTTTAGATATCAAAATTCTTTAATCACTAGTTTTATGCTTAAAATATATGAAATAGACGAAATGCGAAAAATAGAGAACATAAATAAATACTCACACACCATCCTAAAATAAACATAATATATAACCTGAGAAATATGATACGAGAGAAAGCCTAGCTAGAAGGTGAGGTTGCTCTGCTCTCTTTTCTTCAAATGCAAGTACAAAGGAAGAGGTACTCTTTGTAGAGTTGCCTTTGACATTATGGCCTATATGACTTCTATAGAATCTCTCCTCCTCTATTATGCTCTCAAAATACCACTCCTAGGTAATCTGCTCAACTATGGAACAAATCCAATGCTAAAGAATGGAGCCCCTTCTCCTCCTAGTGGCATGGTATTTAACATCACCCGATATCCATCTAAGGCTAGGGTTTTGAAATTTTCATAAGTTTTTGGACCTTCTAGAATTTTATTGAAATTTCATATGTGGCTATCCCCATATGCATGAGTAATGGGGGATGATGTGGCATCCACTCGTACCATGGTGGTCAACTTGGTAGGCCAACTTGTGGGAAAATTTTGCATACGAACTTCGATTGGGAGTTTGACGCACTGTTGGAAAGGTCTCAAAGTGTAAAATACTTTCAAGGGTGTGTGCATAAGTTCTAAAAATTGTAACCCCCAAAAATGTCATTTAATGCCTCAAAATGGCTCCAGAAGGTTCCAAACCCCAATTTTCCAAATTGGGACCTGCCACTAAAATGACCTTGCAAGTTGATTCCTCTAGCACTATGAAAGCATCAAGATAGATGAAAAATAATATAATGATCCAATCCAGATTAATACAGGTGGATTTTTTTTAAATTAGAAAACAAGGAAATTAAAGCCTAATTTTAGTTTTTAATCTGTTGAAAATATAACAATCAATCTACTTGGTCTCATCTCTGTTAAGGAGGGATGGTTTCCTCATAGAGAGAAAATGAAAAATTTGGTATAGTTTGAAAAATTTCAAAATGAACACAACACCGTAGTGGAAGATAAAAAATTGAGAAATTGAGCAACCTGGTAACACCAATAAATGGGATAGTCATAGAAGGAAAGTTGACATCAATGATTGTATGGGTGTGAAGCACTAAGTGAATGGTAGAAATTTATTTTTTGTTTGGTAATTAATTTTTTTTTTTTACCCTACTCTAGTATGCCCAATATCAATATGCATCTATGCTTTTAGAGGTATGGGTCACACTGACACTTTAGAATATTTTTACACACCTTGGTGTGCTTGTCTAGATACACACTAGTGTGGTTAAGATAAACAAAATGGGACAATGACATTAATATTTTTTTTAGAAAAATGAAAAATATTATTTATAAAAAAAATTGTTCTATATTAGTGCATGTGGTATAGTTGCACATAAACACGCTTATAATTAAAGCACATTGGTGTACATATATGGTAAAAGTGCATGAAAGAAAAAATATTTGCTAAAACCTCTGGCTACTTGCCTCCACTAGAAACCTCTTCCAAAACAAAGAATGGAGAAATTATTATGAAAAAACCGTTACCAATTGATATTTTCCTTGTAGGCTCATGGTCACAAATTTCCTAGTTGAAATTGGGTTTCTCTCTTAATGATGGTTTAGTTATGTCTAGTCAATGTACTAGGGTTTTTTACTAATTCCATACACACTTCAATGTTCATGCATAAATATGTAGCTAATGGTGTTGTTAAAGGGTTTGAATAATTTTTCATGGTTCATAACCATTTTATATATTTGGGATATTTTGACAATGTTGGGATTGTTAAGCCTTGAATTGGGGGTGAAGTAATGGAGTGATTTTATTGTACTTGGTATCTATCAAATATAATGGAGATATATTCTCACCATGTCCCATTTATGAAACTTGTTTTTTACAAGGATGGTTCCTTTATATTTATGGCTACTAGTTATAATACAAGTGGATAATAGTGGCCATCCACCTATTCCACTGATTCCAAATAGTTCCACATCTTAGTAGTTTTACTACAAATTTTCAAGTCCCAAACTTTCAACATGTTTTTTGGGAATTTCCGTTGTATTTTTTGAAATTGACATAGGCCATGAATCTTTGATTTTGTGGCCCTCTAAAATCATAAAGCATGCATTAATATTTTTCATGGTCCAAGAAATTCCCTAAACAAAGTTTGCATGCAAAATTTGAGCCGTGGGAAGTTAACATATAAACTAGCCTCCTTGGGGTCGACATTCCTTTTGCCACATCATTTCCTGGGGTTAAGGATTTTGATATTTAGTTTTTCTTCATCCTTGGACATCATACATATCCAGGTACCTGTGGTAGAAATTTCAGCTTCAGGGTCATTGTATTTTTGGAGATACCCTCTGTGGAAAATAGGGTTTTTGGGTAGTCCTGAAACTAGTCTCAAACAATTGTTCTTGGTAGAAAAACCATAACTTATTAATAGAGTATCCAAATTTAGTGAGAGAAAATGAATTGGGTATATTATAGTCCTTAGTATTTTTTTTATGATATTCATATTCATATATCCGATAATCCACATGTGGTCTCTAAAATAAGCCAGAATTCAACAAGGTCTGCCATGTTTGCTATAAATCATTTTTTGGGATGTGCCAAGAAGTGAAACTTGGAGGAATTGTAGAGAAGATATTGAAGAATATTGGGTAAAAGTTTTAGACCTTTATTAACTACAAGTACTAAGTTATGCTTGTTTAAAGTTAGGGTTTGTGACTAATCCAAAAACTAGTCCCGTGAGACTAAGGTAAAGTTTGATGAAGATGTTATTCTCTTGTTTCTAAAGTTGAGGAAGGTTTGCAGGTCTATGATCACATACACCAAGTCTATTACAAAGTTACAGGTATGTTTATATGCATTTTTTTAGGGTTACATGTTGATAATGTTATGGTGCATGCTTGAGGCAAGTCTTTGGTATACTAATGAGGCATCGGCACATGCTTGAGGCACATCTTAGGTGCATAGTTGAGGCATATAGTTGGTATATGATATTGGTTGTTTGGTAGTTTGTTGAGGTACTTCATTGATTATATCTTATGGTATATGGTGTATGGCATGATTGAGACATGTCACGAGTGATATGGTATATGGTTGAGACACATGGTTTCAGGGGCATCTTGGATATTGGGCACATTGTTTGAGATACATTTTTTGTATATGTGTTGGCATAGGGGAAGACTCAAGGTTCAATGCTCCAACAACACACCAACAAAACCCTAACTATCGGTCCTTTCGGCAACACCTTCGAAGCAGATGAAGTCTCACCCGAGGTAGAGGCAGGGGTGGTTGCAGTACTCTAGTGTTTGTAACCTTAGCTGGGACACAGATATGTGATTGTAACACCTTAACAAAGCACTTAGCAGTTATAGTTCATCAGTATTAAACCAATATTTACTTCACAGATAAAACCCTAATTACAAAGCATCACAGTATTCAACCAGATCTACTATATTCAAGCACTAAGCACATCCACATAGGCCAGATCTAGCATTAATCCATATTATTAAGCACATAGCATTAATATATCTATCTATCATTCATCTATATCAAAGCATTAAGCAAGTAAACACATTAACACATCAATACATCATACAAAGCATAGCAACACAACATGTACGTGGTTCACCCCCACCCTGGGGCTACGTCCACCAACTCTTTGTCTTCTTTATTAGCTTCTTTCAATATTCTTACATGCACAAAACCTCAAGACCAACCTCACATAGGACAAGATATTTGTGCACTCTCCACTAGATCCTCCTTCCCTGAGCTAGGTTACAACATAGAGCCTGCATATAGTCTCTTACTATCACTTGCACTCAGCCCTGCAAGTCTCACACAGTATGCACGAAGCACTTACAACTTCTTTGATCACATAGATCGATCTCTAGTACTTAACACCTTTACAATCCTTCAATCACATAGATCAAACACATCTCCTACATCGCCTAGCTACTTATTTATACATTACAAAATCATGCCTAAACATGGGTAAACTTATGGGCCGACATTCGCATACCCGTTACATAAGCCCAAAACCCAAAAATCCCTAAAAAGGGGCTGAGATCCCATGATCTCCACTTTATCTTGCGCTCCACCTTTGATATCCTATCGAAGTCCCAAAAGTAGGTCAAACATGACCAAGGATCCTCAAAACTTGGTCAAGGGCCAATAGGCCCCCAACACTCACCTGTGACTCGTCCCGAGTCACTTTGATCTGGGTAGCTTTGCTTCAAAAGCCTTGAGCTTGGCTTGAGATGCTTCGACTTGTTTTTGTGCCATGGCCTCATGTTTAACGAACTCTTGGATGACTACTTCATTGATAGGTCCCTCTAGGCGTTGTTCAACTGCAGTGACAACTTTCTCCAGTTCTTCTCCTCGACCTTCGATCTTTGCGAACAGTTGGAAAGCCTCATCCTGTATAGGTTGGAGCTTCTGAGTCACTTCCATGACTCTGATTTGAATAGTGTGGACCTTCTTTTGGGCAGTTAACTTCTCTTGGGATCGTTTCATTCTTTCAATAGTTGACAGGGGCTTCAACTGCGCCTGTATTGTTTCTGCTTGATGCTTCACCTCCTAGAGATGGGACTCCAATGCCTTAAATTATGGATACTCAGTGAGTCACTCATACATCTGGGCACTACGATCACTCAGTTTCTTACATTCCATGGCAAGGGCCTTTATTCTCTCAACTGTGCTCTGGGAAGTTGCTTTTCTTTGATCCCTTACATCCTGCGGAGTGTCGGGCATTGTGCGGAGCTCTAAGTCTGCTATTCTTTGTTGTAGTTGTTGGATAGCTTCTGCAAGATGCTCTACTTGATGCTCGACTTGGTCTTATACCTTTGGCTCTAAGCCTATCATAGAGTGAAGTGCTCTATTGACTGCTTCTTTCACTTCGATTTGCTCTGCGAGCAACTATTCTTTTTCTTGCTGAATCTGTGCTTTCTCCTCTTCAAACTTTGTCTGGAGAGAAGCCTTCTCCTGCTCAACAACTCAACGTTGTTCCATGAGTACTCCTTGCACTTTCTTCAAGGCCTGGGTGGCTTGTTCTATTTCTTCTTGTGCACGATGAAGGAAAAATTTGGTCGCATCATCTAGTCGATGGAGTTGGGTTGGATCATCTCCCAACTCTAGTTCTCCTGATGGCAGGGGCACAGTGGACACTGCGCGACTGGACTGAAGGGACCACTGTACCCCTTGGATTTCGACCTCAATTTTTTTGTACATCTCCTCCTTCTTGGATTCTTGTTTCTGTAATATTTCTTGTGAGGCATCATTTATGACTATGATGATGAAGTCAAAATCATCAACAGTGATCACAATCTACATCTTAGTTAAAGTGGCTCTGGATTTCTTCTAGGAAGAGGGTTTCAGGGGAGAAAAATTCCTCTTCTTCAAGGGATTAGTCTCATATCTAGGCGGTGTTACTTCACCTTGATTCTTCTCATATTTTTTTCCATTTATCTCTTCTGCTTCGTCATCACCCCCTCGACCAGGTGATACTAAGGCAGTCTTTTCTGAAGCACTGCTTAAGTCTTGGACCTCTTCAGTCTTCTTCCTTCTGCTGGTTCCAGGTGTGTCATGCTCTTTGTGAGTGACCTCCAGGATGTAAGGGTCAGAAATATCTGTAGAGTCAGCAAGGATAAGGAGGTCGGCTGACTAGTCCTTAGTTATATCCTCGAGGTCCTCTTTTGTGAGCTTGTAGTATGACTGAAGTTTCTCCTTATGTTCATCTTCTCGCGCAGTAATATAGATGAAGTGTCAATCTGCGCGGAACTTCATGAAGGGTCGGAACCTTTGTAGTGTGTTCGGCATCATGTGAGGTTCAACTTCAATGTCTCTCTTTAGCTGGAGGTAATATGTGTGAAAAATTGTGTTTGACTGCCACTGTTTTCCCATATTGCTTGAGTACCAAAGCATGGTTAACTTCGCAGCAAGCGGATCTAATGGCTCAATATCCGAGAAGGTCGCACCTTCTGGCATCTCCCACACAACAAACATGATGGGGATCAAGAGCCAGCTAAAGTGGAACTCCTAGCCCTGATCCTGTGCTTCGCGAGAGTCCAATTCCAATTGATTAACTAGGTACTTTGCCCAGTTCATCTATAGGCCTTCCACGCATTTCTCCGTGAGGTCAACGACAAAGACTGTGAACTACGGGGGTTTGTTCTTCCTTACTAGCTTTCTTTCAATTAATTGGCATGCTAGGCGCACTGTGCCATTCTGCATGGAAGCTATCTTGTAGCCTCCTGTCCCCTTTTCAACATCGTCGTATGTATCCTTGATCTTTTGTGATAACGTGTGATTTGTGTCTTTTCCTGGATAGAAGTCCTACAGATCGGGTCCTTGCATACTCAATCCTATGGATCAACGTCGGATTGACTATGATACAATGGTCTATCCAAAAGTAGCCGCCATGGTAACATGAAAGTAGGAGCTTGACACAGGTGTTGACTTCCTGGTGCCTTCCAAAGTGTGGGATTTTCATTACATTCAATAGGGTGGACGATGCAAGGTTCATCATCCATAGCTAGGGGATTATTTTTGAGTTCTTCCCCTTCATCCTGGTCAGGTATTTATATGGTGCGAGCATGTTATGGTTCTTGTAGTCTCCTAAGTTGAAGTCGTTGAACTTCAACGTGGTGATCTTCTCTTGTTGTTCTCTAATTGCTTGTATCCCCTTCGGGAGGTATGAAGAAACCATGGTGTACTCGAACTCTCTTAGCACACTATCATGACTCACAGCGCCAGCCAGAGGTGGGATGTAGTCGGGAAATATGGTCAAGATCAACTTCGTATTTGCTAGGTCATCTATGTTCTTAGTTCTCTTTTCCGTTGATGGTCGGGATGGTCTGAATCTATGAGAAATTGACGGAGAGGCTTGCACTCCTATTGTATATGACACTTGTACACCCACAAACATTACTCTTTCCGTCATGAGGTCGATGAGTACCTCCTTCATAGACTCTTCGACTGCGCTAATTTATTTGGACATACACGCTCATGGTGGAATATATCGGGTTTGAAGAATAACTACTCAATGCAATGGGATAGATGGTGATAGTGCGATGATCACTGTGTGAAATCAACTAATCTACGGGCTCAGATAATCACGATTGGCAAAAATTTTCTCGGTACAAGGCTCGATGGAATAAGTAGATAACTAGGCAACGAATCTCTCCAATGGGCGAGAAGCCTTCATTACTGCAGTTATGTCCATTCTGGCATGGCCCAATGGTCTGATGGCGCGATGTCTGACCATAAATTCCTTTCTACCCATTCTGGGTGTCGATCTAATGATTATACTATTCCCAATGGCTATATTGCTTCGCCACGGTGAAGTGCCATGTGNAATTTTCATAAGTTTTTGGACCTTCTAGAATTTTATTGAAATTTCATATGTGGCTATCCCCATATGCATGAGTAATGGGGGATGATGTGGCATCCACTCGTACCATGGTGGTCAACTTGGTAGGCCAACTTGTGGGAAAATTTTGCATACGAACTTCGATTGGGAGTTTGACGCACTGTTGGAAAGGTCTCAAAGTGTAAAATACTTTCAAGGGTGTGTGCATAAGTTCTAAAAATTGTAACCCCCAAAAATGTCATTTAATGCCTCAAAATGGCTCCAGAAGGTTCCAAACCCCAATTTTCCAAATTGGGACCTGCCACTAAAATGACCTTGCAAGTTGATTCCTCTAGCACTATGAAAGCATCAAGATAGATGAAAAATAATATAATGATCCAATCCAGATTAATACAGGTGGATTTTTTTTAAATTAGAAAACAAGGAAATTAAAGCCTAATTTTAGTTTTTAATCTGTTGAAAATATAACAATCAATCTACTTGGTCTCATCTCTGTTAAGGAGGGATGGTTTCCTCATAGAGAGAAAATGAAAAATTTGGTATAGTTTGAAAAATTTCAAAATGAACACAACACCGTAGTGGAAGATAAAAAATTGAGAAATTGAGCAACCTGGTAACACCAATAAATGGGATAGTCATAGAAGGAAAGTTGACATCAATGATTGTATGGGTGTGAAGCACTAAGTGAATGGTAGAAATTTATTTTTTGTTTGGTAATTAATTTTTTTTTTTTACCCTACTCTAGTATGCCCAATATCAATATGCATCTATGCTTTTAGAGGTATGGGTCACACTGACACTTTAGAATATTTTTACACACCTTGGTGTGCTTGTCTAGATACACACTAGTGTGGTTAAGATAAACAAAATGGGACAATGACATTAATATTTTTTTTAGAAAAATGAAAAATATTATTTATAAAAAAAATTGTTCTATATTAGTGCATGTGGTATAGTTGCACATAAACACGCTTATAATTAAAGCACATTGGTGTACATATATGGTAAAAGTGCATGAAAGAAAAAATATTTGCTAAAACCTCTGGCTACTTGCCTCCACTAGAAACCTCTTCCAAAACAAAGAATGGAGAAATTATTATGAAAAAACCGTTACCAATTGATATTTTCCTTGTAGGCTCATGGTCACAAATTTCCTAGTTGAAATTGGGTTTCTCTCTTAATGATGGTTTAGTTATGTCTAGTCAATGTACTAGGGTTTTTTACTAATTCCATACACACTTCAATGTTCATGCATAAATATGTAGCTAATGGTGTTGTTAAAGGGTTTGAATAATTTTTCATGGTTCATAACCATTTTATATATTTGGGATATTTTGACAATGTTGGGATTGTTAAGCCTTGAATTGGGGGTGAAGTAATGGAGTGATTTTATTGTACTTGGTATCTATCAAATATAATGGAGATATATTCTCACCATGTCCCATTTATGAAACTTGTTTTTTACAAGGATGGTTCCTTTATATTTATGGCTACTAGTTATAATACAAGTGGATAATAGTGGCCATCCACCTATTCCACTGATTCCAAATAGTTCCACATCTTAGTAGTTTTACTACAAATTTTCAAGTCCCAAACTTTCAACATGTTTTTTGGGAATTTCCGTTGTATTTTTTGAAATTGACATAGGCCATGAATCTTTGATTTTGTGGCCCTCTAAAATCATAAAGCATGCATTAATATTTTTCATGGTCCAAGAAATTCCCTAAACAAAGTTTGCATGCAAAATTTGAGCCGTGGGAAGTTAACATATAAACTAGCCTCCTTGGGGTCGACATTCCTTTTGCCACATCATTTCCTGGGGTTAAGGATTTTGATATTTAGTTTTTCTTCATCCTTGGACATCATACATATCCAGGTACCTGTGGTAGAAATTTCAGCTTCAGGGTCATTGTATTTTTGGAGATACCCTCTGTGGAAAATAGGGTTTTTGGGTAGTCCTGAAACTAGTCTCAAACAATTGTTCTTGGTAGAAAAACCATAACTTATTAATAGAGTATCCAAATTTAGTGAGAGAAAATGAATTGGGTATATTATAGTCCTTAGTATTTTTTTTATGATATTCATATTCATATATCCGATAATCCACATGTGGTCTCTAAAATAAGCCAGAATTCAACAAGGTCTGCCATGTTTGCTATAAATCATTTTTTGGGATGTGCCAAGAAGTGAAACTTGGAGGAATTGTAGAGAAGATATTGAAGAATATTGGGTAAAAGTTTTAGACCTTTATTAACTACAAGTACTAAGTTATGCTTGTTTAAAGTTAGGGTTTGTGACTAATCCAAAAACTAGTCCCGTGAGACTAAGGTAAAGTTTGATGAAGATGTTATTCTCTTGTTTCTAAAGTTGAGGAAGGTTTGCAGGTCTATGATCACATACACCAAGTCTATTACAAAGTTACAGGTATGTTTATATGCATTTTTTTAGGGTTACATGTTGATAATGTTATGGTGCATGCTTGAGGCAAGTCTTTGGTATACTAATGAGGCATCGGCACATGCTTGAGGCACATCTTAGGTGCATAGTTGAGGCATATAGTTGGTATATGATATTGGTTGTTTGGTAGTTTGTTGAGGTACTTCATTGATTATATCTTATGGTATATGGTGTATGGCATGATTGAGACATGTCACGAGTGATATGGTATATGGTTGAGACACATGGTTTCAGGGGCATCTTGGATATTGGGCACATTGTTTGAGATACATTTTTTGTATATGTGTTGGCATAGGGGAAGACTCAAGGTTCAATGCTCCAACAACACACCAACAAAACCCTAACTATCGGTCCTTTCGGCAACACCTTCGAAGCAGATGAAGTCTCACCCGAGGTAGAGGCAGGGGTGGTTGCAGTACTCTAGTGTTTGTAACCTTAGCTGGGACACAGATATGTGATTGTAACACCTTAACAAAGCACTTAGCAGTTATAGTTCATCAGTATTAAACCAATATTTACTTCACAGATAAAACCCTAATTACAAAGCATCACAGTATTCAACCAGATCTACTATATTCAAGCACTAAGCACATCCACATAGGCCAGATCTAGCATTAATCCATATTATTAAGCACATAGCATTAATATATCTATCTATCATTCATCTATATCAAAGCATTAAGCAAGTAAACACATTAACACATCAATACATCATACAAAGCATAGCAACACAACATGTACGTGGTTCACCCCCACCCTGGGGCTACGTCCACCAACTCTTTGTCTTCTTTATTAGCTTCTTTCAATATTCTTACATGCACAAAACCTCAAGACCAACCTCACATAGGACAAGATATTTGTGCACTCTCCACTAGATCCTCCTTCCCTGAGCTAGGTTACAACATAGAGCCTGCATATAGTCTCTTACTATCACTTGCACTCAGCCCTGCAAGTCTCACACAGTATGCACGAAGCACTTACAACTTCTTTGATCACATAGATCGATCTCTAGTACTTAACACCTTTACAATCCTTCAATCACATAGATCAAACACATCTCCTACATCGCCTAGCTACTTATTTATACATTACAAAATCATGCCTAAACATGGGTAAACTTATGGGCCGACATTCGCATACCCGTTACATAAGCCCAAAACCCAAAAATCCCTAAAAAGGGGCTGAGATCCCATGATCTCCACTTTATCTTGCGCTCCACCTTTGATATCCTATCGAAGTCCCAAAAGTAGGTCAAACATGACCAAGGATCCTCAAAACTTGGTCAAGGGCCAATAGGCCCCCAACACTCACCTGTGACTCGTCCCGAGTCACTTTGATCTGGGTAGCTTTGCTTCAAAAGCCTTGAGCTTGGCTTGAGATGCTTCGACTTGTTTTTGTGCCATGGCCTCATGTTTAACGAACTCTTGGATGACTACTTCATTGATAGGTCCCTCTAGGCGTTGTTCAACTGCAGTGACAACTTTCTCCAGTTCTTCTCCTCGACCTTCGATCTTTGCGAACAGTTGGAAAGCCTCATCCTGTATAGGTTGGAGCTTCTGAGTCACTTCCATGACTCTGATTTGAATAGTGTGGACCTTCTTTTGGGCAGTTAACTTCTCTTGGGATCGTTTCATTCTTTCAATAGTTGACAGGGGCTTCAACTGCGCCTGTATTGTTTCTGCTTGATGCTTCACCTCCTAGAGATGGGACTCCAATGCCTTAAATTATGGATACTCAGTGAGTCACTCATACATCTGGGCACTACGATCACTCAGTTTCTTACATTCCATGGCAAGGGCCTTTATTCTCTCAACTGTGCTCTGGGAAGTTGCTTTTCTTTGATCCCTTACATCCTGCGGAGTGTCGGGCATTGTGCGGAGCTCTAAGTCTGCTATTCTTTGTTGTAGTTGTTGGATAGCTTCTGCAAGATGCTCTACTTGATGCTCGACTTGGTCTTATACCTTTGGCTCTAAGCCTATCATAGAGTGAAGTGCTCTATTGACTGCTTCTTTCACTTCGATTTGCTCTGCGAGCAACTATTCTTTTTCTTGCTGAATCTGTGCTTTCTCCTCTTCAAACTTTGTCTGGAGAGAAGCCTTCTCCTGCTCAACAACTCAACGTTGTTCCATGAGTACTCCTTGCACTTTCTTCAAGGCCTGGGTGGCTTGTTCTATTTCTTCTTGTGCACGATGAAGGAAAAATTTGGTCGCATCATCTAGTCGATGGAGTTGGGTTGGATCATCTCCCAACTCTAGTTCTCCTGATGGCAGGGGCACAGTGGACACTGCGCGACTGGACTGAAGGGACCACTGTACCCCTTGGATTTCGACCTCAATTTTTTTGTACATCTCCTCCTTCTTGGATTCTTGTTTCTGTAATATTTCTTGTGAGGCATCATTTATGACTATGATGATGAAGTCAAAATCATCAACAGTGATCACAATCTACATCTTAGTTAAAGTGGCTCTGGATTTCTTCTAGGAAGAGGGTTTCAGGGGAGAAAAATTCCTCTTCTTCAAGGGATTAGTCTCATATCTAGGCGGTGTTACTTCACCTTGATTCTTCTCATATTTTTTTCCATTTATCTCTTCTGCTTCGTCATCACCCCCTCGACCAGGTGATACTAAGGCAGTCTTTTCTGAAGCACTGCTTAAGTCTTGGACCTCTTCAGTCTTCTTCCTTCTGCTGGTTCCAGGTGTGTCATGCTCTTTGTGAGTGACCTCCAGGATGTAAGGGTCAGAAATATCTGTAGAGTCAGCAAGGATAAGGAGGTCGGCTGACTAGTCCTTAGTTATATCCTCGAGGTCCTCTTTTGTGAGCTTGTAGTATGACTGAAGTTTCTCCTTATGTTCATCTTCTCGCGCAGTAATATAGATGAAGTGTCAATCTGCGCGGAACTTCATGAAGGGTCGGAACCTTTGTAGTGTGTTCGGCATCATGTGAGGTTCAACTTCAATGTCTCTCTTTAGCTGGAGGTAATATGTGTGAAAAATTGTGTTTGACTGCCACTGTTTTCCCATATTGCTTGAGTACCAAAGCATGGTTAACTTCGCAGCAAGCGGATCTAATGGCTCAATATCCGAGAAGGTCGCACCTTCTGGCATCTCCCACACAACAAACATGATGGGGATCAAGAGCCAGCTAAAGTGGAACTCCTAGCCCTGATCCTGTGCTTCGCGAGAGTCCAATTCCAATTGATTAACTAGGTACTTTGCCCAGTTCATCTATAGGCCTTCCACGCATTTCTCCGTGAGGTCAACGACAAAGACTGTGAACTACGGGGGTTTGTTCTTCCTTACTAGCTTTCTTTCAATTAATTGGCATGCTAGGCGCACTGTGCCATTCTGCATGGAAGCTATCTTGTAGCCTCCTGTCCCCTTTTCAACATCGTCGTATGTATCCTTGATCTTTTGTGATAACGTGTGATTTGTGTCTTTTCCTGGATAGAAGTCCTACAGATCGGGTCCTTGCATACTCAATCCTATGGATCAACGTCGGATTGACTATGATACAATGGTCTATCCAAAAGTAGCCGCCATGGTAACATGAAAGTAGGAGCTTGACACAGGCGTTGACTTCCTGGTGCCTTCCAAAGTGTGGGATTTTCATTACATTCAATAGGGTGGATGATGCAAGGTTCATCATCCATAGCTAGGGGATTATTTTTGAGTTCTTCCCCTTCGTCCTGGTCAGGTATTTATATGGTGCGAGCATGTTATGGTTCTTGTAGTCTCCTAAGTTGAAGTCGTTGAACTTCAACGTGGTGATCTTCTCCTGCTGTTCTCTAATTGCTTGTATCCCCTTCGGGAGGTATGAAGAAACCATGGTGTACTCGAAATATCTTAGCACACTATCATGACTCACAGCGACGGCCAGAGGTGGGATGTAGTCGGGAAATATGGTCAAGATCAACTTCGTATTTTCTAGGTCATCTATGTGCTTAGTTCTCTTTTCCGTTGATGGTCGGGATGGTCTGAATCTGTGAGAAATTGACGGAGAGGCTTGCACTCCTATTGTATATGACACTTGTACACCCACAAACATTACTCTTTCCGTCATGAGGTCGATGAGTACCTCCTTCATAGACTCTTCGACTGCGCTAATTTATTTGGACATACACGCTCATGGTGGAATATATCGGGTTTGAAGAATAACTACTCAATGCAATGGGATAGATGGTGATAGTGCGATGATCACTGTGTGAAATCAACTAATCTACGGGCTCAGATAATCACGATTGGCAAAAATTTTCTCGGTACAAGGCTCGATGGAATAAGTAGATAACTAGGCAACGAATCTCTCCAATGGGCGAGAAGCCTTCATTACTGCAGTTATGTCCATTCTGGCATGGCCCAATGGTCTGATGGCGCGATGTCTGACCATAAATTCCTTTCTACCCATTCTGGGTGTCGATCTAATGATTATACTATTCCCAATGGCTATATTGCTTCGCCACGGTGAAGTGCCATGTGATGTTGTTCTGATATCCCGATGAATTTCCAGTTTTGCAAAATTTCATTCTACGAAGTTCCTTCTGGAACCTTCTGTAGTTTTTCTATCTTGGCTCTCTTCTTGCTAAGTTTTCTAGCCTTTCTCCCAGTGAGCTTCATCTCGATATTCCTCTTTCCATTCTGATTCGTATCTTCTCTTGGCATAGTAACTTGCACTATTGAGATTCTTTCCTAGGATTCAACGGTAATACTTCTTCTCTATATGGGGTAGGTACTTCAGTCTTCTATGAGTCTTCTTGTGTTCTTGCAGCTTCGACATCCAAGTCTCTGGTGTTAAATAGCTTTGACATGTTCTCCTGTTCTTCAATGAAGTGTGTGATCCTCCTAGTCATGAAATCTTTCAACTATTGCTTCTTCTTCTCTAAAAATTCTTCTTCTTTCCTTCTGTCCTGATCTCTTTCAATCCAAGGTTTTCCTAGAAGTATACAAAATGGGGCGTTTTTCTCAATAAATTTAACAAATTCAAATTCGTCCTCTGTCAAAGTTCTGTAGGCACTCATAGATACATGAGTGAGCTTTCCACATAGGTTTATCATCTTCCCTCTAAATAATCCTATTCCTCCCAATGAAGGAATCATATCAGGATTTCCTAAAGTTTCCCAAGTTCTTTCTGTCATAATATTCACCTGTGTTTCTTCATCCATAACACAGTCAATGTCGAAGTCCCCTATTCTTGATTCTATGTACTCTTTTTCTTTGAAGATATCTGATAAGTTGATATGTCGGTGGTCATTCAGGGTTTCTTTCATTTGTAGCAATATTGTCTCTGATTCTTTTTGAGGTTCTGCCATGGTCTTAGTTGCTTGACCTTTCTCATGGTCTTCTTGTCTCATATTCATTTTTTCAAGCCTAGCAATCATTCTAGGGCAATCTAAAACTTCATGGTCCATAGCCTTACAACAAATACAACTAGGTCTTCTACCAGGACATTCCTTAGTCAGATGTCTCGGTCTCTTGCAACTGTAACAAAGGGTTAATCCTCATTTTCTCTTAAATGATGCCCAACCTTTCTTGTAATGTGCACTAAGATCATAGTAGCTAGCCTGCAAAAAATTATTTCTAGGATCCTGCATCCATTGGTTAGTCCAAACATTATTTCTATGCATAGGAATACCATATCTTTCACTAATCTTATCAGATCTATTCATATCAATTCTTCTTTCATCTAGTTGTGCCCTACTTTTCAAGCTAGGACATAATTTATCAAACATACTTAGATCCATACTTTTGAAACAAAAATTTCCACTTATCTTACCTTTAACAAAGAACAAAGCTTACAGATCTTACCTCTTTTCTTCATATCAAACTTCTTTTCTTAGCACAGAGCTTCACAGGTTAAGTAGAATACTGCTCACTAGAGCAACAGGTCTACGCACAGAGCTTTCACAGTTTTAGGTCAGATCTTTTCCCAAAGCTCCTTTTTCCTTAGTTCCTAGCAATCATAGTTTCATGTCCTGACAACAGAACCATTTGTTGGCATAGGGGAAGACCCGGGGTTCAATGCTACAACAATGCACCAACAAAACCTTAACTACCGACCCTTTCGACAACACCTGCGAAGTAGATGAAGTCTCACCCGGGGTAGAGGTAGGGGTGGTTGCATGAATCTAGTGTCTGCAACCTTAGCTGGAACACAGATCTGTGATTGTAACACCTTAACAGAGCACTTAGTAGTTATATTTCATCAGTATTAAACCAATATCTACTTCACAAATAAAACCCTAATTACAAGTCATCGCAGTATTCAACCAGATCTACTATATTCAAGCACTAAGCACATCCACATAGGCCAGATCTAGCATTCATCCATATTATTAAGAAAATAGCATTAATAGATCTATATATCATTCATCTATATCAAAGCACTAAGAAAGTAAACACATTAACACATCAATACATCATACAAAGCATAGCAAAACAACATGTACATGGTTCACCCCCACCCTAGGGCTATGTCCACTAACTCTTCGTCTTTTGTATTAGCTTCTTTAAATCTTCTTACATGCACAAAGCCTCAAGATCAACCTCGTAGAGGACAAGAGATCCACACACTCTCCGCTAGATCCTCCTTCCCCAAGCTAGGCTACAACACAAAGCCTGCATATAGTCTCTTATAGTCACTTTCACTCAGCCCTGCAAGTCTCACACAGTATGCACAAAGCACTTACAACTTCTTTGATCACATAAATCGATCTCTAGCACTTAGCACCTTTTGTTGGAAATACTAAAACAACTGAGAGGGGGGGGTGAATCAGTTGTATGTGAGCTTAAACAATTTTATACCTTTTAAAACATTATTAATCTTTCTTCATGTGTCATCAACAATATACAACATATGGACAGTAAAAGTAAAGATCATCAGTCACACATAAAATACACACAGAGGCAGATTTTCACGAGGAAACCCGTAAAGGGAGAAAACCTCTTCTTCTTCAAAACGATAGGCAATCTTTTTCTGTTTTTTACATCATTTACAATTGAGCACCAACTCAATGTGAGGCTGCTACCTCTGTTTTACAAGCTGCAACTTGTTTGAGAGCTCCAACTCTCTGGTTTCTCTAGCACCCACTAGAAGG
>JZKD02S0074446.1:15199-25348 GCA_000966675.3 Picea glauca | reverse complement strand
CCACAGGCCCGAAACCAAGTAAAAACAACAAAGAACTTAATATTGTATTCATACTGGAAATAAGGCATCATAGAGAAAGGGAAAGGATTTATATTTTCAAAGAAAACATTCTTTATAACTTTGAAGGGGACAAACTTGATTGAACTTACCAGAAATAAGTGTGCACGAAATTAACAGACTAAATATGTCATTAAACAAATTACATTTTAACCCTAATGACGTATCTATGTCAAAAAGGAAATGAACCAATGACATGGAAGTCCTAAAATAAATATTTCCTCCCACATTTCGAAAACCCAATACCCGACTAAGACAAAAGACCCAAGAAAGCCACATATATTTCAGTAAAAAAACCTTGAATTGTTATGGAGCTTTACCGAGTGATAGAATTCCAAATAAATCAAGCATGATCTATAGTTCTACCTCGAACCATAAGGTTTAAGAACCAAGAGAAAGAAACAAGTATCATGCAGTAAAATGTAACCATTCAGAACCCTAGAAATAGTATGAACGATATGTCAAAAATCCAAAGCTAACACCAAACACTATCGGGTGGATTGTCTTTACCAATGAAGAAATAACCCTACTCCAGCCACGGGAAATAGGCCAATCGCTCTAATAGATTTGTTCCCACGAGATCTAATATGCACAGTAAATCCTTCTTGTAATCGAGAGTTTTGGATTTGATATAGCCAGAGAAACCTTACCTCAGGATAACGTTCAAAAATAAAGTCTTTCATACCCTCCTCTACCTGAGCAAGCCCAAATCCACCATAGCGTTGGATTATAAAACCACAAAAAATTGAAGCAGGGTGTCACAGTGAACAAAGGGAAAAGGTTACACACAGTCGAGAAGACAAATGAATGATAGACCTGGGAAAGCCCTCGTTGGTTAAGTTGATGGAATTAATGCAGAGATGGTACCCAGCAATGTGATTAGGGCATGGTGGAAAACTCTCATTGGATACCATTAAATGAGCGATGGTCCCAAGGGGCATGTGACATCCTACCATAAATTCCATTTGGTAGGAATCATTTACACCCTAAAAGTCACATACTATATGACTAGAAACACTGTAATGACAAGATTACTCTACGTTATCATCTAGTTAAGGTACTATTCCTTTCTCCGGTCTGCTAACCCTCACGCCAGTGTTAGTCCATTTTTTATTCTAATGCGTGGGAACAAAAAGTATCCTTCCAGTTAGTTCAACTGTCTTTCTATCACGTGTTAGAATTCAGATGAATAGAATCTGTTTCCGCACACAAGTTCCAGGGGTTAATTCCATTAATTTCGATGACGGGACAAAAATATGCGCTCTTCGTCTTCTATAATATGTATATAGCTTGTGCATGACGAGTGGTTACCCTGTAGTGTGTGTGTGTATATATATATATTCCTTAATTCGCAGTCAGCATCAAATTGTACATTTGTAATTCCATAGTATGTATATATAAATATAATTTTAGCTCGTGTAAATCGAATACCTATTCTATGGTGAGTAACCAATGATATATGGTGACATTCACTTGGGTATCACAATACCTCCCTGATTAACAAAAATGAGTTAGAGTCTCTTTTCCATTTGGCAAGGTTATGGTAAACGCAAGGGAACAAAGAAAAGTAATGCTAAACCACAACATATATTGTTAAGAAAATGTTAGAAAGGAAATTAAAATATTGAATAATGATCCTAACATTTTTTTTATTTTTTCGGAAATGTTGGGGTTCATTACATATGGTATCAAATAAAAGGTTACAACACTTGGACCTTGAGAAGGGCCAAAATATTTACTTAGCATATATTTTCCTGTTTATGTAAAACTAACAAAACAATTACTGTGACAGACAAGAAACACTTTATTCTGTTGTAAGAATGGCATCCTAGGATAAAGCAGAAATCAGACTTGATGAGAATCCTGAGCAAAGGCCTCCTGAATATCAGAGGAAGAACAATGACGGGAGTTCACCTACTGAACTTCTGGAAACTATGATAAATCTCATTGTTGAGCTGCAAGTTTTCAAAGCAAACAATGAGAAACTGAAAAAGGCACAACAGGAGCAACAAGAAATAAATGAAGTCTTGTAGCAAAGTATAGTGACAAAGAAAATCCCAAAGGATGATAACCAAGAATAAGAGGTCACTGAAAGGGCCTCCAATAATTCTAGTCCTGAAGTAGAAGAAGGGGACAGCTCGTCTGAAGGTACACCTTCAGCTGAAGATAAAATAAAAACAGGAAGAAAAAGGAAACAGGTAGATCACCTTGAGGGAGAGTTTAAGAAAATCAAACCATCTACCTTTGATGGGGAATCTAGAATAGGGGAAGAAGTTGAAGCATGGTTATTAGACATCAAGAAGTATTTCCATATATACAACTATTCCAACAATATGAAATTCAGAATGGACATCTATAATCTGAAAGGGAAGGCCAACATATGGTGGAAAGACCTAGAGTTGGCCAAGGGTCTAAAGGAAAAACATATGGAATGGTCATATTTTAAGAAATACTTTAAGAAACAATACCTATATGAAAGTTACTATGAAAGAAAAAAGAAATAATTTTATGAGCTACAACTTGATCAAATGGCTATGGAAGACATGATAAACAAATTCTTAGAATTACTAAGATTCGTGGCTGATATCCAGAAGCAAAAAGTAAAAATCCAGTGGTTCATAAGATATTTACCATAGTCCTATAAGGACAAAATCGAATTTGATAATCCCAAGTCCTTGAGAAAAATTTTCAGGAAAGCCCGAATGTGTTACGACCAATACAAACAACGAACATAATTTCCCAAGGCCTAGAAAGAGAAGAAACAAGACTGAATGAACCAGTGGAAGAAGGGATATCAACCAACTCCTTTTTGTAAAATAGCAAAGAGTTTTCCCTGAAAGGATTTTCACTACAACAATCAGAACATCCAAGGAGGTGGTAAACCAGTAAATCTGGGAACAAAGAAGTTTGGGGACAAACCCCCATTAACCGTTAAAGTGTTGGGAATGTGGAGAACCTCACTTAACGAGGAACTGTCCACATTTAACTTCAGCCACCAGAACTATGGTTCACAACCTACAGGAATCCTCTAAGGTGGGAGATGTGGGTAGAAGCTTACATCAGATAAATGCAGTCGTAGATGGCCGACAAGCTAACCACCAGTCATCCATGTTGGAAATTGAAGGTAAAATTAATAACACTCGTATTTCTGATCCTATAGCTATGTTGAGTTATATCACTCCTGGTATAGTGGATTCAAATAAACTTAAGAAAACAAGACATGCAAAATCTTGGCTGGTACAAATAGCAGCAGGAACAAAAAGAAAACTAGTCGATTTTATTTTTGATTATGAGTTCGGTTTAGGTGGTCAAAACATAAAGACAAATCTAAACATTATACCGTTAGGGTCTTATGATGTAATTATCGGAATGGATTGGTTAGAAAGGCATAAATCAATGTTAGATTGTTATGAAAAATCACTCAAGTATAAAGATGAAAACCGCATTGTTAGGACTATATAAGGTGTACAAAAACCTATCTAAGTTAGATAGATTTGAACAATGCAATTTAAGAAATCCATGAGAAAGGGTTGTCAGATTTATGCCATCTGAGTAACAAACCTATTAGAAAAAGGAAATAAGCCCAGCTTGGAGGATTTTGTTGTATTGCATGATTTCAGAGATGTGTTTGTTGATGAGATACCTGAATTACCCCCAAGGAGGGAGATAGAATTTTCTATCGACCTACTACCTAGTTCAACTCCTATATCTAAAGAACCCTACTGAATGAGTTTGTTGAAATTAACATAATTAAAAATTCAATTATAGGAATTATTGGGCAAAGAATATATCAGACCGAGTGTTTCACCATGGGGAGCTCCAGTCCTTTTTGTGAAAAATAAAGACATAACTCTCATATTATGCATCTATTATAGAAAACTAAACAAAATGACTATTAAGAACAAGTACCACTTACCTAGGATAAATGATATGTTCGATCAAGTAGGTGGGACAAAGATTTTCTCAAAATTGGTTTTACGATCTGGTTATCATCGAGTTAGGATAAAAGATGAGAACATAAGTAAAACAACATTCCAAACGTGATATGGACATTACAATTTTTTTGTTATACCATTTGGACTCCCTAACGTGCCATCCACGTTTATGTGTTTAATGAACTTTATTTTCATTCAATACTTGGACAAGTTTGTGTTGGTATTTAATGACAATATTCTAGTATATTCTAAAATAGAAGAAGAACATGAAGAGCACCTAAGGATAGTTCTGCAATCTTTAAGGAAGAACAAACTATATGCTAAATTTGATAAGTGTGACTTTTATCATGAGAAAATATAGTACCTAGCACATGTAATATCTGTAGAAGGCATTGTAGTCAATACTAAGAAAATAAGAGCCATCATGGAATGGTCGATTCCTAAGGACATAGCAGACATCCGGTTGTTCATGGGAATCACCGGATATTACCACATATTTATAGAGGGATTTTCCAAAATTTCATACTCTATCACATCGCTACAAATGAAGGGAACCAAGTTTAACTGGTCACATAAATGTTAGGACATTTTTAATAAGTTAAAGGAATTGTTAACAAACGCACCCATTTTAAAGGTAGAGGATCCAAACAAACACTTCATACTTTGTGTGGATGCGAGTAAAGAAGGACTAGGTGGCATCCTAACTCAATAAGGGAACGTTATTTTTTATGAGTCCCGAAAACTAAAGGAACATGAATGAAAGTACTTCACTCATGACTTAGAGCAAGGAGTTGTAATACACGCCTTAAATATGTGGCAACACTACATAATGGGCAGGAAATTTTTGTTAATGACGGATAACAATGGTGTGAAATTTTTGTTTAGTCAACCGAACCCTAATGCAAGGCAAGCAAGATGGTTGTCCTTCTTGAGATAATTTGACTTTGAGGTAAGACATATCAAGGGTAAGGAAAACAAGGTGGTTGATGCATTGAGTAGAAGAGTTCATGGGTTGTTTGAAATAAACATTAGTAGAGAAGAAAGCGATATTGAGCAGAGGATAAAGGCTGGAAGTAATAACGATGAAAATTACACTAGAGTAGTGGAAAAATTACGAGATAATGTATAAAATTCAGACAAAACAGATCTGAGTTTGGACAAAAAAGGTCTACTATGATTCAAAAACATAATATACATACAAGATTTGGTGGAATTAAAATCAACGATTTTGGATGAAGTACACAAGAAACCATATTCTCGTCACCCGAGATACCAGAGGATGGTAACAACAATAAGGAAATTATTTTATTGGCCTAATATGAAGGGAGAAACACTAGAATACTTAGCTAAGTGTCAATATTGTTAGCAGGTAAAACTCGAACACCAGCATCCAGTCGGCCTGTTGCAGCCCTTACCTGTGCCGAAATGGAAATGGGAGACTATATCACTGGACTTTATTACAGGTTTTCCTAGAAATAAAAAACAGAATGATTCAATTATGGTGGTAATCGATAAGCTTACTATGTTTGCACACTTTATTCATGTAAATTCTACTTTTAAATATATTAACATCGCTGAAATATTCATGAAAGAAATTTTTAGACTGCATGGTATTGCTAAAATGGTGATTTCAGATCGAGACGTAAAATTTACATCTTCTTTTTGGAAAGAATTATTTGGACGGTTAAATACTAACTTGAATTTCAGCACCAGTTACCCTCCACAAACGAATGGGCAGACTGAATGAACTAACCAAATCATAGAAGATATGCTACGCATGTACGTAAGAATAAAACCAAGCAAGTGGGAAGACTACCTACACTTGGTGGAATTTGCATACAACAATGGGTACCAAAATTCAACTAAGATGATCTCGTTTGAAGTACTGTATGATAGAAAGTGTACGACTCTCATTAGCTTGGATAACCCAGTTGACAGAATCATGGTGGGACTAGATATGCTCCAAGAAATGGAGATCATGGTAAGAAAAGTATGACAGAACTTAAAAGAGGCTCAAGACAGACAAAAACGTTACATGAACCTGAAGAGAAGACACCTGGAATTTCAAGTGGGAGACCACATCTATTTAAAAGTCAAAGCCTGAAAGAGTTCACTAAAGCTAGGGAACTGTGCCAAGTTGGCACCCAGGTTTTGTGGCCCGTTCAAAATCTTAGCTCGAATTGGACTGGTAGCATACCAACTTGCACTTCCTGCCAATCTAAAAATCCATATTGTATTTCATGTTTCTTTGTTAAAGAATTACGTTCATGACCCTAATCATATGATCGATTGGAACTTGGTGCAGGTGGAACTAGAAGGTGAGTTCCAAGTGAAACCTCTGCGCATTCTATACAGGAGAGAAATAACACTTCATAATAGAGGCGTCACCCAGGTAATAGTGCACTGGAAGCACTTTCGCCCTGAGGAGGCCACTTGGGAGTTGGAGGGAAATTTGCAGAAATATCATCCAATCCTGTTCCAAGAAAGGGACGAACACTGAGGATAGTGTTTTATTTAAGGGGTAAAGGATGTAACATCCCCATAAATAAATTATTTTTAAGTCTGAAATCACTTAGGAAATTATTTCCGTTTTTGGTAAATTTGAAATTGGAAAATTATTGTCATTTATGGAAATTTTGAATTTTGAATTTAGTTAATTGTAATTGATGATTATGACTATTGGGTAGAGATATGATTTGACCCAACTAACTATTTGACTATGACACTTGTATGAAACAAAATATTTTATATTTATTGTTGTTGGGCAAATGGAACAACCAGGTTAAAATCAGCTGACCATGACTCCATGAGAGAAAAACATGTTGGAACTACCTCAAGGATTAATGTGACAAGTGGAAAATCAGGAATTTGTCCATTTGCAACCCGTGTAAATTAGGGATTTGGAAAACTATGAAAAATTCCAAGGGAAAAAGAACTAGGCACAATTGCTTTTGGATATATAACATATGGGAGGAGGCAGGATGTTGTCGAGGATGCTGGGGAAAATATATTATATCTTGTTGTTATGAACACTACTTGCTAAGTGTGAGGCAAGGAGAAACTATTGAAACTAAAGGACTATTGTTGAGGAGGAGTTCTGAGTTCTCCCTCATGGATTCATGGTCAAGCTAGGGGGTGAACAAGACAAGTGAATTGGCTGACCTATTGTAAGGTTTGGAGGAACTTGGGTGTTCCATTTGTTGTTCACCAAATTGTTAAGATAGCTCTATCTACTCCTCTAGTCAAATGTTTTTCTTGAATTATTGATTGCTAGAATGTATCCGTTTTAAATCTGGATGAATCATGTTGTCTATTAAGTTCTGTTGAAATGGGATGAATTGTGGAATAAGCCCTTATAGTTTATCCATTGACATTGGGAAATCTGTCTATGTATCTTGGTTGGGAATGACATTTAACTTTGGAAAATATTAGGAGTCACATCTGCATTAAAAAGAATATCATTGAAAATAGGATACTAGATACCTGATTATAATATAACTAGGTATTCAGTGTTATAGTGAATTAAAGACTGTGCAAAGGATAAATGAAATTTGAAAGTTAGAATTTGTGGTACATATATTATTGATACATATTTAATACATGGGTTGTACCAACAGTGAGAAAATCAGAGTCTAGAAACTTATTGAAACTTGGAATGATGACCTGTAATAGAAAACGACTATATATGTACATATATATAGTACCATAGTTTAATATAAATGATACCAAATAGTTATACATGGACAATCTGTGTAAACAAAATAAAGGGTAGAATGAATATATGAAATAGGAAGCTTCTATATATTTATGTACAAAGTATATGTATGTATATAATTATATAGTTGGTTGTGCAAGGTTTCAGATCCATTTAAGAAGTATATTTCATATTTAAACAGATACCGATTACATAAAGGAAATGAGAAGTTCGATACCACAATGACCATAACCATAAATTGATCTTTCATAACGATATTTGTTTTTGTCTCAGTTCTTAAACAAAAGAACAAAAAAGATATGAGTAACCCTATGCATGGAATAAATAGTTAACAACATTTTTTCTTTTACAAATATTGTCCATTACAAGTGCACAGGAGAAGAATTCCCGTGTCTCAATATGAAAACTTTTATATATCTTGAAAATCAAACCAGTAGTTGCAGATGCATTCAAATCAATGCGAGGATTGCATTTAACTCTTTATGACAATGAAATACCTTTGCAACCACTAAATATACTCGCAATCATTCACTATAGGAGTATCGACTGACCTTCCATAACAACGATATTCTAAGTCGGAGCTGTTACTTTCATGTGGCTAGAACCTGGAATGATAAAAACCCTGAGAGTACCGAAATAAAGGAACTCGAAATACCTTTTGCATATGGCGATGTCCAAAATCCGAAGATTCTCATACACTCCAACCCTATAAGAAGATCAAGGAAATTTTCGATTAGTCTCGTAGTAATAGGAATCCCTACGCTGAGTATAAACTAAATTACCAGGGTAAAATATTTATAAAAGAAAATAAGGTACAAGAAAGTGTGAATAGTACTTAGCTTGGGGCCTACATTAGAAATCATTTTTCCTCCTTTCATCCCTTTGAACATCATCCACAGACCCGAGAGGGGTGTACGGGCCAAATACAACTTGATGGGTACCCTCACAGTCAAAAGGGACCCATCATTAGTTTAGAAACCCAAATTTAGAAAAAAACAAACATCGGAATCAAATTGATCATATAGAAATCAAATAGTATCATGAAGGATGTACAGTGTTAATTCAAGACTACAGAACCCGCCCATCAGGCCATGGAACGGGGTTACGAATTCATTTTTGTTTTAACCATAAACCTTCTTGAGAACAAAATAAAACTTAAATAAGTTAAGTTCCTTGTGGATACAACTTAATAAAAATAGTTAAGACCTCAAATATTTCAGAGCCACAGACAAGGGAAGTCTTCGGCTAGATGTCGCAGGCCCGAAACCAAGTAAAAATGAAAAAAGAACTTAATATTGTATTCATACGGGAACAAAGGAATCATAGAGANATTAGTTTAGAAACCCAAATTTAGAAAAAAACAAACATCGGAATCAAATTGATCATATAGAAATCAAACAGTATCATGAAGGATGTACAGTGTTAATTCAAGACTACAGAACCCGCCCATCAAGCCATGGAATGGGGTTACGAATTCATTTTTGTTTTAACCATAAACCTTCTTGAGAACAAAATAAAACTTAAATAAGTTAAGTTCCTTGTGGATACAACTTAATAAAAATAGTTAAGACCTCAAATCTTTCAGAGCCACAGACAAGGGAAGTCTTCGGCTAGATGTCGCAGGCCCGAAACCAAGTAAAAATGAAAAAAGAACTTAATATTGTATTCATACGGGAACAAAGGAATCATAGAGAAAGGGAAAGGTTGTAGATTGAAAGAGAACATTCTTTATAACTTTGAAGGGGATGAATTCGGTTGAAATTACCATAAATAAGTGCACATGAAATTAACAGACTAAAGATGTCATTAAACAAATTACAGTTTTACCCTACAATTGTATCTATGTCGAAAAGGAAATGACCCAATGACATGGAAGTCCTAACAGAAATATTTGGAAAACTCAATACTCGACTAAGACAGAAGACTCGATAAAGACACAAAGATTTCAGTCAAAAAACCACAAACTATTATGGAGATTTACCATGTGAAATAATTTCGAGGAACTCAAGCATGACCTATAGTTATACCTCGAACCGTAATGTTGAAGAACCAGGATCAAGAAACAAGTAGCATGCAGTAAACTGTAACCATTCAAAATCCTAGCAATAGTATGAAGGATAGGTCAAAAATCCAAAGCTAACACCAAACGCTACCGGGTGGACTGTATTTACCAAAAAAGAAACATCCCTACTCCATCCTTGGGAAACAGGCCAATCGCTCTAACAGGTTTGTTCCCATGACATCTAATACGCATAGTAAATCCTTATTTTAATCGAGAGTTTTGGATTTGATATAGCCAGAGAAACCTTACCTCAGGATAACGTTCTAAAATGAAGTCTTCCATACCCTCCTCTACCCGAGCAAGCCCAACTCCACCAGAGCATTGGCTTATGAAACCATGGAAAATTGAAGTAGGGTGTCACGATGAATAAAGGGACAAGG
>JZKD02S0074423.1:326330-341508 GCA_000966675.3 Picea glauca | reverse complement strand
TCCTTACACATTTCATTCTTTACTAAATTTACTAAATTGTTTTATTACTATTATTATTATATATAAATTTATTATATATTATTTATGTATTATTATTATCCATTTACAAATTTTATTAATTATATATAATGTTTTATCTATATAATTGTTATTATCCATTTTATAATTATATTTCAATTCACACTTGTTTTTTCCATTTAAACTAGGGTGGGACATTATCATGTTGAATTTAAAATACTTTCCATTTTATTTTCCTTTTCAATCACTTCTTCTAAATATTTTTCATTGTACTTCCCTTTTCATGGTCACTTCTTTGTTCTATTTCTCGAATTTTATATTTTTTTTTATTATAGTATAAAAAACATTATTCCTAAATTTTAAAACATTATTGTTAAATTTTATTTTTTTTACTTTTCCATTATTCTAGTTACATTTTATGTAATTCTAAATTTAATTCCCACAAATTTATAAGGTTAGCTTGTTCTCTTTATTTTTTAACTAGAGATATGAAGACGAGCTACCTTACATAATCATATTCTAATTTTATGGTTGCTTTCTTTTGACATATATATGAAAGAGAAACTATGATAACTATTAAAAAAAACATGTTATTATAAAAATAGTTTTTTTTATATTATTGCACTTGAAACCAATTCCAATTCGGTCGTGTATATGATTAGAAAAAAACAAATATATTTCTATAACAAAATATTGATATGAACATATTATTATAATAACATATTTATAGTAAGGGGTGATGGTGTAGGTTTTTTTTTTATAATTGAAAGGAAAAAAGAAATAGAGTTTGTATAACTGATAAGAATCAAAACATTAGCGATGTGGATGCACTAGTTTTTTTCAAGGGCTTAACTGTTCAAAAATCTATAGGGGTCCAAAAGGATATAATGGTTAGGGAAAAACAATAATTCTACTATCCCTATATCACAAAATCCTTTTAAAAACTTCAATTTTTTTAGACATATCTAATGGATTTGTAATGTTGATCCAAGATTTTAAGCAAATTGAAATTTTCCATGTCTTACAAAATAAAATTATGGACGCAGACAGGGAGGTCATCATATGAGCATATTTGCAAGAGGGGATTTATAAATCAAATTAGGGGACTACGAAAACCATGTCCTTACCCGCTCCATGAAACCATGAAGTGTAAGTGCATGAAAGAGTATATGCAACTATTAAAAAGTCTCATCATATAGCTGCAACTGCATGGTAAGTCAAGGGACCGTCATTGTCATTCACATTTCATATCTTGATCATTTGCATGGCCTTTGAAGTTATAAACAATGGATTAATTATGTAGTGCATGTGGATTTATTGAGAAAATATATGTGATATGGCTTGATTCATTTTATTTAAATTCAAGCACCAACTTCAACTCTAATTAATAGAGGAGGTATTTTCTATATATGTTGTGCTTGTATATATCTAGATCTCAGATAGAACAATGAAATTGATGGAACACTGTGACTACAAAAGAGGGTGTAGTTGTGTCTTTTGTGATATTAGGGAGGTGTATAAGGGAATGAAACAATGCAAGTACGATGGAACAAAATATCAATGGAGTACTATGAAATTGACCATCCAGTGGAACAACTTGAATAAGGAATTTGAAAAACAAACCTAGGACCCATCATGATGTGTATATGATTTGATGTAAAACGATAGGTAGGTCAATAAGATCAAAGAATGATGAAGAATATCTTTGTCCTACCTAGGGTCTATCATTGTCGATTAAAATTAGGTACAACATACCTTCACATTCCTAGAAAACTGAAGTTGGTATCGACAAGAAGGATAATGTGAACACAAAGGAACAAGTGTCCCTTGGAATTATGAGAAGATAGAACAAATACTGAATTGTAAATAGGGGATAGATTTGGATAATTTGGATGAGGTAGAAAAGGGTTCAGTGAGGATGAGGAGCAATACTTCTCTTATGTGGAGCATGATTGATGGTGGACATTGGTAGTAGTTAAAACCAATTTGACATAATATGATATCATATTATTGAAATGATCAAATAGAGTTAGTAGTTTTCAAATTGATATTGAGGATTAGTGAATTCAAATGGATAGGTAGTTGAGGGTGGTAATTTTAAGGATCACAATGAAGGGTACTGAGATACATGAGGTGCTACACACAACTAGGATTACAAAGGTAAAATTACTTAGTGTGAATGCTTTGACCAATGGTGATTAGGACTTTTGCTGAGTGAAATGATTCCATCGGGTGTATTGGGATGAGTGTAATTTATTTCCGTAAAAAAACGTGCTTTGTACAAATATCAATGAATGAAATAATGTTAAAACAATTGGGTTTAATGTACAAGAAAAGAGACATGTTCACTAGTAGAATGATCACACAACCTTGTCTTGAGAGGAAAGAATAGTGAGAGTGAATAGGGGAAGGGGTCCCTTGGTTGGGACTCCATGGAGGTATGTGATGGGACCATGAAATGATACCATTTTTGCCTATACATTTAACATTTTTGACTATCGTTTTTCTTGAATAAAGGTCATTTTTTATCTTCATAGTCCCACTATCCACTTCTCCTAGATACCACTGAAAAAATGTATATTTGGATTGTGTTTTCAAGATATATCCGAGTCGTTATACCGAGTCAAGAGAAAGAAGTAAGGTGCAGTGGTGAAGAACATATCCAAGTCGTCAGATCTACGCGCAAGTGATTGTGATTCGTAGATCTTGTAGAACTTCAGAACTTCAACCCTTTGGGAGAATTGGAGTGTACTAGAGTGAAAACTCCCTAAGTCTTGAGTTAATCTAGATCGATCATCAAAATAGACACATTTCAGAATATTATCTTGTTTGGTAGTTCGATGTTCAACATAATTGGAGTGAGCAAGTGCAAATCTTCAGTGATTCAGACATGGTTCTACCCCTCGAAGAGTAGTGGATATTAATAGGTATTTTACATGTTTCATATCTGATGATGGAAACAACAACATGCATAAATTGAATCAGATTGTTTAAGTTATTCTAGAGAATTATTAAGTTTAATAGCCTGACAAAATGCAATTCACTGCACATTTTGTACAATTAGCAATTGTCAGAACCGATCCAAATTGTTACATAGTGAAAAGAAATGGAGGAGGCACATGACACTTACAGTCTAGAGAACGATGTTAGAGGAATGGATGTCGATTTGGGATTTAAAGGGAAAAACTCCAATGGGCATAGGGAAGAAATAGATAAAGATGTGAGCATGATGAAAATCATTAAAAATTTGCAAAAAGATGTCCAAATTCACCAGGAAGATAACGAAAGGCTTAAGAGAGCCAAGGATAAAATGTAAGACTTCAATATGAAGCTAATGTGGATCCTGGAAAGAATTAAAAAGAAGTTGGATAAGGAAAGTGAATCCAACCAATCAGGGAGCCATAGGTTACTTGATGAGGAAAGAAGACCAAAGAGTGATAACAGACATCACCAACACTCCCAAAAGAATTCCCATATGAGAGAACACACTAACTCAATTCCATCCCCTGTCAATAAACATACGAGCTATGGGGTGGATGAGTTGAAAGGAGAAATGAATATGATAAAAGCTCCTACGTTTGTTGCAAAGAACCAGAAGGATGAAGAGGTTGAGACATGGCTAATTGGCATGATAAGATATTTCCAATTGCATAATTATTCCTCACATGCAGAAGGAAGAATCACAGTCTATCAGATGAAAGGAAATGCATCCTTACGATGGGATCAACTTGTGCAAGTGAAACACATCAGAGAGAAGAATGTCACATGGAAGGAATTCAAGAAACATTTTGAAAAGAAGAACTTAAATTGGGCATCATGACTATAGATGAATATGAAAGGATATTTATAGATATGTTGAAGTATGTACTTTTCATTAAGGATGAGACAGTCAAGATCCATAGATATCTGAGTGGGCTGCCACCTTTTATTAGTGAAAAAATCCAATATGATCATCCTAAAGATCTGGAAGAAAATATAAGGAGACAAAAATGCTTATATGATCATCATAAAGGAAAGTGTACTTTCCAAACATCTTGGTAAGGTAAGAGGAATTTTAAGAAGGAGTGGAGTCTAAAGGGAAACAAGCCATCATTTTTCAAAAATATTCCTCAAGGAAAACCAGTTTTGAGGGAGCCCATGATGGCTGAAGTAAGTGGGAAAAGGCCAAGGAACCTATTCAATGTTGGGGCTATAATGGAGATCATAAGTATAGATATTTCTCTCACAGAAAGGAAAGGGTGAGAGTTGTTCACCATGTTCAACAAGCAGAAATAGTGGAGGACATGGGCATACGACTACCTAGGATCTATGCATCTCTGGACAACAAGCAAGTTGAGTTTCAATCACACATGATTGAAGTTGAAGGTATGATCAATAACCATCCCCTTACTATTTTAATTGATTCTGGGGCTAGTCATAGCTATCTATATCCTAAGGTAGTGGACATATTTCAATTACCAAGAAGTAAGCATGGGAAATCTTGGTTGGTTCAACTAGCTACAGGAGCCAAGAGAAAGGTTGTTGAGTTGGTTAAATCATGTCCAGTGGGCATGAATGGACTGAGTACCAAGGAATATTTGAACATATTTCCTTTGGGATCAAAATATTTCCTAATTGGTATGGATTGGTTGGACCAACACCATGCCATATTAAACTATCATAACAAGGCATTCACTTGCTTGGATGAGGAAGGAAATCAAAGAGCAGTCCAAGGAATTCCCAGGGTAGTTACTATATGAGAAATATCAACAATGCAGCTAAAGAAGTGTTACATGAAGGGTTTCCAAATATTTGTAGCCCATATGGGGGAAGCATCTAAGGATAAGGTGCCTAATCTAGAGGATTATGCAGTCCTAGAATATTTTGAAGATGTGTTCAAGGAGGTACCAGGATTACCCCAAAAGATAGATATTGATTTCTCTATACATTTAATGCATGGAGTAGCTCCATTATCAAAGAATCCTTACATAATGAGTACATCAGAACTGAAAGAACTGCAAATACATCTTGAATAAATTTTAAAGAAGGGGTACATATGCCCAAGTGTGTCACCTTGGGGTGCCCCAATGTTATTTGCGAAGAAGAAATATGGGACCCTGATATTGTGCATTGACTTCGGGATAATGGGCACCAAGAATCACTAAAGATGAGCCCATTTGAGGTACTTTATGGTAGAAAGTGAAACACCCCAGTAAGATGGGACAACCCAACCGATAAATTAGTGATTGGGCCAAAGTTGATTAATGAAATGGAAGAGAAAATGTCGAAGATTAAATAGAATTTGAAGCTTTCCCAAGTCGAGAAGAAACTATATTCTCACAAAGGAAGAACCCAAAAGGAATTTAAAGTGGGTGATCATGTTTTATGAAAGGTGAAAGCCAAAAAAAGTTCCGTGAAGTTGGGAAACTGTTACAAGTTGGTAGCCATATAATGTGGTCTGTTTGAAATTCTAGAAAGGATTCGACCAACATATTATATTCTTTCATTGATTGCATGCATGACTATTCATAATGTATTTCATGTCTCATTTCTCAAGAAATATATATATGATGCTAATCGTGTGATTGACTGGAATGTGATTAAGGTGAAGCAATAAGTCACCTTACAAGTGCATCCGGTGTGCATACTAGACTGAAAGAGAAAAAAAACTGTAAAGTCAATCCATAGGGATTGTAAAGTTTCAGTGGAGCTAGTACGGTCCTGAGGACACAACATGGGAGAATGAAGATGTTATGTAGGAAAAATACCTGCATCTTTTTGAAGATTTCATAAATCTTGTTGATGTTGTGTAATTAAGTTACACTGAGGACGGTGCAAAAATAAGGAGATGGGATTGTAATACCCCAAGGATGATCCTCGATTGTAAGTACGAATGTAACATGTTTTGTAGGTTGGTTAGCCGAGTATTTATAAGGTGGTAGGCTTATGTGTTGATTAGGTTGGGATCCTAGGTGTTAAAGTCCAGGAGCCTGTTTTGTACATGTAAAAATTCATATATTTAATATAACAACATTGTTACATGTAGATGGGTCATGAAGAAAGAGTATATGGGACTGGAATCCAATAGGTTGGGTAAGGGAGGAGGCTAAGAGTAGAGCCTAAGAGCCTTATCTTAAGAGCCTAAGCTTAAGAGCGTAGTAGAATAGTATATTATTATTCTAAGAAGTTGTTAAGAGGATATTAATTTATCGTAATTTCCTTTAAGGAGTGGAATGAGTTCCAAGTTGGGGGAACATGCTCCTAGAGAACCAAGTGTCATCCAAAATGCATGCACATTTATGGGGGGGAGTTCTAACCATTCTCACCATGCTGAGCATTCGAACCATTCTCACCCTACTGTCCAATCTCATGATTCCGGAATATGCTAGCCGTCCATTACCCCGAACCATTGTTGAATGCCAAGAACTCAATCCTCTACATAAAACTTGAGTTTATACCCTTGCGACACTTATAACCTACGGGTTTCCTGCATTTTTTCTTATTAGTATCATTCCCCACAACCAATTTCTCTTGCTTCCATCACCATGCCCATGTGTTCAGGAGCGGGATTGAAGAAGTGGGTTGTTAGGGTCGTGGATAGAAGAAGAATGTTGTCATGCCTCTCAGAAACTCTCTCTAAGATAGGGAGTGTGTTGAGGAAGTGATTTCTACTAGAGGGAGTCTAGTAGCAGCTACAAATCTCTAAGAATTCCTGATCCGACCTGTTGCTAAAGCCCAAGGAGAGGGAGGTGAAACAATCAATGGACTATGTGACAATGAAGGTGTACACTCCTGGGGTGGCACAAGCATGTGGGGAATGATATTTTGTGATCTATGGGCCTAGGTGGATCCTTGGAGGAAATACTTCTTATTTTACTATGCAACTTCTAGTTTTCCCTGCCTAGCCTAGGAATCCCTTGCCCAATGGAGTTTAGTCTGAGATCGGTGGAGCAACATGGTCTAAGGCTGGGAGGTTCGTGGAAGGTCTGCACACAATTGGTGTTCTTCAATTGAAATATAAGTACCAATACTTTGTTCAATTACATGCTGTGTATTTATACATGATATAATGAGGATTATTGTGTGTATATGTTGTTATATTTATAGGTTTTTCCTATGAATATTGTATGCATGGTTTGACTTTTATTTCTGCATTATATTGTGTGATAGCAGAATGTAAATCATCTGTAAATTTGTATGTGTTATTGTCTCTTCCACCTTAATATATGTATGAACAAAATGTTTATGTCTCGTTAACAATTGCACTAAATATATGTTTGTGTGTGTGTTTGTGTGTGTATTTGAGCATGAGCATTATCTGAATTAGCATGGCCCAACTTAGGTGGTCAGGAATGTTACAAATTGGTATCATAGCATAAATATGTTTAATCGATGGCGTTGCCTAGCCTGTTGGTGGTTGGGGGCATTACATAAAATTTCTTGAAGTATAACCAGTTTATGGGGTCCTTAAAGAGACCACCCTTAGGGTAAGCAAGGATGTATTCTCCTTGAGTGAGGTAGTGCTTAAAAATGAAGAGGCCTCACTAAAGTTTTTTTAACATCCCTGGACCTAGAGCATCATGGGAGATATCATAGTCTAGAATAAGGTAACCCTCACTGAATGAACAAGGGCATACTTGATCAAATGTGGCCTTAGATAAATTATTGGTTTCTTCATTAATTTGTAATGAAAAGAGTGGATCTTCATCTATGATCTCTAAGGAGAAAAGACATTGTTTTATGGGGTAGTATCCATCAATATCTTGTATGTTATCCATATGGTTGGTATCTTGCACTCGATTGGTAAAATGGTTTCCAGGCCAATGATAAGGTGGAAGGGGGTAAATTCTATGGAAATTTTGATTGTGGTTTGGTAGGCACAAAGTGTATATAAAAGCGGTGTCAATTGGTTTTGTACTTATTGACTATCATTTACAACATGGTTTTAAGGAATTTGTTGACAACCTCAACTAGGTTGTTTTATTGCAGATGGTATGTGGAAGCAAACTCATTGGTGAAGCTAAGAAGGGAAGACAACTCTTGTAACATGTCATTCTATAAATGTTTTCCATGATTCAAAATTAGCTATTGGGGGATGTTGAAATGAGTGATGACAAGATTGAAGATGAACCAGGTGTCAATGTCGATTGTCTTGTTTAATGTTGGCATGGACTCAACCCATTTGGTGAAGTAATAGATGGCCACATTGATGTACTTGCGACCATTGTTGGACGGGGGATTTCACATCATAAAGTTGATGCCCCACCTATAGATGGGACCAATGATAATGATAGTGTTTAAAGGATTTGGTGGAGCTTGAGTTGTGTGAGTGAGTACATGGAACTTTGTAGTTCATTTGAATTCCTAAAAGAAATTATGGAAGAGGGTAGGCCGAACATAATGAGTGTGGACCATTTTTTTAGAAGTGGAAATTCCTGAAAAAATTACTATATAGGTGGCACTATGGAAATCAATCGGGACCCACTCATCCTCCTCGAGTGTGAGACATTGATGCAGGATTGCATCGAGTCAATAAATATATATAATGTCTCCAATGAGAAGATACTGGGGGGCTTGGTGAAAGATACAGTGGTGATCATCCCGAGAGATATGTGGAGCAAAATTATAATTCCCAAATACAGAATACAAACTTAGAAAGGATATGACAACTTGTGATAATGGAATCCCACAAGAGTCTAAAGAAAACATCAAAATTGACCAAGATTGACTCATAAATAAAGTATTCTTACTAAAGATTATAAGTGATTGTGGTCACACAATTGAATTCCTCACTAACTCAACGAAATTACTTTAGTGCAAGGGAGCCATCATTGTCGACACGTGCTAGAGACAAATCAAATTGGAGTTTATGGGGAAAATGTGATCAACTAGCATGATACCAAATAAAGGACCATCGATACCACTAAATGACTTGAATGTAATCAAGTGAGGCCCTAAATCTAGTTTAGGGATTATAATATCAATTTAAATAAGTGAGGGACACTCAAAAGGATGGATTTCAACATTTGTGATTCCATCCTATCTATGTGTATGAGTCTCTGTGTTCATCGTAAGGTGGGAATTAATATGGACAATTGATGATGTAGAATACTATACCAACATAATTTATGTAGGGCTAATACAAATTGTCAAATTCATACACTAAACCTCTCTTTATTCCTATTTTCATTTTCTTTCATTTATTTGATAGTAATATGCTAACCATATTACCTTATATCTTTTAAGACACTTTGAACGTATAAGCCACATGTTTTTCCTTATCCATGTTCTAGGTTGAGAAATTCCTTGATAATCCTCCATACATGGATACAAGATAAATATTTCACTTCAACACTCTTTTTTCCCTATAATTACATATATTTCTAGACAGAAAAAATACTAATTTGATTTTTTATATTTCTAGATAGAAAAAATAATAATTTGATTTTTTAAAATATTTAGAATTGAAGATCTGATACATTTAGAATTTAGAAGTGATTTTGGTCTTTAATTTTTAGATGAATTTCTAAATTTCCTTATTATTTAAATATTGAATATTTTTTTTTCATAAGTCTTTTGATTTTACACGACAACAAAGTCCCTAAAATCCCTTCCTTTAAAAGAAATCATTATTTATGGTGCCTCTATTATTCACGGTGCCATCATTAGAATCCCTTCCTTTACAGAGAGTGATATTATTCGAAAGTCTACACGTCTGTCTCTTGCAAAAGACTATATTCATGGTGCTGCTATTATTTATGTTGCACATTCCCAGGACTTTGATGTAATTGTAGGCTTCGTAAATTCATTCCTATGAGGATGAAATGAGAAGAGCGAGCAAAGTGATTATTATGGAGGAACAACATCACAAACAAATATCGATGCGAGCATTCTCTTCTGGTGGTCTAGTTAAAGTCACGGCTATTGACTATCTATATAAGCACTCAATTGTCTCTCTATTGACTATCTACAACCAAACTATATAGTAGCTTTGAGGTTTAGCAGTGAAGGATTTTTTTTGGATTTTTTCGAGAAAGGAACTAGCCCAACTCCACACCGGCCAAGCGGCCTCGCAATGAATATGACTATAGTTGTGATCGTTCATTTTCTAGTGTTTATTTTAATCCTAGGGAATAACTTAGGATTGATGAAAGAGACATTCTCTTATTGGAAGACCTTAGGCTTGCTGAGAGAGGTAGTGACAAAGTAGGTGTTTGCTTATTGGAAGATCATGTTCATGTTGTTACTCCTCCTTTTCTTGATCACTCGAATCCTTTATGAATTAGCCTTATTTGGGATAATTTAGGTGGGGGACACACATGGTGACAATGAAGGTGGAATATCGCTTGAATTAAAAATTTCACCAATTTAGGTGGGGGGGACACATGGTGACAATGAAGGTGGAATATCGCTTAAATTAAAAATTTCACCAATTTGGTGTTCCATCTCATTAGCGTTCCTGGAAGCGATGCAATGGGATGACATGTTGGGTAAAGAAGCATTGAGAAATAGATCAAGAGTGTGCTACATAGAGTGAGACAAGGGAAAACTTATGGGTTGGGTGAAGACATCTATAAATTCTTCGAGTGAGGGATTCATGGCAGGAGGTACATGAGTATTATGATTGTCTGGGTTAATGGAGGTGAACTAAGCATAAAGAGATGCATTAGTTCTGACTGACTTGATTAAGGGTCACTTGGTCAGTAATATTCTGGGTGGATTTAAGAGAAGAAGAAGTTAGCACATAGGTTCATCCCACAAGTTGCAAGTGATATTGATGGGATTTGACATGGTACACAATGTGTCGGGATTTTTTGTAGGGAAGTCCAAATAAAAATTCTGGAGAGTCCAAAGGGGAGAAATTGCATGTGACTATATCCCGAAATGGGCCAATGGCGAAAGTGACTGCACAACACTGAGAAACTATGACATGAGGGCGTCACTTTTGTACCCAACAAATTTGGTATGATGTTGGATGTGGAGTATTAGGGAGTTAGAGGCATTGTACAAGGTCTTGTGAGACGAGGTTCTTATGGTTTCCATTGTCCATAATGAAGGTGGCCAATTTATGTCTAATATGGAAATTATGGGTGAACCAGGGAAGAGTAGATGTTCATGGTTCATTATAAATCATCAATATGAGGGATGGGTCCACTTTGGTAGGATTATCGATGGATACAAGTGCACTAGTTGTAGGGGATTCGAGTGGAGCCATCTCTGTGAACAAAGTTTTGATGATGCATAAATTATTAAGTGCACGATAATATGTAGAATAATTCGAATTTGTTTTGCGGAAATTATGGGTGAACCAGGGAAGAGTAGATGTTCATGGTTCATTATAAATCATCAATATGAGGGATGGGTCCACTTTGGTAGGATTATCGATGGATACAAGTGCACTAGTTGTAGGGGATTCGAGTGGAGCCATCTCTGTGAACAAAGTTTTGATGATGCATAAATTATTAAGTGCACGATAATATGTAGAATAATTCGAATTTGTTTTGCGGAAAGAACACCATGGCACATTATGGGATGATATAGGAGAGGTCTAAGGACCAGAGGAGGGCCGATTAGGCGAATTACTTTATGTTCCACGTATAATGCTCAAAGAAAATCCTTGTCGAAGGAAGGAATTTCGAAACAAATCTACTTCATACCTTGAGAAACTTCAGAATCCTGAAATAAATAATTTGTTGTAAATATCGTACCGACGATTTCTATTATAATCTTATTTGCAGCGCTATTATGGCACCATATGGTACTCCATAGGAAGACGGTGGGTATGCTCCCATTTGTGTATGCTTCCATATATAACTAATTTCCTATTTTCCTTACTTACCACATATCTGAAAAGTATAGAGTACGTTGTAAAGACAATGAAGGGAAGTTATTATAAATGTATTTTCTATGATTTATTGGGCAAGGAAATCCTCAACAGCCACATAGAGTAGTCTATGTTATTCAATCTATAGATATTTCTATTTTTTCTTTAAAATAAATTAGAAAAAAGGATTACGCCTATCTTCACTTTAAAATAAATTAGAAAAAAAATTAAGCGTACGCTCTCCAAAGCTCTCGAAGAATTGTTATTACAGATTCCACACCTATTGGGCACATTCATGCCCCCAGAGTAATGGGAGATATGCTCTTTTTTCCCAACTTAGAATTTAGGCTCCACGTTGGATTTAGAATGTGTCTCTAGGCGCACTAAGACCTAATGAAAGAGATTAATGGGTTGTATAATGCGCTTCTAGAGGCAACAACACCTAATATTGGATTGTAGAATGTGTCTTTGGGCTCAGAAAGACCTAATATATTCTCAGAAAGAGATTATTGGGTTCTATAATGAATTTATAGAAGCAATAACACCTCATATTGGACTGCATAATGTGTCTCTGAGGCAGCAAGACCTAATACATTCTCATAAAGATATTGTTGGGCTGTAAAGATATTGTTGGGCTGTAGAATGAGCCTCTAGAGGAAACAAGACCTAATACATTCTCAGGAAATAAATTGTCTGAATGGAAAATTCCACCATTCGAGGATGTTTCATTCCACTGCAAATGTACTACCGGATGGCAAGGATTTTGTACGAGGAATCTATGGTGCTGTAGTGAAAACACCTCCAATGTGTGTTGCAACAACCTCTGGATGTTGCATGCTATTTGAGGCATCGACAGTGGAATACCAAGTGGGAAAATGCAACAACCACACAAATATTACATTCTTGTTTAAAGATGCAGGCGTTTATAACGCAATAGGAATCCATCGTCTACATACAACACTCTCCACATCACTCTAATCGTATATTTGGACTTACCTAGGATTTTATTTTCTACTTTATTGAAATAATATACATAGCACTCTTCGATTTAAACTCAACCACGTTAATGTTAAATATTGTGTTCATGATTAAAGCCGTGGGTTGTTTAATTGCAGAATAGGCATTCATATAGGCATTCCAAAAAAAAAAAAAAAAACCCATCACATATCCAGGTTTAATCTATCTATAAAAGGATCACTCGATGTTTGTACGTAGCATCACCAATACACTCTATCAAAAAGAGGATATAATAACTGAGAAAGATTTCTTTGAAGAATGCAACATATCCTTCCACGTGATACTTCTTTCTCACTATTCAGTTTAAGCTATATAGCTTTGTTGAAGAATATATTACAACTACTCCATAACTTCATCGTCAATGAATTTATTCTTTTATGTAATTAATCTTTTATTTTATGTATTTAAAGTTTATCCAATTTGCTTGTCTCTTTGTCAATTAATTAATACTAATAACTTGGTTAGATTGGTACAAAACTTTGAGTCAATAACGTGGCTAGAATGGGATAAAACTTTGGATACAATGAGTCATAAGTTTTGTTAATTAATTAATACTTATAACTTGGTTATATTGTTAGATTTGTATAAAATTTTAGATACAATAAACAAAATAACTTGATTAAATTGGTATAAAACTTTGGATATAATGAGTCAAAAAGATTTATTTGGATGCTAATACATGGTCTTTCTCTTTATATTTGTTTCTCACTCTTCAAGTCAAGATATAGATTTAGCTATAGCTTATTCAAATCAAGATATAGCTTAGGCTAAAAAGATATTATGGATGTTTATAACTTCATAGGCTAAGTTATATCTAAATACAATATTTGGTTAACCATTGTTTTTGAGTTGTAAGTTAGTTTTGAAAAAATAAAATCAATATATATTTTAGTGGTAGCATTGAATTTTTAATGTACAAGGTATTGAGGATTAAAGATAATCTTTTCAACTATTGTTAACCATACTGAAACATTGTTAATCAACCTGGTCAATTTTTTTTTTTTGTAAATAAGAAGTATATGTTATATTAAGAGCCTACTAAAGCTGATAAAAGTGTCAAAATACAACAATATATTGGCTGCAGTTACTAGACTGCTCCAACATAGGGGAAACCAATCCAACGAGCCCCCCCCCAATTCAAAAGTTTAAGAAAGTCATACGGGCTAAAAAAAACAAAGTACAAACTCACAGTCATCTAAACTATGAACCTTAGAAAACTTGACAAACAACACCAATAAGCTAAACACCTGGCAGATAGCCTATCCACGTGGTTCGGAGGTCCTCTGTCCATGGTTCTTCTTCAATGCACGTCGGCTGATCATCCCATCTTTTTTCCTTTCTCTCATCACGCGCCGTGTCCTCAGGTTGTCCTCGTCTCTCCACCTTCTCTTGCTTCTCTTCTGTTGGTCGCTGTATTCCATCCATGTCCGCACCCGTAGCGGTATTAGGTGCCTTCCCTGGAGCAGAGTCAACCGGGTCCGAGGCGAGCTTCGAGTGCATAGTAGAGATTAAATGAATAAAACTCGCTACGTTGTCGTATGTGTCTTGCAGGCGATACTTAAGGTCCGCCACCTTCATCCTTAGCTCAAAAAATAAGTCATACAAAATGACCAGTCGATCCCTGAAGTGCTCGCTCTCGAGGTGGTCCGCAGGGTGGAGGCGCACACGTTTAGGGTCTCCATATGCTTGTGGTGCCCCACTCAGAAGGCGCGAAGGTACAGGAATAGACAATGGTGCTGAGAATTGCATCCGGGGGTCCTAAGGGCATCTCAGAAGCGGAGCCGACCCTCGTGGAATGGTAGCCATGGAGTGAGGAAGCATACACTGCGAAGGTGGCGGGGAGACGACTGTGGATGGAGTTGGAGGACGGGAGGATGAACAAGTGGAAGGTGAAGTTGAAGGCGAGACCGTGTGTCGATGGGGCGTCCAGGGAGAGCCCCTGCTTGGCCTTCCTCTAAGTCATGCCTTCATGGGTGCAGGTGGACTGGTCTGGGCGCAAATATACCAAAGGTGCAGGGAGGTAACTGAAACTACAACAATTCGGTAGGTGAAATCCAGGTTCCATGTGCGCCGTGAAGGGAGGAGCCCTTCAGACCGCACACAGGGATTGATAATCAGAACTGCGAGCCAAGACATAAAACAAAATGCGAAGGTGAAAAAGCTGGCGTTAATGCCCATTACCACGACGTTAAATGTGATTAAACTCCCAGGAGGGCAATAGTCTATGGCACGAGCCCATCACGTGGCTCTGTGTCACATCGGATTGTGTCTGCTCCCAGCCGTTGCCACGAGGAACCCACTGGCACCCCATCCGGGGATCAACATGGTAAATTTTAGTCA
>JZKD02S0074423.1:304364-319977 GCA_000966675.3 Picea glauca | reverse complement strand
GGAGACTAGGAGGTATAATTACAACTAATGGCCTAAAGCCGACATAAATAAAATAAAATTACTAATATAATATGCCCCAATTAAGGGGTAATGAGCTAATATTAGGGCTTAACAATTTCTCTATAAATTTAATGCTTGGAGAAGCTCCATTATCAAAGACTCCTTACAGAATGATTACACCATAATTGAAAGAACTGCAAATGAAGCTTGAATAAATTTTAAATAAGGGGTACATACGCCCAAGTGTGTCCCATTGCGGTGCCCCAATGTTATTTGGGAAGAGGAAAGATGGGACCTTGATATTGTGCATTGACTTTGGGTAGTTAAATAAAGTAAATATAAAGAACAAGTATCCTCTACCAAGGATTGATGATCTCTTTGATCAGTTGAAGAATGCAAGGATATTTTCAAAGATAGATATCATATCGAGATACCATCAAGTAAGGATTAAATATGAATACATCAACAAGACCACCTTCAGGACAAGGTATGGTGATTATGTGTTCACAATGGTGCCATTTGGGTTATCAAATGCACAAGTTGTTTTCATGTGCTTAATGACTTGCATTTTTCGAGAATATTTAGACAAGTTTGTCATTGTCTTTCTAGATGACATCCTTGTATGTTCCAATTTGGAAGAAGAAAGTGAGAATCATTTGAGGATGGTGTTTCAAGTGCTAAGATATCATTAGTTGTATGCCAAATTGAACAAGTGCTTATCTTATCAAAACAAAATTCATTGTTTGGGACATATCATATTTGAAGAATGGATAACAGTGGACCCTAAAAAGATTGAGGCCATTAAAGGGTGGACAACACCTGAGAGTGTGACATAATTCAGATCCTTCATGGGTCTATATGGCTACTAAAGAAGGTTCAATGTAGGGTTTTCGAGAATAGATCATCCCATCACTTCCTTGCAAAGTAAAGGGAAGAAGTTTCAATGGACAATAAAATGTGAAATGAGCTTCCAACAATTGAAGAAAATGTTAACCAATGCTCAAATTATGAATATTGGAGATTCGAATGAAGAATTCATGGTTTGCACAGATGCATGCAAAAAAGGACTAGGTGGAGTCCTCAACCGGAATGGGTTTGTGATATGATTTGAATATAAGAAATTGAAATATCATGAAAGGATCTATGCCACTCATGATTTGGAGTTGGCATCCATAGTGCACGCTTTAAATAAATGGAAACACTACCTCATGGGAAGAAGTTTTCAGATGAGAACAAACTATAATGGTCCGAAATATTTTTTTTACCAACCTACTTTGAATCTTAGGTGGAGTAGATGGTTGGAATTCTTATGTGAATATGGATTTGGTATCAAGCACATTAGCATGATCTACATGAACAAGAGAGTGCATGAAATTCATGCTACAACCAGGAGAGTGCATGAACTGCATGCTACAACCATTAGCATGTATCAAACGGATTTTAAATGAATAATTTCTAAGGCTACAAAAGTTGATTTACAGTACATGGAATTGGTAACTAAATTGCAGCAAGGTAAAATGCAGAAGAAAGATGAAGATTATGAATTTGGAATTGATGGAATTCTCTTGTACAGAAACAGATCTTATGTACCCAATTCTCCAGAATTGAGGAGTGTGATTTTAAAAGAGATTCATACGGTACCTTATGCGGGACACCCAGGATATCAGAAAATAGTTTCAACAGTCAAGAGCCCTTATTACTGGCCAGGCATGAAGCAAGAAATTGCAAAATACATCACCAAATGTATGGAGTGTCAAAGGGTGAAAGATGAGCATATACACCCAAATGGGTTTCTACAACCATTACCCATTCCCGAGTGGAAGTGGGAAGTAGTGACAATGGATTTCATCGCAGGATTACCCATATCAAACAAGAAACATGATTCCATCATGGTGGTGGTGGATAAGCTTACGAAGGTTGCCAATTTTATTCCCTTGAAGACTACTCACAAGGTATCTAATGTTGTTTATATTTATATGAGGGAATTAGCACACTTTCATGGCATACCCAAGAAAATTGTGTCTGACAGAGACCCAAAATTTACCTCAAAGTTTTGGAGAAGATTATTCAAAGGGTTCAGAATGAACCTGAACTTCAACACAACTTATCATCCTATGTTTGATGGAAAAACAAAAAGAGTAAATCAAGTGATAGAATATATGTTAAGAATGTATGTGATGGACAAACCATCTAGATGATAAGACTACCTACACTTGGTGGAGTTTGCTTACAACAATGGGAACCAAGAATCATTGAAGATGAGTCCATTTAAGGCACTTTATGGAATAAAGTGCAACACCCCAGTAAGTTGGGACAACCTAGCTTATAAAGCAGTGGTTGGGACAAATTTGATTAAGGAAATGGAAGAGAAAATGCCCAAGATCAAATAGAATTTGAAGGTTTCCCAAGATAGGTAGAAAAGATATTATGACAAAGGAAGAATCCATAAGGAATTTAAAGTGGGTGATCATGTTTTCTGAAAGGTGAAAGCCAACAAAATATCCCTGAATTTGGGAAACTGTTCCAAGTTGGAAGCTATATATTATGGGTCGTTTGAAATTCTAGAAAGAATTGGATCAATATCTTATATGCTTGCATTTCCTGCATGCATGACTATTCATAATGTATTTCATGTCTCATTGCTCAAGAAATATTTATTTGATGCTAATCATGTGATTGACTGGAATGTGATTCAGGTGGAGTAAGAAGGCAACTTACAAGTTCATCCAGTGCACATACTAGATCAAAAGAGAAAGCAACTACAGAGTCGAGCCATAGGGCTTGTAAAGGTTCAGTGGATCTGGTATGGTCCTGAGGACATAACATGGGAGCATGAAGATGCTATGTGGGCAGAATACCCACATCGTTCTGAAGATTTTGGAAATCTTGTTGATGTTGTGTAATTAAGTTGCACTAAGGACAGTGAAAAAATAAGGGGAGGAGATTGTAATACCCCAAGGACGAGCCTCAGTTGTAATTACAAATGTAACATGTTTTGTAGGTTGGTTAGCCAAGTATTTATAAGTTGGTAGGCTTATGTGTTGATTAGGCTGGGAGCCTAAGTGTTAAATGCCAGGAGCCTATTTTGTACATGAAAAATTTCATATATTTAATATAACAACATTGTTGCATGTAGATGGGCCATGAAGAAAGATTATGGGGGATTGAACTCCACTAGGTTGGGAAAGGGAGGAGGCTAAGAGTATAGCCTAAGAGCCTAAGCTTAAGAGCCTAGTATAATAATATATTATTATTATAAAATGTTGTAAAGAGGATATTAATTTATCCTAAGTTCCTTTAGGGAGTGGGATGAGTTCCAAGTAGGGGGAATGTGCTCCTAGAGATCTAAGTGTCATCCAAAACACATGCATATTCATGGGGGGGCGTTCTCAGCATTCTCACCATCCTGAGCATTCAAACCATTCTCACCCTATTGTTGAATCTAATGATTCCAAACCATTCTCACCCTACGTTTTGTCCTGTCAGTACCATTCCCCGTGCCCAGTTTCTGTTGCTGCCATAACCGTGCCTGTGTGTTGAGGAGTGTGACTGAAGAAGCGGGTTGTCAGGCTTGTGGATATAAGAAGCAGGTTGTCAAGACTCTGAGAAACTCTATCTGGGTGAGAGAGTGTTTTGAGGAAGTGAGTTTTCCTTGAGGGAGTCCATTAGCAGCTACAGAGCTCTAAGAATTCCTGATCCGACCTGTTGTTGAAGCCCAAGGAAAGGGAGGTGTAGCATCTGATGGACTATGTGACAGTGAAGTTGTACACTCTTGCGGTGGGACACACTTGTGGGGAATGATATTCCATGAGGTATGGGCGTAAGTGGATCCTTGTAGCAAATCCTTCCTGTTGTACTGTGCAACTTCTTATTGTCCCTACCTACTCTAAGAATATATTGCCTGGTGGAGTTTAGTCCTAGCTCAAGGGAGCAGCGTGGTCTAAGGCTGGGAGGTTCATGAAAGGTCTTCATGTAGTTGGTACACTTCAATTAAAATATAAGTACCAATCATTTGTTCATTTACATGTTGTCTATTTGTACATGCTATAATGATGAGTATTTCCTGTATATGTTGTTATATTTATGGTTTTTGCCTATGAATACGGTATCCATGGTTTTACTGTTATTTCTACAGTATGTTGTGTGATAGAAGAATGTAAATCATCTGTAAATTTGTATTTGTTATTGTCGTTTCCGCAATAATATATGTATGAATATGAATATAATGTTTATGTCTCGCTATAAATTGCACTATGTGTGTGTGTGTGTGTATTAGAGCATGAGCATTATTTGGAGTCATGGCCTGGCCTAGGTGGCCAAGAATGTTACAAATTGGTATCAGAGAAGAAATATGTTTACTCCATGATGTTTCCCACCCTATTGGTGGTTGGGGGTAATACATAAAATTTCTTGAAGAACAACCAATTTACGGGGTCTTTAAAGAGGCCACCCTCAGGGTAAGAAAGTATGTATTCTCCTCGAGTGAGGTAGTTCTTAAAAATGAAGAGGCCTCACTAAAGTGTTTCTAACATCCCTGGTCCTAGAGCATGATGGGAGATATCATAGTCTAGAATAAGGTCATCTGTACTGAATGAACAAGGGATTGTTTGGCGATCAAATGTGGCCTTAGATAAATTCTTGGTTGCTTCATTACTTTGTAATGAAAATAGTTGATCTTCATATATGATGTCTAAGGGAGAAAAGGCATTTTTTATGGGGTATTATACATAAATAGCTCGTATGTTATCCATATGGTTGGTATCTTGTACTCGATTGGTAAAATGGTTTCCAGGCCAATGATAAGGTGAAAGGGGGTAAATCCTATGGAAATTTTGACTGTAGTTTGGTAGGCACAAAGTGTATAGAAAAGTTGTGTCAATTGGTTTTGTGCTTATTGACTTTCCTTTATAGCATGGTTTTGAGGAATTTGTTGACAACCTCAACTAGGTTTTTTTATTGAAGATGGTATGGGGAAGAAAACTCATGGGTGAAGGTAAGAAGGGAAGACAACTCTTGGAACACTTCATTTTATAAATGTTTTCCATGATTGAAAATTAGCTATTGGGGGACCCTCAAATGAGTGATGACATGATTGAATAAGAACCAGGTGCTAATGTCCACTGTGTTGTTGAATGTTGGCATGGTCTCAATCCATTTGGTGAAGTAATATATGGCCACATTGATGTACTTGTGACCATTGTTGGATGGGGGATTTCACATCATAAAGTTGATGCCCCACCTGTAGAAGGGACCGACGGTAATGATAGTGTTTAAAGGATTTGGCAGAGCTTGATTTTTGTGAGTGAATACCTGGAATTTCGTACTTCATTTGAATTCCTAAATGGATTTATGGAAGAGGATAGGCCAAAAAAAACCATTGTAGACCATTTTTTGAGAAGTGGAAATTCCTGAAACATTTCCTCTATAGGTGCCACTATGGAAATCACTTGGGACCCACTCAACCTCCTCGAGTGTGAGAAATTGATGCAGTATTGTATCAAGAAACTAAATATATAGAATTTATTCAATGAGGAGATACGAAGGGGGCTTGGTGAAAGATACACTGGTGATCATCCCAAGAGAGACGTGGAGAAAAATTATGATGCACAAATAGGTGAGGATATATTTGTACCATGGGTCATCGAATGATATTACAAAAAATTCTTCATCGTAGAAGTTGTCATTCACTAGTGGTTCTTGATGTTTGATGACAAATTAGTGATGAACTCAGTAAGTATGAGCACCTTATTACTCTTAGGAGTACTAAACTCTAGATCAAATTCTTCGAGAATGATAATCCACCAGGCATACTTTCCATTGATAAGTCATCGATTGAGTAAGTATTTCATGGGGTTGGAATTTTCTATAACTTTTGTGGTCTGTAAAAAAATTTGATGACATATTTTTTTGATTGCATGGACTATGGCGTCTAATTTCTATGCATGATTGTAATTCGAGGTAGGTTCTGATAGATTCTTTCTCATGTATTATATGAAATTCTCTCAATAGTCATCTCCCTATTGGAAAATAATTCCTTTTTAAGAAGAATATAGATAAAGGATATAATACTTATTAAATTCTAAAGGACCGATTAATCAGGACTTCAATAGAGAGTATTTACATGCATAAAATTCTTGTTGAGCTTAATCATCCCATCTTAAGGGGATTTCCTCACATACAAGTCATAAAAATCCATGTCCACAAGAGGCATAGTCAAGGACGAAGCATCAAAAAAGTTGGTATTTACTTGTATATTTTGCAATTGGCAAAAATGTTTTGAAGGAGGAAACTCATTGATATCTAGGATTTTCAAGGGATCCACCATGATTCCTTGTCGGGGAATGATGAAACCCAATAAACATCCAATAGTTACCCATAAGACATGCTTGAGGGGGTTCAACTAAATCTTGTACTTTATATACCTCTGAAAGATGATGAAAAGGTGTTTAAGGTGTTCAGAATGCTTGCTTGAATTGGTCGTAAGGTCATCCAAGACAAGCTAAGATGAGGGAGGAGAGATCATCAAAGACATAAGTCATAGTCGATTGGAATGAGGCTCCAATTGTTTTGGGACCAAAAGACATGATGTGATAGGCGAAAGAACCATGTGTTGTGGTGAAAGTGAATTTGTTTCATTGTTGATTATTCATATGCTCTTATTAAACACAAATTAAATTGTTTTCTATTTTAATGATTGAATCAATTATTGATTTCATATTCACTCTTCGTTTTGAAAATCTTATCTAGGTGATTATTTTTAAGACTACATTTAGTTCTATTTTAGAATTGTATTTGTAATTTATATTTTAATAAATCAACACTAAGTCTAGTACTTTTAGTTTGACAATCAAACATGATGAGTTTTCTATAACATCAATTAAGTAAAAAAAAATACCTTTATACCATAAAAAAAGTGGGCATTTAGTATTAATACGAAATACAAATTTGGAAAGGATAGGACAACTTGTGATAATGGAATCCCATAAGAGTCTAAAGAAAACATCAAAATTGACCAAGATTGACTCATAAATATAGTGTTCTTATTAAAGATTATAAATGATTGTGGTCACAAAATTGAATTCCTCACTAACTCAATGGAAGTACTTTAGTGCAAGGGATACATCATTACCGACATTCCTCACTAACTCAATGGAAGTAATTTATTGCAAGGGATTCATCATTGCTGACATGGGATAGAGACACATCAAATGGGAGTTTATGGGGAAAATGTGATCAACTAGGGAATGCCACGAAATAAAGGACCATCGATACCACTAAATGACTTGAATGTAATCAAGTGAGGCCCTAAATCTAGTTTAGGGATTGTAATATCAATTTAAATAAGTGAGGAACAATCAAAAGGAGGGATTTCAACATTTGTGATTTCATCGTGTCTATGTGTATGATTCTTTGTGTTCATCCTAAGGTGGTAATTAATACAGCTAATGTGTGATGACAAAAAATATACCAACATAATTTATGTAGGGCTAATACAAATTGTAAAATTCATACACTAAACCCCTCTTTATTCCTCTTTTCCTTTGCTTTCATTTATTTGATAGTAATATGCTAACCATATTACCTTATCTCTTTTAAAACACTTTGAATGTTTAAGCCACATGTTTTTCCTTGTCCATGTTTTAGGTTGAGAAATTCCTTAATAATCCTCCATACATGGATACAATAAATATTTCACTTACACTCTTTTGTTCCTATAATTACATATATTTCTAGATAGAAAAAATACTAATTTGATTTTTTATATTTCTAAATAAAAAAAATAATAATTTGATTTTTTAAAATGTTTAGAATTGGATATCCTATACTTTTAAAATTTAGAAGCTATTTTAGTCTTTAATTTTAAGATGAATTTCTAAACTTCCTTATTATTTAAATATTGAAAAAAATTTAAATTGTCATATATCTTTTTATTTTACACAACAACAAAATCCCTAAAATCCCTTCCTTTAAAAGAAGTCATACTTCTCCATGTTAGATGGATGATTAGAAAATAAGCCATCCACCATGATTAATCTTTAAATCTTTCCCATATTATAAGCAAAATTCCATTAACTATAAAACTTAATTTTATAAGGCAATACTTTCAAAATAAGCCTAAGATCAAACTTCAATTCTCAATGCAACTTTTTCAAAATTGACAAAAAATAATTAGGAAAAATAAATATGTGTGAAAAAATATATTTTACAATCAAGTACAAATGGATTGTATTATTTTCCATATTAAATGTCATATTTACTATGTCAAATGTTATATTCAAGAAATATTGAAAAAAAGACACATTTAAATGTTTAGTTGTGAACGTTCTATTCATCATTTCCATGGAAAATCCATTGACCTTATTATGCACTTGAATGTTAGAGGAAATGTATAAAGCATTCTTCTATATGTTATGAATATTTTCTAAAGTAAAGAAAAGACTCCTTAGTCATATAGATATGCCTTTGAGGAACTGTATCCATATGAGAGATTGTGTTGAGGAAGTGAGTTCTCCTGGAGGGAGTACAGTAGTAGCTACAGAGCTCTGAAAATTCCTGATCCAACCTATTGTTGAATCCTGAGGAAAGGGAGGTGTAGCATCTGATGGACTGTGTGATAGTGATGTTGTACACTCCTAGGGTGGGACAGGCATGTGGGTAATGAGATTCCATGAGATATGGGAGTAAGTGGCTCCTTGGAGGAAATCCTTCTTATTGTACTGTGCAACTTCCTATTGTCCCTACATAGCCTACGAATCCCTTGCCTGGTGTAATTTATTCCCAGCTCGGGGGAGCAACATGGTCTATGGATGAGAGGTTCATGGAAGGTCTACACACAGTTGGTGTACTTCAATTAAAAGATAAGTACCAATCCTTTGTTCATTTACATGCTGTGTATTTTTGCATGCTATAATGAAGAGTATTTCCTGTATATGTTGTTATATATATGGCTTTTTCCTGTCAATATTGTATTCATGGTTTTACTGTTATTTATGCATTAATATCATAGTCTAGAATAAGGTCACCCTCACTGAATGAACAAGGGCATACTTAGCGATCAAATGTGGTCTTCAATAAATTCTTGGTTGCTTCATTACTTTGTAATGAAAAGATTTGATCTTCATCTATGATCTCTAAGGAGAAAAGGCATTTTTTTATGGGGTAGTATTCATCAATAGCTCGTATGTTATCCATATGGTTGGTATCTTGCACTCGATTTGTAAAATGGTTTCCATGCCAATGATAAGGCGGAAGGGGGTAAATCTTATGCAAATTTTGAATGTGGTTTGGTAGGCAAATAGTGTATAGAAAAGAGGTCTCAAATGATTTTGTTCTTATTGGCTGTCCTTTATAGCATGGTTTTGAGGAATTTATTGACAATCTCAACTAGGTTTTTTTATTGCAGATGGTACGTTGAAGCAAACTCATGGGTGAAGCTAAGAAGGGAAGACAAATATTGGAACACTTCATTCTATAAATGTTTTCCATGATTCAAAATTAGCTATTGGGGGACCCTGAAATGAGTGATGACATGATTAAAGAAGAACAGGGTGCCAATGTCCACTATGTTGTTTAATGTTGGCATGGCCTCAAACCATTTGGTGAAGTAATAGATGGCCACATTTATGTACTTGTGACCATTGTTGGATGGGGGATTTCACATCATAATGTTGATGCCCCAATTGTAGAAGGGACCAACAGTAATGATAATATTTAAATGATTTGGTGGATCTTGAGTTTTGTGAGTGAATACCTGGAACTTCGTACTTCATTTGAATTCCTAAATGGAATTATGGAAGAGGGTAGGACAAACATAACCAATATAGACCATTTTTTGAGAAGTGGAAATTCCTAAAAATTTTCCTATATAGGTGCCACTATGGAAATCACTCAAGACCCACTCATTCTCCTTAAGTGTAAGACATTAATGCAGGATTGTATCGAGCCACTAAATATATAGAATGTGTCCAATGAGGAGATACTGGGGGGATTGGTGAAAGATACATCGGTGATCATCCCAAGAGAGATGTGGAGAAAAATTATGATGCACAAATAGGTGAGGATATCTTTGTACCATGGGTCATCGAATGATATTACAAAAAAATCTTCATCGTATAAGCTGACATTTACTCGTGGTTCTTGATGTTTGACAACAAATTGATGAACTCACTAAGTATGAGCACCTTCTTAATATTAGGAGTACTAAAATATAGATAAAATTCTTGGAGAATTATGATCCACAAGGCATACTTTCCATTGATAAGTCATTGATTGAGTAAGTATTTCATGGGGTTGGAATTTTCTATAACTTTTGTCGTCTGTAAAAAAAATTAATGACATAATTTTTTGATAGCATGGACTAAAGCATCTAATTTGTACTCATGATTGTAATTCAGGGGAGGTTCTGATAGCTTATTTCTCACGTATTATATGAAATTATATGGTTTTCAAGGGATCCACCATGATTCCTTGTTGGGGAATGATGAAACCCAATAAACATCCAGTAGTGACCCAAAAGACATACTTGAGGGTGTTCAACTAAATCTTGTAATTTCTACACCTATGAAAGATGATGAAAATGTGTTTGAGGTGTTCAGACCGCTTGCTTGATTTGGTCATAAGGTCATCCAAGACAAGTTAAGATGAGGTAGGAGAGATCATGAAAGACATAAGTCATAGCTGATTGGAATGAGGCTCCAATTGTTTTGAGACCAAAAGGCATGACGTGATAGGTGAAAGTACCATGTGTTCTGGTGAAAGCGAATTTGTTTCATTGTTGATTATTTATATGTTGTTATAAAACACAAATTAAATTGTTTTCTATTTTAATGCTTGAATCAACTATTGATTTCATATTCACTCTTTGTTTTGAAAATCTTAGCTAGGTGATTATTTTTAAGACTACATTTAGTTCTATTTTAGAATTGTATTTATAATTTATATTTTAATAAATGAACAATAAATCTAGTACTTTTAGTTTGACAATCAAACATGAGGTGTTTTATATAACATCAATTAAGTAAAAAAAAAATACCCTTATACCATAAGAAAAATGGGCATTTAGTATTAATACAAAATACAAATTTGGAAAGGATAAGACAACTTGTGATCCCATAAGAGTCTAAAGAAAACATCAAAATTGACCAAGATTGACTCATAAATAAAGTGGTCTTACTAAATATTATAAGTGATTGTGGTCACAAAATTGAATTCCTCACTAACTCAACGAAAGTACTTTAGTGCAATGAAGCCATCATTGCCGACATGGGCCAGAGACAAATCAAATGGCAGTTTATGGGGAAAATGTGATAAACTAGGGAATGATACCAAATAAAGGACCATAGATACCACTAAATGACTTGAATGTAATCAAATGAGGCCCTAAAGCTAGTTTAGGGCTTATAATATCAATTTAAATAAGTGAGCGACACTCAAAAGGAGGGATTTCAACATTTTTGATTTCATCGTGTCTATGTGTACGATTCTTTGTGTTCATTCTAAGGTGGGAATTAATATAGCTAATGAGTGATGCAAAAAACTCTACCAACATAATTTATGCAGGGCTAATACAAATTGTAAAATTCATACACTAAACCCCTCTTTATTCCTCTTTTCCTTTTCTTTTATTTATTTGATAGTAATATGCTAACCATATTACCTTATCTCTTTTAAGACACTTTGAATGTTTAAGCCACATGTTTTTCCTTATCCTCCATACATGGATACAAGATAAATATTTCACTTCAACATTCTTTTGTTCTTGTAATTACATATATTTCTAGATAGAAAAAATACTAATTTGATTTTTTATATTTCTAGATAGAAAAAATAATAATTTAATATTTTAAAATATTTAGAAGGGGAGATCCTACACATTTATAATTTAGAAGTGATTTTAGTCTTTAATTTTTAGATGAATTTCTAAATTTCCTTATTATTTAAATATTGAAAAAATATAAATTGTCATAAATCTTTTGATTTTAGACAATAACAAAGTCCCTAAAATCCCTTCCTTTAAAATAAGTCATACTTCTCCATATTCAATAGATGATTATCACGTAAGCCATTCACCATGTTTAATATTTAAAGCTTGCCCACATTATAAGAAAAATTCAATTAACTATAAAACTTAATTTTATAGACAATAGTTTCAAAATAAGCTTAAAATCAAACTTCAATTCTCAATACAACGTTTTCAAAATTGAGAAAAACTAATAAATATGTGTGAAAAAATATATTTTACAATCAAGTATAAATGGGTTGTATTATTTTCATATTAAATGTCATATTTATTATGTCAAATGTTATATTCAAAAAATATTTGAAAAAAAATACATTTAAATAAATTTATTTTGATTTTAAAATATAAAAAAAAAAAATTTAAAAATTTTATGTATTTGTTCATTTTGACTAGTTTAGTAGATTAAGGTGTGGATTTAATTTGTTAAGTAATTCAAGTTTAATACCTAAAAATCCAACTATGTTAAGAGTTAATACAGATTAAACCAAATTCAATCAAACCCCCAAAAAATAAAATATTTTATGAATTTAAAATTCAAATAAATCTTTAATATACTATTTTTTTAAATTAAAATAAATAAATTAAAATAATATAATTAAAAGTATGTTTTAGGAGCTGTTCGACAGTATTTTATGCACTGTTCAGCACAAACAAAGTTGAAGATCTTTTTATATTCGAACCGATGTCTTATTATATTCGAACGAGAAAAATCTGCAATTTCAAGCCCAAGCTAAATCATTTGTGTATAAGCACGACGAGTCTATTCATTTAGCTCTGAACGCTCTATTCATCATTTCCATGGCAAATTCCTCGACCCTATTATGTATGGAAAATGGAATAATGAGGAAAGGTATCAAAGAAAAGATTCCTTCGTCTCATATTGTGTACCCTATTATGTATGGAAAATAGAATAATGAGGAAAGGTATCAAAGAAAAGATTTATTCGTCTCATAATGTGTTTTTCATAGAAAGTTTCTTTAAATCTATTACTAACTACTGAAACCATGTTATAAACATTGCTAATATAAACTGTTCTGTTGCAGGGAGAGCGGAAAGAAATTCTCGAGAAGATAAAGCCTACTGCATAGGAAGATGGGGTCTTCCAATCCAATCAGTGGTGGGTATGTTTTTGTTTGTGTATTTCTATATAATTAATTTGTTATGCTTATAGGTTTACACTTATTTACAATGGGCATAATTAATTATCTTTTAATCTTCAATCTAATCTAATGACTAGCAATTGAAGATGCTGGCATATTTTTAGTTGTCCTCCCAAATCAATGAATATAATTTATTGTTCATAACTTGCTTGCATTTATCAATACATCCTTTAACTTGTTTACTCTTTTACATTTACCTAATGGTATTAAAAAATTACTGTAAAACCATATGATTGCCACGTTTTAGATCATCAGCATGCACTACTTCAACCTTATTACCAATCATGTATCAAAAAGCATCCATTCATTTTTTTACAAAGTGTGATCTCTGCGAAGCCATTAAATTTTGTAACAGAATATGATCAGTGGTAACCATTCATCTTTTACAGAGTGTGATCCATTCAATTTTTTTAACTGACGTAGCGATTCGTTTTCTTATGGAGTGTGATCCGTTCATTTTTTTCTTACAGAGTATGAATAGTGGTATGGCCTGCGTTAAATTTTACTTATCATATTAGGGGTAGCCATTCATTTTTTTTTAATGGAGCATGGCCTGCGTTATAAGGGACGTATCATATTAGGGGATAGTGATTCATTTTTTTTTAAATTTTTGTTTATATTACATTTTTGATAATTAATAATTAAAGTTTATAAATAATTAGGGTTTATGATATAGCCTATCTAAGTTTACCAGCCATAATTTTGTGACTGCGCTAGTATTACTAGGCTACCTAGGTGGTCACAGAGTGTGTCGGAACGCTGTAATTCAAGCATCCTTGGATGGGAAACATGTTTTACTTACATACCGCATATATAAAAAGTATAGAGTACATTGTGAAGACAATGAAGGGAAGTTATTATAAATGTATTTTCTACGATTTATTGGGCGACGGAATCCTCAACAACCACATAGAGTAGGATATCTTATTCATTTTAGAGACATCTCTATTTTCTCTTTAAAAGAAATTTGAAAAAAGGATTATGCCTATCTTCATTTTAAAATAAATTAGAAAAAAATTAAGCGTACCCTCTCCAGAGCTCAGGAAGAATTGTTATTACAGATTCCACACTTTTTGGGCACATTCCTGCCCCCAGAGTAATGGGATATATGCTTTCTTTTCTCAACTTAGAATTTAGGCTCGACATTGAATTTAAACACCAAATCACATATCCATTTAATATTAAGATGTAAAATGTGTCTCTGGGCTCAGTAAGACCTAATACCTTTTCATAAAGAGATTACCGGGTTGTAAAATGCCTTTCTAGAATCAACAACACCTAATATTGGACAATACAATGTGTTTCTGAGCACAGCAAGACCTAATACATTATGAGAAAGAGATTATTGGGTTATGCACTTTTATAAGTAAAACCACCTAATTTTGGACTGGAGAATGTATTTCTGACCGCAACAAGACCTAATACATTCTCAGAAAGATATTATTGGGCTTTAGAATGAGCTCTAGAGGCAACAAGACCTAATACGTTCTCAGTAAAGAAATTCTCCGAATGGAAAATTCCACCATTCGAGAATGTTTCATTTTATTGAAATATTATACATAGTACTCTTCGATTTAAACACAACCACGTTAATGTTAAATATTATGTTCTTGGTTAAAGCCACGGGCTGTTTAATCGTAGAGTAGTAATTCATCTACTGCATGAAAATCCTTGCAAAAAAAATAAATACAATCACATATCCTAATGGAAGCGAATGATTTAGAATAACTGAAAAATATTTATTTGAAGACTACCACATATTCTTCCACCTTATACTTCTTTCTCACTATTCAGTTTAAACTATATAGCTTTGTTGAAGAATATATTAAAACTTTTCATAACTTCATCGTCAATGAATTTATTATTTTATGCAATTATTTTTTTACTTTATGTATTTAAAGTTTATTCAATTTACTTTTTTTTGTTAATTAATTAATATTAATAACTTGGTTAGATTGGTATAAAACTGAGTCAATAAATTGATTAGATTGCTATAAAATTTGGATACAATGAGTCATAAGTTTTGTCAATTAATTAATATTAATAACTTGGTTAGATTGTTAGATTTGTATAAAACTTTGGATACAATGAGTCAATAACTTGATTAGATTGGTATAAAACTTTAGATACAATGAGTCAAAAAGATTTATTTGGATACTAACACATAATCTTTCTCCTTATATTTGTTTTTCACTCTTCAAATCAAGATATGGATTTAGATATAGCTTATTCAAATCAAGATATAGCTTAGGCTAAAAAGATATTATGGATGTTTATAACTTCATCACAGGCTAACTTATACCTAAATACAATATTTCATTAACCATTGTTTTTGAGTTGTAAGTTAGTTTTTAAAAATTAAAATCAATATATATTTTAGTGGTAGCATTGAATTTTTAATGTACAAGGTATTGAACATTAAAGATAATCTTTT
>JZKD02S0074423.1:232979-291740 GCA_000966675.3 Picea glauca | reverse complement strand
ACGACATTAATGAGGTGGATGCACTATTTTTTTAAGATCTTATATGTTTTAAAATATAATGGGGTCCAAAAAGGATATAATTGTTATGGAACAATACTAATTCTACGATTCTTATATCACAAAATCCTTTTAAAAACTTCTAACTTTTTAGACATATACAATGAATTTGTAATGTTGATCCAAGATTTTAAGCAAATTGAAATTTTCCATGTCTTAGAAAAGAAAATTATGGACGTAGACAGAGAGGTCATCATATGAGAATATCTGGAAGAGGGGATATATAAGTCAAATTACGGGACTACAGAAACCATCTCCTTACCCCCTCCATGAAATCATGAAGTGTAAGTGCATGAAAGAGTATATGCAACTATTAAAAAGTCTCATCATACAACTACATCTGCATGGTAAGTCGAGGCACCTTCATTGTCATTCATATTTCATATCTGGATGATTTGCATGGTCTTTGAAGTTCTAAACAGTGGATTAATTATGTAGTGCATGTGGATTTATTGATAAAAGATATGTGATATGGCTTGATTCAGTTTTTTTCAATTCAAGCATCAACTTGAACTCTAAGAAACAGAGGAGGTATATACTATATATGTTGTGGTTGTATACATGTATCTCTCAGAAAGAACAATGAAATTGATGGAACATTGTGACTACAAAAGAGGGTGTAGTTGTGTCTTTTGTATTATGGAGGTGCAGAAGGGAATGAAACAGCGAAAGTATTATGCAAAAAAATATCAATATAGTGCTATGAAATTGACCATCCACTGGAACAACTTGAATAAAGAATTTGAAAAAAATAAACTAGGACTCGTCATGATGTGTATATGATTTTATGTCAAACAATAAGAGGGTCAATGAGATCAGAGAATGATGAAGACTCTCTTTGTCCTACCTACGGTCTATCATTGTTGATTAAAATTAGGTACAAGATACCTTGACATTCCTAGAAAACCAAAGTTGGTATCGAGAAGAATGATATTGTGAACACAAAGGAAAAAGTGTCCCTTGGAACCATGAGAAGATAAAACATATATTGAATTGTAAATAGGGGATAGATTTGGATAATTTGGATGAGGTATAAAAGGGGTTAGTGAGGATTAGGACCAAGAATTCTCTTGGGTGGAGCAATATTGATGGTGGAAATTGGTAGTAGTCAAAACCAATTTGACATAAGATGATATGATGTGATGGAAATGATCAACTATATTGAGTATTTTTCAAATTGATATTGAGGATTAGTGAACTCAAATGGATAGCTAGTTGAGGGGGGTAATTTTAGGGATCACAATGAAGGGTATTGAGATACATGAGGTGCTACAAACAACTAGGATTACGAAGGTACAATTACTTAGTGTGAATGATTAGACCAAGGGAGATTAGGACTGTCGCCGAGTGAAATGATTCCATCGGGTGCGATGGTATGAGTATAATTTATTTCCATAAAAAAATGTGCTTTGTAAAAATATCAATGAATGAAATAATGTTAAAACAATTGGGTTGAATGTACAAGTAAGGAGACATGTTCCATAGTAGAATGATCACACAAATTGGTCTCGAGAGGCAATAATAGTGAGAGTGACTGGGGAAAGGGGTCCCTTGGTTGGGTCTCCATGGAGGTATGTGATGGGACCATGAAATGATACCATTTTTACCTATACATTTAACACTTTTGATGATCGGTTTTCTTAAATAAAGGACCTTTTTTATATTCATAGTTCCACAATCCACTTCTCCTTGATACCATTGAAAAAGGGTGTGTTTGAATTGTGTTTTCAAGATAGATCAAAGTCGTTAGATTGATTCAAGATAAACAAGTAAGGTGCAGCAGTGAGGAACATATCCCAACCATTAGATCTTCACGCAAGTGATTGTGAGTCATAGATCTCATAGGAGTTCGAAAGTTCGACACTTTGGGAGAATTGGAGTGTACTAGAGTGAAAAATCCCAAAGTCTAGAGTTAATATGGATCGTTCATGAAAAGGGATGCGTTTCAGAATAATTGGAGTTTTTCGTTTAGAATATTTGGAGTTTATCATTCATAATAATTGGAGTGTGCAAGTGTAAATCTTCGGTGATTCAAACATGGTTCTACCCCTCAAACAGTAGTGGAGCTTCGTAGGTATTTTACATGTTTTATATGTGATGATGGAAACAATAACATGCATAAATCGAATCATATTGTTTAATTTATTCTGGATAATTATTAATTCTAATAGCCTGACAAAATTCAGTTGACTGAACATTTTGAAGAGTTAGCAATTGTCATAACCGAGCCAAATTGTTACATAGTGCAAAGAAATGGAGGAGGCACATGACACTTACAGTCTGGATGATGATGTTAGAGGAATGGATATCCATCTGGGATTTGAAGGGACACACTCCAATGGGCATAGGGAAGAAATAGATAAAGACATGAGCATGATGAAAATCATTAAAAATTTGCAAAACAAGATGCAAATTCACCAGGCAGATTAAAAAAGGATTAAGAGAACCAAGGAGCAATAAGAACACTTCTATATGAAGTTAATGAAGATCTAGGAAATAATTTAAAATAATTTGGATAAGGAAAGTGAATCCAGCCAATCAGGGAGCCACAGGTTCCCTGATGAAGAAAGAAGATCAAGGAGTGATAGAAGACATCACCAACACTCCCAAAACCATTCCCATAGGAGGGAAAATAGTATCTCAAGTCAATCCCCTATTAGGAAACCTAGGAGGTCTGGGGTGGATGATTTGAAAGGACAAATGAATAATATCAAACCTCCTACTTTTGATGGAGATCACGAGAAGGATGAAGAGGTTGAGACATGACTAATTGGCATGAGAAAATATTTCCAATTGCATAATTATTCCTCTCATGGAGAATGAAAAATCACGGTCTATCAGATGAAAGGAAATACAATCTTGTTATGGGATCAACTTGTGCAAGTGAAACACAACAAAGAGAAGGATGTCACATGGAAGGAATTCAAGAAACATTTTGAAAACAAGTACTTAACGAAGAGATACTATGACAAAAAGATGAAAGAGTTCTTTGAACTTAAATTGGGCAGCATGACTATAGATGAATATGAAAGGATATTTATAGATCTGTTGAAGTATGTCCCTTTCATTAAGGATGAGACAGTCAGTATCCATAGATATGTAAGTGGGTTTCCACCTTTTATCGGTGACAAAAGATAGTATGATGATCCTAAAGTTCTGGAAGAAAATATAAGGAGAGAAAAATGATTATATGATCAGCATAAAGGAAAGCCTACTTTCCAAATAGATTTGGAAGAAAAGAGGAAGTTTAAGAAGGAGTAGAGGTAGAAGGGAAACAAACCACCATTTTTCAGAAATATTCCTCAAGGAAAACCAATTTTGAGGGAGCCCAGGATGGCTGAAGTAGGTGGGAAAATGCCAAGGAAGACACCTATGCAATGTTGGGGCTGTAATGGAGATCATAAGTATAGATATTTCTCTCACAGAAAGGATAGGGTGAGAGTTGTTCACCATGTTAAATAAGAAGAAACAATGGAGGACATGGGTAGAAGGGTACCTAGGATCTATTCATCCTTGAACAACAAAAAACTTGAGTTTCAATCAGACATGATTGAAGTTTAAAGTATGATCAATAACCATGCCCTTACTATTTTAATTGATTCAAGGGCTAGTCATAGCTATATAGATCCTAAGGTAGTGGAAATATTTCAATTACCAAGAAGCAAGCATGGAAAATCTTGGTTGGTGCAGCTAGCTACAAGAGCCAAGAGAAAGGTTGTTGAGTTGGTTAAATCATGTCTAGTGGGCATGAATGGATTGAGTACCAAGGAAGATTCGAACATATTTCCTTTGGGATCATATGATTTTCTAATTGGCATGGATTTGTTGGACCAAAACCATGCCAGATTAGACTGTCATAAAAAGGCATTCACTTGATTGGATGAGGAAGGAAAGCAGAGAGCAGTCCAAGGAATTCCTAGGGAAGTTATTGTCCAAGAAATCCTAGCACTGTAGCTAAATAAGTGTTATAGGAAGGGATACCAAATATTTGCATCCCATATGGGGGAAGCATCTAAGGATAAGGTGCCAAATCTAAAGGATCATGCAGTCCTAGAATATTTTGAAGATGTGTTCAAGGAGATACCAGGACTACCCCGAAATACTCCTTACATAATGAGTACACCAGAACTAAAAGAACTGAAAATGTAGCTTGAATATCTTTTAAAGAAGGGATACATACGCCCAAGTGTGTCAACCTGGGGTGCCCCAATGTTATTTGCAAAGAAGAAAGATGAGACCCTGAGACTTTGCATTAACTTTGGGCAGTTAAATAAAGTAACTATAAAGAACAAGTATCCTCAACCAAGGATTGATGATCTCTTCGACCAGTTGAAGAATGAAATGTTATTTTTAAAGATAGATCTCAGGTCAGGATACCATCAGGTAAGGATTAAAGACGAATACATCAAAAAGACCACCTTCAGAACAAGGTCTAGTCATTATGAGTTTACAGTGGTTCCAATTGGGTTATCAAATGCACCAGCTGTTTTCATGTGTTTAATGAATGGCGTTTTTCGAGAATATTTAGACGGTTTTGTCATTGTCTTTTTGGATGAAATCCTTGTATATTCAAATTCGGAAGAACAACATGAGAATAATTAGACGTTGGTGTTGCAAGTTCTAAGAGAGAATCAATTGTATGCCAAATTGAACAGGTGCTCATTTTATCAAAACAAAATTCACTATTTGGGGCATATCATATTTGAAGAAGGGATAGAAGTGGAACATGAAAATATTGAGGCCATTAAAGGGTGGAAAACATCTAAGAGTTTGACAGAAGTCACATCCTTCATGGGTCTAGCTGGCTACTACAGAAGGTTCATTGCAAGTTTTTCGATAATAGTTCATCCCATCACTTCCTTGCAAAGAAATGGGAAGAAGTTTCAATGGACAACATAATGTGAAATGAGCTCCTAGCAATTGAAGAAATTGTTAACTAGTGCTCCAATTCTGAATATTGGATATTCGAATGAAGAATTTGTGGTTTGCACAGATGCATGCAAAGAAGGACTGGGTGGAGTCCTCAGCTGGAATGGGTTTGTGATATGTTTTGAATCTAGGAAATTGAAAGATCATGAAAGGATCTATGCCACTCATGATATGGAGTTCATATCCATAGTAAACGCTTTAAATAAATGGAAACATTACCTCATGGGAAGAAGTTTTGAGTTGAGAACAATCTATAATGGTCTGAAAGATTTTTTTGACCAGTCTACCTTGAATGCTAGGCATAATAGATGGTTGGAATTCCTTTGTGAATGTGAATTTGATATCAAGAACATCAAAGGAAAGGAAAACAAAGTGGTTGATGAACTCAACATGATCGTGCATGATGTGCATGCTACAACCATTAGCGTGTATCAGACAGATCTTAAAGGAATAATTTATAAGTCTGCAAAAGTTGATTTGTAGTACATGGAATTGGTAACTAAATTGTAGCAAGGTAAAATGCAACAAAAATATGAAGATTGTGAATTGGGAATTGATGGAATTCTTTTGTGCAAAACCATATTTTATGTACCAAATTCTATGGAATTTAGAAGTGCGATTTTAAGAGAGATGCATAGTGTACCTTATGCGGGACACCCAGGATATCGGAAAATAGTTTCAACACTCAAGAGACATTACTATTGGCCAGTCATGAAGAAATAAATTGAAAAATACATCGCCAAATGTATGGAGTGTCAAAGGGTCAAATCTGAGCATAGACACCCAACTCGGTTGCTACAACAATTACCCATTTCTAGGTGGAAGTGAGAAGTGGTGACAATGAATTTCAACACAACTTATCATCTTGAGTCTGATGGACAAACAGGAAGAGTAAATCAAGTGATAGAAGATATGTTAAGAATGTATGTGATGAACAAACCATCCATATGGGAATGCTACCTACACTTGGTAAAGTTTTCTTACAACAACGGGCACCAAGAATCACCGAAGATGAGCCCATTTGACGCACTTTATGGTAGAAAGTACAACACCCCAGTAAGTTGGGACAACCCAACTGATAGAGAAGTGGTTGGGCCAGAGTTGATTAAGTAAATGGAAGAGTAAGTGTCGAAGATTAAATAGAATTTGAATGTTTCCCAAGATAGGCATAAAATATATTCTTACAAAGGAAGAATCCACAAGGAATTTAAAGTGGGTGATCATGTTTTATGAAAGATTAAAGCCAACAAAAGTTCCATGAAGTTGGGAAATTGTTCCAAGTTGGCATCCATATATTGTGGGCCATTTGAAATTCTAGAAAGGATTGGACCAACAACTTATATGGTTGCATTACCTGCATGCATGACTATTCATAATGTATTTCATGTCTCATTTCTCAAGAAATATATACCTGATTTTGATCGTGTGATTGATTGGAATGTGATTCAGGTGGAGAAAGAAGGCACCTTACAAGTGCATCTAGTGTGCATAGTAGACTGGAAGAGAAACAAACTCTAGATTCGCGCCATAGGGCTTGTAAAGGTTCAATAGACCTGGTACGGTCCTGAGGATGCAACATGGGAGCATGGAGATGCAATGCAGGCATAATACCCACATATTTTTGAAGATTTTGGAAATCTTGTTGATGTTGTGTAATTAAGTTGCATTGAGGACAATGCAAAAATAAGGGGATGGGATTTTAATACCCCAAGGATGAGACTCGGTTGTAATTACGAATGTAACATGTTTTGTAGGCTAGTTAGTCGAGTAATTCATATATTTAATATAACAACATTGTTGTGTGTAGATGATCCACAAAGAGAGAGTATGGGGGACTGGACCCCAATAGGTTGGGCAAGGGAGGAGATTAAGAGTAGATCCTAAGAGAATAAGCTTAAGATCCTAGTAGAATAATATATTATTATTCTAAAAGGTTGTAAAGAGGATATTAATTTATCCTAAGCTCCTTTAGGGAGGGGAACGAGTTCCAAGTGGGGGGAACATGCTCTTGGAGAGCCAAGTGTCATCCAAAACGTATACATATTTAGGGGGGGGGCATTCTCACCATTCTCACCATGCTGAGCATTCAAACTATTGTCACCTTACTGTCCAATCTCACGATTTCGGACCATGCTGGCCATCCATTACCCCAACTCGTAGATGAACTGCACAAGCAGGAAGTGATCCAGTAAAACATTTTTGAAGGCCAAGAAACTGAACCTCTGCAAAAAAACCGAGTTGATACCCTTGTGGCACCTATACCATGCAGGTTGCTTGTGTTTTGTCTGGTGAGTACCATTCCCCACCCTCAGTTTATGTTGTTTCCATCACCATTCCTGTGTGTTGAGGAGAGGGAGTGAAGAAGTGGGTTTTCAGGCCTCTGAGAAACTCTATCTAGGTGAGAGAGTGTGTTGAGGAAGTGAGTTCTCATAGAGGGAGACTAGTACCAACTACAGAGCTCTGAGAATTCTTTATCTGACTTGTTGCTAAAACCCAAGGAAATGGAGGTGTAGCAGCTGATGGATTGTGTGACAATGAAGGCGTACACTCTTGGGGTGAGACAAGCATGTGGGAAATGAGATTATGTGAGCTATGGGTGTAAGTGGGTCCTTGGAGGAAATCCTTTATGTTCTACTATGTAACTTCTTGTTGTCCTTGCCTAGCCTAGGAATCTCTTTCTCGATGGAGTTTAGTCCCAACTCGGGGGAGTAGCGTGGTCTAAGGCTGGGAGGTTCATGGAAGGTCTAGACACAGTTGGTGTACTTCAATTAAAACATAAGTACCGATCCTATTTTCATTTACATGCTATGTATTTTACACGCTATAATGATGAGTATTTCTTGTATATGTTGTTATACTTATGGGTTTTTCCTATGAATATTGTATGCATGGTTTTACTGTTATTTCTGCATTATGTTGTGTGATAGCAGAATGTAAATGATTTGTAAATTTGTATGTGTTATTGTCACTTCCGCATTAATATATGTATGAACAAAATGTTTACGTCTCGTTAAAAATTGCACTAAATATATATATGTCTGTGTGTCTGTGTGTTTGTGTATATTTGAGCATGAGCGTTATCGGGATTAGCATGCCTGAACTGGGTAGCATAGAATGTTACAAATTGGTATCATAGAAAACAGATGTTTACTCCGTGATGTTGCCTAGCCTGTTGGTGGTTGGGGGCATTACATAAAAGTTCTTGACGTACAACCATTTTGCGGGGTCCTTAAAGGGGCCACCCTTAAGGTAAGAAAGGATGTATTCTCCTCGAGTGAGGTAGTTCTTAAAAATGAAGAGGCCGCACTAAAGTGTTTCTAACATCCCTAGTCCTAGAGCATCATGGGTGATACCATAGTCTAGAATAAGGTCACCCTCACTAAATGAACAAGGGCATACCTGGTGATCAAATGTGGCCTTAGATAAATTCTTGGTCACTTCATTACTTTGTAATGAAAAGAGTTGATCATCATCTATGATCTCTAAGGAGAAAATACATTTTTTTATGGGGTAGTATCCATCAATAGCTCACACGTTATCCATGTGGTTGGTATCTTGGACTGGATTGGTAAAATGGTTTCCAGGCCAATGATAAGGTGGAAGGGGGTAAATCCTATAGAAATTTTCACTGTGGTTTGGTAGGCACAAAGTTTATAGAAAAGCGATGTCAATTGGTTTTGTGCTTAGTGACTGTCCTTTATAACATGGTTTTGAGGAATTTGTTGGCAGCCTCAACTAGGTTGTTTAATTGCAGATGGTATGGGGAAGAAAACTTATGCTTGAAGCTAAGAAGGGAAGATAACTCTTGGAACACTTCATTCTATAAATGTTTTCCATGATTCAAAATTAGTTATTGGGGGACCTTGAAATGAGTGATGACATGATTGAATAAGAACACAGTGCCAATGTCTACTGTGTTTTTTAATGTTGGCATGGCCTCTGCCCTTTTGGTGAAGTAATATATGGCCACATTGATGTACTTGTGACCATTTTTGGGTGGGGGATTTCACATCATAAATTTGATGCCCCAACTGTAGAAGGGACCGAAAATAATGATAGTTTTTAAAGGATTTTGTTGAGCTTGAGTTTTGTGAGTGAATACCTGGAACTTCGTACTTCATTTGAATTCCTAAATGAAATTATTGAAGAGGGTAGGCCGAAAATAACCGGTGTAGACCATTTTTTGAGAAGTGGAAATTCCTGAAAAATTTCCTATATAGGTGTCACTATGGAAATCACTCAAGACCCACTCATCTTCCTCGAGTGTGAGACATTGATGAAGGCTTGTATCGAGTCACTAAATATATAGAATGTCTCCAATGACGATATCCTAGGGGGCTTGGTGAAAGATACACTGGTGATCATCCCAAGAGATATGTGCAGAAAAATTATGATGCACAAATAGGTGAGGATATCTTTGTACCATGGGTCATAGGATGATATTACGAAAATGTGTTCATCGTAGAAGTTGTCATTCACTAGTGGTTCTTGATGTTTGATGACAAATTAGTGATGAACTCGGTAAGTATGAGCACCTCCTTACTGTTAGGAGTACTAAAATATAGATCAAATTCTTGGAGAATTATGATCCACCAAGCATACTTTCCATTGATAAGTTATCGATTGAGTAAGTATTTCATGGGGTTGGAATTTTCTATAACTTTTGTGGTCTCAAAAACTTTAATGACATAATGTTTTGATTGCATGAACTAAAGTGTCTAATTTCTACTCATGATTGTAATTCAGGGGCGGTTCTGATAGATTCTTTCTCATGTATTATATGACATTCTCTCAATAGTAATCTCCCTATTGGACAAGAACTCCTTAGATAGAAGTGTATGAAAAAGATAGATAAAGGATATAATGCTTATTAAATTATGTAGGACCGATTAATGAGGACTTTAATAGAGAGGATTTAAATGCATAAAATTCTTGTCGAGCTTGATCATCCCATCTTAAGGGGATTTCCTCACATAAAATTCATAAAAATCTATGTCCACAAGAGGCATAGTCAAGGACGAAGCATCACAAAAGTTGGTCTTTCCTTGTATATTTTGCAATTGGCAAAAATGTTTTGAAGGAGGAAACACATTGATATCTAGGATTTTCAAGGGATCCACCATGATTCCTTGTCGAGGAATGATGAAACCCAATAAACATCCAGTAGTGACACAAAATACATAGTTGAGGGGGTTAAACTAAATATTGTAATTTCTAGACCTCTGAAAGATGATGAAAAGGTGTTTGAGGTGTTCAGAAGGCTTGTTTGATTTGGACGTAAGGTCATCCAAGACAAGCTAAGATGAGGCAGGATATATCATGAAAGACATATGCCATAGCCAATTGGAATGAGGCGCCAGTTTTTTTGAGACCAAAAGGCATGACATGATAGGTGAAAGTATCATGTGTTGTTGTGAAAGCGAATTTGTTTCAGTGTTGATTATTCATATGTTCTTATTAAACACAAATTAAATTGTTTTCTATTTTAATGATTGAATCAACTATTGATTTCGTATTCACTCTTCGTTTTGAAAATCTTAGTTAGGTGATTATTTTTAAGGCTGCATTTAGTTCTATTTTAGAATTGTATTTATAATTTATATTTTAATAAATGAACACTAAATCTAGTACTTTTAGTTGAAACATCAGGAGTTTTCTATAACATCAATTAAGTAAAAAAAAAAATACCTTTATACCATAAGAAAAATGGGCATTTAGTATTAATACGAAATACAAATTTGGAAAGGATAGGACAACTTGTGATAATGGAATCCCATAAGAGTCTAAAGAAAACATCAAAATTGACCAAGATTGAGTCATAAATAAAGTGTTCTTACTAAAGATTATAAGTGATTGTGGTCACAAAATTGAATTCCTCACTAACTCAATAAAAGTACTTTTGTGCAAGGGAGCCATCATTGCCGACATGGGATAGAGACAAATCAAATGGGAGTTTATGGGGAAAATGTGATCAACTATGGCATGATACCAAATAAAGGACCATTGATACCACTAAAGCTAGTTTAGGGCTTTTAATATCAATTTAAATAAGTGAGGGACACTCAAAAGGAGGGATTTCAACATTTGTGATTTCATCGTTTCTATGTGTATGATTCTATGTGTTCATCCTAAGGTGGGAATTAATATAGCTAATGCGTGATGAAAAAAAATATGCCAACATAATTTATGTAGGGCTAATACAAATTGTAAAATGCATACACTAAACCCCTCTTTGTTCTTTTTTTCCTTTGCTTTCATTTATTTGATAGTATTATGCTAACCATATTACCTTATCTCTTTTAAGACACTTTGAATGTTTAAACCACATGTTTTCCCTTATCCATGTTCTAGGTTGAGAAATTCCTTGATAATCCTCCAATGATGGATACAAGATAAATATTTCCTGTAATTACATATATTTCTAGATAGAAAAAATACTAATTTGATTTTGTATATTTCTAGATAGAAAAAATAATAATTTGATTGTTTAAAATATTTAGAATTGGAGATCCTATACATTTAGAATTTAGAAGTGATTTTAGTCTTTAATTTTTAGATGAATTTCTAAATTTTCTTATTATTTAAATATTGAATTTTTATTTTTATCATAAATCTTTTGATTTTACACAACAACAACGTCCTTAAAATCCCTTCCTACTTCTCCATGTTAGATGAATGATTAGTAAGTAATTCTTTAAATCTTTCCCATATTATAAAGTTTGCCCATATTATAAGCAAAATTCCATTAACTATAAAATTAAATTTTATAGGGCAATACTTTCAAAATAAACTTAAGGTCAAACTTCAATTCTCAATAAAACTTTTTCAAAATTGAGAAAAACTAATTTACCAAAATATGTGTGAAAAAATATATTTTACAATAAGTACAAATGGGTTGTATTATTTTCCATATTAAATGTCGTGTCAAATGTTATATTCAATAAATATCGACAAAAAAAACATTTGAATGTTTAGCTGTGAACGCTCTATTCATCATTTCCATGGCAAATTCATCCACCTTATTATGCATTCGAATGTTCAGGAAGCATTCTTCTGTATGTTATGCATTTTCGCTGAAGTAAAGCAAAGACTCCTTAGTCGTATAGATTAGTACCAGCCTTAACTATAACGATAAACCATTTTAATAGCCATGATAGCCATTTCCTCCAACGTCCTCTATCTGCAACAATGATAGCCATTTGGTAACTGGAATTAGGATAGTTGGTTCCATTGGATCTTAGTTTGACGTGTGAAAAGAAAGCCTTATCAGATGTACAGAGAGAGATATTATTCGGAATTTAGAATACCTTATCAGATGTACAGAGAGAGATATTATTCGGAATTTGACACGTTTCTCTCTTACAACAGTGTATATTCATGGTGCCGCTATTATTTATGTGGCACATTCCCAGCACTTTGATGTAATTGTAGCCCTCGGAAATTCATTACTATGACGATGAAATGAGAAGAGAGAGCATAGTGGAACAATGTCACAGACAAATATTGATGCAAGCATTCTCTTCTGATGCAAGCATAAATAATATGACGATATTATTTATGCTGCACATTCCCAGCACTTTGATGTAATTGTAGGCGTTGGAAATTCATTCTTATGAGGATGAAATGAGAAGAGCGAGCAGAGTGGATATTATGGAGGAACCATGTCACAAACAAATATTGATGCAAGCATTCTCTTCTGGTGGTCTAATTAAAGTCAAGGCTAGAGGTCTTCTGTTCTAATTAAACTCTTGGTGAGAGGTACGAAAACTACTATGATCTTGCTGTCCACTAATGACAAAATACAACCTCGACTTTTGGTTTTCTGAATTACATTTGAAACTAGATTTATCACCTTGGTACAGACACATTTAAAACAGAATTTATTTATCAGCGTAGTATAAAAACCAATGTTTTGGTTCTTTTGAAGGTTTTTGTATTTCGAGGCTTATTATGTCTGCGTTTTCCTTTAGCCGTCTTTCTGGGTCATACAACACATGCACTATTAAAAATAATTATTAATTTGATTTTTAGAAGGTATTAGAATTTTTTTTTTTGATTTTTTTTTTGGTATTAGAACTTGATATTTTTTTTAGAAGGAAACATTTGTTTTTAACCATTAAATCTATTTAAGTTATATATGGTTTGCGGTGGACTTAAAAATAGATTATTATTATTATTATTATAAAATATACAATGAGAAATCAAATTTAATAATGTTAAATGTCTAACCATTAAATCTATTTAAGTTATATATGATTTGTGGTGATCTTAAAAATAGATTATTATTATTATTATAATAAAATATACAATGAGAAATCAAATTTAATAATGTTAAAAGTGGTGTATAATGAAAAATTAAATATAATAATGTTAAATTTATAATAAATTAATAAAAAAACAAAATGAGCTTTGCCAGTAAACCATGATTTGCTATGTATTTTGGTTTTTTTTTGAGTTTCATATTATACCAGAATAAAATGATTTAGTCAAGAAAAAATTGAAGTTTGAGGTGAATGAATTCATAATTGTCCAAGCATTCCATAATATGAGTAAGCTTTCCATAATATGAGTATTGGAAGGAATATTTTCATAACAGCAACTTCGTATAAGATTTGGATGGCGAAAATTAGAGTTTTCAGTGGAATTTTTTTTTAGCAGATTAAAGTTTAATATATACAGGGTTTTTAATAAGGATGCAGATTTGTTATTAAAGGAAGTTCTAATGTTGGATGAGGATGGATTGTGATTTTGGAAGATTGTAAACAGAAAGCTCTGGTTTTAAGAGTGTTCACAGCATTGTTTTTAGAAGCTATTGATGTAAAAGAACTTTTATATTACATTAATATAAGATTTTTTTCTTATTTAAAAAAAGGTAGGTAGTTAGATTTTAAAAGAATTTGGTCTTTGATTTTTTATTTTTTTTTGTTTTTTTAATGTTGCTATAAATATATAGATAAATTAGTTTAAATCAGTTGATAATGTTAATGTTTAATTTATTTAATTAAACAAAGTTGGCTTTGGCCATAAAACCTTGATATACTTTGTTTTTAGGGCTTCTCATTAGTTAAGAATAAAATGATTTAGTCCAAGAAAAAAATGATGTTTGAGGGGAATGTATGCAAGTTTCATTTTTCAATCACTAGAATGATGTTTGTGTATTTGGGGTTTTGAATCCATGTATGATGTTTGTGTATTTGGGGGTTTTGAATCTATGTATGACATCAATATAATTTGTTTACAATGATTTCAGTATGGTTTAGGCCAAACTTGATTAACCATATTTTGGCTATGTCTCATCAGAAAAGGCACAAATTGTTAGCTAATTATCTAGTTCCATTTTTATCTAGAACCCTTTAGCTCTAAAGATTTAAGAAAGGCCAAGCAAGTGAGAAAATTTGGTTTCTATCTTATTCATTCTAGAGACAACCACATACGAAAGGCCAAGTAAGTGAGAAAGACCATGAAACAATATTTCAGGATAGTAGTTGCCAATAACCCACACGTTGATAGAACATTTCCATGGCGTGGTGATGGGATTATTTATGTTCTTCCGGTGGCAAATAGAGGTGGAAAAGAAAATTGTAAAAAAATAATGGAAAATGTGACCACCGCGTCTTCTTTGAGTGAATGTTGTTTATTTCTAGAGCTCTATCGTGGTTGAATGTTGTTTATTTCTAGAGTTCTATCGTGGTTGTGGATCATAGATGGTTTCCTATGAGGAATGAGGTTGGAGTCCATTTGGATTCACTTTCTTTGAATAAGAGTATCAGTGGTTGTTTGTACTTAACATCACCAATACACCTTATCAAAAAGATGATAAAGATTTATTTGAAGACTACTACATAGTCTTCCATCTTAGACTTCTTTCTCACTATTCAGTTTAAGTTATATAGCTTTGTTGAAGAATATATTACAATTGTTTCATAACTTCATAGTTAATGAATTTATTATTTTATGCAATTAATTTTTTACTTTATGTATTTCAAGTTTATTCAATTTCTTTTTATGTTTTGTTAATTAATTAATACTTATAAATTAATACTAATAACTTAGTTAGATTGGTATAAAACTTTGAGTCAATAACTTGGTTAGATTGGTATAAAACTTTGGATACAATGGGTCATAAGTTTTGTCAATTAATTAATACTAATAACTTGGTTAGATTCTTAGATTTGTATAAAGATTTGGATACAATGAGCCAATAACTTGATTAGATTGGTATTAAACTTTGGATACAATGAGTCAAAAAGATTTATTTGGATACTAACACATGGACTTTCTCCTTATATTTTTTTCTCACTCTTCAAATCAAGATATAGATTTAGATATAGCTTATTCAAATCAAGAAATAACTTAGGCTAAAAAGATATTATGGATGTTTATAACTTCATCAGAGGCTAAGTTATATCTAAATACAATATTTGGTTAACCATTGTTTGTGAGTTGTAAGTTAGTTTTTAAAAATTAAAATCAATATATATTTTAGTGGTAGCATTGAATTTTTAATGTACAAGGTATTGAACATTAAAGATAATCTTTTCAACTATTGTTAACCATACTKAAACATTGTTAATCAACATGGTCAATTTTAGTCACTTTTGSTAACCATAGTTAACCATGGTCAAACCATATCTACATYCTCTTCTATAGTTAACACTAACCAACCATASTGAACATGATCATCCATGATCATCTATAATTAACCATAGTCAAGGATAGCTAACCATAGTAGAACATGGAAAACCATAATTAACCATTGTCAAACCTTCATGAATTCATGACCAAAGCTTCATGAAATTTGCAATGCATTATAACCATTGAAAAATGTAGCATTTCAAAAATATTTCACTACATTAAAACATAGTCAAACATGGTCAATCATAGTCAACTATAGTCGAACATAGTCAACCATGGTTAACAATGATCAAACATAATCAACCATGGTCAAACCATCATTAACCATAGTCAAACATTGTGAACCATAGTCAACCATTATCAAACACAATCAACCATGGTTAAATAGGGTCTACCATAGTCAACCATTATTAAACATGGTTTAACATAGCCAACCATTGTTAACCATAGTTAAACATGGTCAAGCATATTAAACCATTGTTAAATGTGGTCAACCATAGTCAATCATTGTTAATCACACTCAAACATGGTTAACCATTCCAAATAGTCAACCATCGTCAAACATGCAATCATATTTAAACATAGTTAACCATGTTTGACCATAGTAAAAGTAGTCAACCATGTGTTAGCAACCAATTCACATTTTTTCCATTGTCTTATAAGCTGCCTACACCAATGTTTTGCAAACATTAATTTTTCGTCGCAATTTTCAAATAAACGACACTTTTATTTTTGCAACATTTGCACATTTACCTTCGTTTGTGTTTTCACGACTGAAAGCGTGATAACTTGGTCTTTCGAAGTCGCATTAAAATCAATATTTGAATTGTTGTCATCCTTCTTGTTGATATGCCTATTTCGCCTACATTTCACTTATCATCATACAATTAGCAAGACCTTTTTGATCTGTATTCATGCTTCGATTGATTGTAATTTTGTCTCATTAAGTTTGTGATGCATTGGAAATTCGATTTATATGTTCTTTTATTTGATTTGATTGACCATTGGTTTCATAAAAATATATAGGTGTTATGGTTAAACCCTTGATATGAATTGATACATCGCATCTCACATGGACAAAACATTGGTATTGGTTTCGATTTGTAAGTTTGGTTTGAAACTATGGCATAACGTTCCATTACGCGCGTTGGTTTATACACTTATCATTGGTTTCATTGGTCGGGCAACTGACATGATTATTAAACCATACAATAGTGGGTTGAACAACTATGAACACCGACGATTGTACCATTGGAATTAACTATTATGCATGGCGGAAATAAACTCCACCACCTTCGCAAGATGTCATTTATGCCTATCCCTTATCCCCGTTGCCCTCTGTTAGCTCGGGTAACCCTTCGTGCACTCTGCTCCTGTGTGTGTTATGATCCAAACCCTGGACTTACCGTGTGCTTGTCTCCATGGCACCAGTCGTGTGAATCAAGACAAAGGGCAGCCAAACCTTGCTACTATTCGACAATGCCCGAAAAGACTTACAGGATAATGGATGGCTCACCTTTGTACAACGATTTGAGAGTTTTAATCTAGTTGTGGCACAACAGTTCGCCTTGACTTTTGATGGCTGTAGAGCCAAGGTGGGTGACCTTCAGTTGGAAATCAATGAGGAATTTATCAATTCTGCTACAGGGTTACCATCCTCGGGCCAACGTTGGTTCAAAAATTTGAAAGTGGAAGAGGTTCTGTGGCCTCTACTGTTCATCTCGCTCAAAGTCACATCTTGTGATAGAGGTATGCCCATATCCATGCTTAAACCATGATGGCATGACCTTTTGATAGTAGTCAAATAGTTCGTGACCTGCAAGGGTCGATATGGACTCGTTTTTCTCTACCACCTGCGTTTTCTAATGAATTTTATGGGATACCCATTGAATATGCCCTTTTACTTTCAGCATAGCCTATTTAAAATGTCGAAAAGGTTTAAAAGGGAGAAGGCTGATAGTAGCCTGTTCCACCATGGACTAATTAAACTTATCATTGTTCATCACTTAAGTCTCCATGGTGATAGTTGGTGAGATTTTATCACTCGAAATGGTTTTGATGACACAAACCCTATCCAGGTTGACAAGCCTTTGGTGAATGAAACCAAGGACGGGCCACCAGTGCCCTTCCATATCTTATTGCCCTCTCCTAAGCCTTTGGTCGACCCTGCTATTGACTTTCCCGACACTATAACTGAGAAGGCTGATGCTATTAAAAGGCCTGTAAGTAGAAAGGCAAGGAAAACCCTATTGTTGATGCCGAAGGAAAAAGGAATGCTTGGCTTATCTCGAGAATGGATAGGAATAAGCCTAAACCTAGTGTTGAGAAGAACCCCATTGTCCTTAGTGAGGATTCAGACTCTGACATAGAACGTTTCCTAGCCAGTGAGTACCCTTACTCACAGGGCCTGTCCTTTGAGCCACCTTATGCTTTCGTTTCAAACCTTACCCCTTGCCTAAGAAATAATCCGAGTTACCCAGGGATCAAACTGCCTAACGAAACCCTCAGCAATGTAACTGAACACTTACCTGCTCGTTCGAAACCCACACAGTCATCCTGTGACCAATGTGATTTATGGTTGGAATGGTACTATATAGATGTTCCTGTGCTTCAATCGAAAATCCAATCTCTGGAAAGTCAAGTTGCAGTGTTGACCAGCCAAAGAGACAAAATTCAAGCAACAGATAGCAAGCAAAGGACCACTGGTTCCATCATATTTAAAAACATTGAATCGGCTACAACCGTTGTCAATTCCAAAATGACATGATCAAGCCATGTGTTCGCCATACAGGTATGAATTTTGATATTGTTTTCGTTTTATAAATTCCTCAGATAAATACAATGTTTTGAATTTGGTTTTCGAATAGCTCTATGTATATTTCGAAACAACTCTGTAATAACGACAGTCATCCTGTACACTGTTTTTTCTTGCTAAAAATAAATGAAATTTTGATTTGGTTACATGATTTTCTCATACCCAGTTTAGTCATTGATAGATTTTATTAGATTTGATTGATTTTTGATTGGATTTGATTTGTCTGATTGAGTTAACGAAATCGATGGTTTGTTTTCAATTCAATTCGTTTGTATCCAATTTGAACAGGAACTTATCATGCTAAATTTAGATTACAATCATGTTTTGATTTGATTTCGTTATAGTTACTATGCTGTGATTATCGAACTATTTCATGAGTTTGGTTGATACGATCTTTTAGTATGCTACCTCATATAATTTTCTAATTTGAGAATACAACTTCGATCATTTCCAATTTGGAAAAAATGACTCTATTTTTATGGAAACAATACTCTCATTTGAGCCTGTGCAAATGGTATTCAAGCCCGAATCATGGAACGGTTTTGATACACGACAACTATGTTAAACCCCAGCTGTTTGATTCGCTTGATTGGATTGTTGTGTATATTCATATAGTTCGATCATTTTCGTGAGTTATATTCGCATCGTAAAAGCTACTCTGTTTGATTTTAATTTGCAAACGAATTGATCAATATTTGTTATCTCTATCAAATCCGGTTATAATTCGTTTGAAAGGAACGATTTTGATCAAGGTCAGTCGATCTTGTCTGCCCCAATTTGCTAAAAACAAATGATCAGATAATTCTTATGAACCCTGTTACCGACTTAGTGATTTCATTACGATTTCGTTTGTGGACAGTTACGCGGAAATTTTGGTTTAATTCGCTCATGGCATAAATTGTTTGATTACAGTTATGATCTCGTTTAGATTTGATCGTGTCTCTTGTTTATGAGGCAGCATAACTATTGCTTGCAATTTGTTTTGATTATATTGATTTTGATTTGATATGAAACGATTGCATTGTTGTTCGATATGATTTTGTTCACCCAACTTTGTGGCAACAAACGAAACAGAGTACACTTATCTCTGTAATCAGTTGATTGATATTGGTCTTGTTTGATTTCATTATGGTATAACAATTTCAATCTGAATGATTCATTTTCAAATAGCTATTGGATGTTAATTGAATTTAATTCTTTAAAAGATTTTGAATGGATTTTAATGCTCATTCTGTGTCTTATTTAGACCAGCTACAAAATCGCAAGATTCTGTAGCTAGTCTATAGAATTAATTTTTTTATCATTTTATAAATAAAATATCTTTTTAACTTGTCAATTTTTTACCCCTTTCAGGTAAATTTGAATTGCATGGGACATGCTGGATAGTCTAGGAGATATTTGTGTGTTTCGGTTTTATTTTAGGTTCCTAGTTTAGCTAGACTTGGGATATCTTCCCAGATTTTATGTAAACAGTTTGATAACTTCTACAGTGAGGTTTTACCCTATAGAAGCTCTTTAAATACTTATTATTTTTTGTAAAAAGGGGCATCCTCACTTGTGGGAGAACCAGGCTATGGAATTATAATACAAACTGAGACACGAGTTGATGTTTTGCTACAGTTTTCGCTTTCATAATATCAATCTTTTGTTTCAAGTTTATAGACTACTTTAACTATCATAGTCTATTGCAGAATGATATGAATTAATTAATGCTTCATCAATATCTTATTTCTTTCAATATTTAAAAATACAACAATTATTTGATTCAGTTAATGAATGACAGATTTCTCTTCTTCATGAATTGAATTATTTTGTATAAGTCTTTGCATACATGTTTATCTAACTATTAAGATTTATAAATCATAAGATTGTTGTAAGTTTTTTATGTCTTGTTCGTCCTGTAATCATAATTGAAGAGCATTGCAACTATCGTTTATGAGAAGCTCCTGGATGATTCGGTGCGGGTTTCCTCCCTCCGATCAGCTAAGACAATCATCACACGCAGGATAAACCTAAAGCGTTTCTCCAGGTCAGTTTGTGATTTATTTTAGTTTATCTGTTAGTATAATTTAAGTACTTAGAATTAGTGTATTGATTTTTTAGTTTAGTTAGTTTTTGTTTTATTTCTTGTTCATAAAAATATAAAATCAACAAAAAATATCTCTCTCTGTCTTAGGACAGAATGCACAGAGTTTTTCAGGTTTTATTCAAATCTGTAGATTGTAGATATTGTACATTTTGTGAATAAGTTATATTTCTGTTAGTAGTTAGATAGTTAGTTAGTTAGAGTTAGTATAAGATTAGTTAGTTTGTTTAATAGTTGGATTAGTTAGTTTGTTTAATAGTTAGTTTTAGTTAGATTAGTTTAGTTTGTTTTAATTGTTATTTTTAGTTAGATTAGTTATTGTAGATTTGTTTTCTTTTTGTTTTATTAGGACCTTAGATCGGCTAATGGAGCCGCTAAACCCATCAGGGTGGTTCATTCCAAACGGATTGGGTTATTAGACAACCCCGGACCGGTTCCACTCTCTTAGTTGACGGACGATCAATTTCTCCCGTCAACAAATGGCGCTAGAAGGAGGGCCTGAATTTAATTAATGGCACGAGGTGGTCGCAAGACTCCTCCACCACCTAATCACTCACCTATAGTGACTAGAAGTAATTCAAATGATAATATTCCCCTTCAAACAAAAACTACTTCAACCGACGATCCACAGATCACAGTTGAGCCAGCAACCCCTAATCCTACAGGTGGTGACATACAAGAGATTGTCCGTCAATCTCTTATAAAAACACATAGTGCCTTAGCCCGTTTGAGGCAACCTAACCGTCTGTGGGAACAACCTTTGGATTTCTCCGATATCAGAGAACAATTAGGAGACACTGACCTCACTGTGAATCCTTCAGATCCAATCTTAAATCCTTCTGTAGGAGGATCTGGGATACCTCCTTCACCACCTCCATCATCTCCTTCCTCTTCTGGAGGATATTCCTCTGACGAAGACGATTCCCCTTCTCAGCCTTCCACACCCACTACACCAATGGCAAATCAGAACAACCCTGCTAGACCTTGGCTTGACCAAGATTCCATAGCTGTAACTGGAGCTCAGCATCCTTTACCTAAACACCCGGAGAAATGGCTTCCCAAATTTGACCCTGACTCAAAACAGATCACTGACGATCACATTAAAAAATTTATGTTAGCCATAAAACACCACAATGTCGATCATGAAGACGTTGTCTATAGGTTGTTCCCACATACTTTCGAGGGTAATGCATCCACATGGTACTTTGCCCAGCAACCCCATACCATCGTGTCTTGGGAAAAGTTTGAGTCATGCTTTTTGGAAAAGTTCGGAGACGGTAAACGTCCGGAAGTCCTAGTCATGGATCTTTCTAGCTTAAGAATGAACCCAAAAGAAAAAGTTAAAGAATTTAATCAAAGATTCTTAACACTTAAAAACCGAATCCCTATGGATTCCATACCTGTTGAGAGTCTTATAATAGCTTACTACACTAAATTTTTGCATCAAAGTATAGCTATTTGGGTTAAACGATCTAAGAAAGCCACGTTGTTAAAAGCCTTCGAGGCGGGCAACCAGATTGAAAAAGACATACTTAGTCTTAAAGACTCTACTAGCAATGAAACTGAGACTAGTTCTTCTTCCAAAAAGAAGATTGAAATCCTCCCTAGACCCACTCAAAGTAAAACACAGCCTGAAAGCTCTCATTTAGAAAACTTAACTAAAGTTGTTAAAAAACTTTCAAATCAAGTTATAGACTTAAAAAGGTCGACCGAAGAAGCTTCCTCGAGCAAAGGGCCCTACAAACCCCCGTTCCAAAAGCCTTTTCCTACCAACCGACCTAATCCAAACATCGAAGGCCTAAATCTAGAAAGTCTGGAATGCGCCCTTCAAACGATTCTAGAAGCCCAAGATAACGTGATGCCTCCTGAGATTCCTAAGGAGGTAGTCGAACAAGAGACAGTTCATGAAGAAGAGTCTTCTACAAACATTTTTGGACACTTCTCGAATAGCATCTTTCAAGCTAACTTCGAGACAGTACATCCCTATAATACCAGTAGTAAGAAAACCAACAAACCTTCTTCCGAAAACACTACAACTTTGCCTCCAAAGCAATCTAAATCAGCTGAGACTAAACAGAGTAATGTGAACCCCAACTTAGATTATGATGTAGTTGAAGATCTGAAAAAGTTAAGGGCTAACATTTCTATTTATGAGTTATTGAAGTTTCCATTTCTGTTACAAAACATGTTACAGAATATCTCGGAAAATGGCAAAAATGGTAATTCAAGTGGTAAAAAGGTTGTGCGGAGCAAAGTTCCCCAAAAAACTTCTACTAAAAATAATTTTGATCCTCAAGATAAAGGAAGCCTTCCTGTAAGTAATGTAAATAATGTAAATAATGTAGATAAAGTAGATTTATAAAAAACAAGTAAAAAGCCACAAGCTACTACTCTTAGTACTCGCAAAAATGTACCTCCTTTCCTATTAACTTTCGAAATCTTTAATAGAAATGTGCACAATTGTATGGTAGACTCAGGAGCGTCATCCAATGTGATGCTTTGGTTTGTTTGCCAAAAGATTAACGCTGAAGTTTGAACCCTCTACTTTAAAAATCATACAACTTGATCGAACAAATGTTAAAGTTATAGGCGAACTAAAGAATGTGCTTATTAGATTATCGTCTAACCCCAAGGTTCATAGTGTTTTTGATATAATTGTTGTGGATATTCCAGAAGTGTATGGTCTGTTATTAAGCAAGGACTGGTCGGAATAGGTACATGGTTATTTCACGACAGATTGGTCCCATCTATGGCTTCCACACAACGACAAGCCTAATAAAATCAAAGTAAGTCGTGAGCGCTACCTTAAGTTCACGGTCATAGATTTGAATGATCCCAACGAACCATTTACACCTTCTATCGATTCACCCGAAGTACAAGGGATGGACACCTTCTTTGGAAATTTCATGGCTGAGGCTTCACCTATCACCAATCTAGAACAACAGCCTGAGATTGTAGCATATATGCAACCAACAACTTCTACGCAACAGTCTCATGCACTCGATGGAAATCAAATTTGGTCTCTGTATTTCGACGGGTCAAATTCCAAAGAAGGAGCTGGAGCAGGCTGTTTCATTATCGATCCGGCAGGTAACAAAACATTGATATCATGCAGGTTGGAATTTTAATGTACTAACAATACTACAGAATATGAGGCTTTACTACAAGGTCTCAAAAAATCTTCCGATATGAACATTCAAAATTTAACCGTCTTTGGCGACTCTGAAATAGTGGTTAGACAAGTAAGAGATTCTATCCACTGTCTTTCTCTGCATCTCGAAAGCTACCAGTCTGAGGTATGGAATTTAATGGATAAATTTTCCACTTTCAATATAAATTCTATTCCTAGATTGAATAACTCTGAAGCAAATTTATTAACTAATGTAACTTCTAAACTTCTTCCTGCAGAAGGTTTGTCCCCAGATGCATTCTCCGTTGAGATGCTGTTTTGGCCATCCGTTCCCGACAACATCACGAACTGGAGAGTATTTTATGATGATCAACAAATTATTAACTTTCTCCACATGGAAGAAAGTTTTCAAGGCGCGGTGATAGACAAACACACACATGATGACAATTTGAGCGATTTCACGGTAATACCAGATCCGAGAACTCCTGAATCTTCATCGGATATGGTAAACTCGATCCCTAAATTTGTAGTCAGATTAGAGAAGCTTTATGATTTTAAAGATAAATTTAAAAAGACGGTCAACTGTAAAACCAACAGTTCCTCGTTATCTTATGAAAAAGTAAACTTAGAAACTAAGGAAAATCCTAAGTGCATTAATCTAGGGTTGGGATGTTCTCAACAAGAAAAAGATGCATTTGTTAAATTGTTCAAAAAATTTAAAGATGTCTTTGCATGGACGTATGATGACCTTAAAACTTTCGACCCTAACATCATACAGCATGTCATTCCTATGAAGCCGCAAACCTTACCCTTTCAACAAAAATTGAGGAAAATGCACCCCAAGCTCGAACCGACCATTCAAAAAGAATTGAATAAACCCCTAAATGCTAAAATATTTTTTCATGTTAGACACACTCAGTGGGTTTCTAACCTTGTCCCAGTCCGGAAGAAGAGTGGGGAAATTCGACTCTGCATCGATTTCTGAAACCTTAAAAGAGCGTCTGATAAAGACAACTATCCCGTCCTGCCCATGGAATGGATCCTTCCACAGGTATCTGGTTCTAAGAGGCTATCCTTACTGGATGGTTTCTTGGAATACAGCCAAGTCCTAATGTCTCCTCCAGACGAACTTAAAACTACCTTCCGTACTCCATGGGGCACTTATGCTTATCGCACAATGCCTTTTGGATTGATTAATGTTGGAGCCACCTTTCAGAGAGCAATGGACATTTATTTCCAAGGCTTAATCAATCAGTCCGTTGTAGTTTACTTATATGATGTGACTGTATTTTCTAAAAATAAAAACGATCATCTAGCTCACTTACGAGTCGTTCTACTGTGATGTCGTAAATACGGTATCTCCTTGAATCTCAAAAAATCCATCTTTGCAGTAGAACAGGATAAACTCTTAGGATTCATTGTGTCTAGTGAAGGGATGATTATCGACCCCGAAAGGACTCAAGCCATCACGAAACTTTCCCCTCCTACGTCCAAAAAGTCTACGCAGTCTTTCTTAGGCCAGATTAACTTTGTGAGAATATTTGTCCCCAACTTCTCTAAAATGGTCAGACCCTTGCAGAACCTAATTAAGAAAGACACCCAATATCACTGGGGAACCCTAGAAAATCAAGCTTTTAATGCAATAAACAAGTCCATAATAGACGCTCCATCTCTCATGAGCCCGTATTTTTCTCAAGACTTTACACTCTACACTTTTGCTTCTCACCGTTCCTATACCGCCGTCCTAACCCAAAATATTGTCGAGAACAATGAAGTACGCATTTCCTTTATGAGCTCTGATTTCAAAGGAACTGAACTTAATTACCCAGCGGTATATCAGAAAGCCTACGGTGTTTTCAAAGTAGTTAAGCACTTCCGCTCCTATATTTTGAAGTCTAGAATGAAAGTCATTGTCCCCTATCCAGCCGTTAGGAATCTGTTAGTGCAGAAGGAACTAGGAGAAAAGAGAGCCAACTAGGTCACCTCTTTGCAGGAGTATGACTTATAAATCATCCCATCTCATATAGTGTGAGGCCAAGGGTAATGCAAGTTAGTTGTTGATTCAACAGCAGGACAACAAGACAAAAGCGATACGTCAAACCTAGGACAAAGCGATCGAAGTCTAATCTGTTGCGCACAAAACTCTGTCAGTCCTTGGTATGACGATATAAGATTCTGTCTTGAACACGGATCAGCCCCCCGTCACCTTGACCCCGCTAAAAGAAGAGCGTTGATATTAAAGTCTGCCTCCTTTCATCTGGTGAATGGTATCCTATTTCGTCAAAGTTTTGACGGCATACTGATGCGTTGTCTTGAAATAGACAAAGCAGAAAAAGTCTTGCTAGAGTTGCATGCTGGAGAAGCTGGTGGTCATTTTGGTGGTGACACCACTGCCCATAAGGTTTTGAGAGTCGGTTATTACTGGCCCACACTTTTTAGAGATGCCCATGCCTTCTGTCATAAATGTATTATTTTTCAGAAAGCATCCGGGCGGTTACAAAAACCAGCCTTTCCTCTGCAGCCTGTTTCAGTAGATTCTCCTTTTCAGCAATGGGGCCTTGATATCATAGGTCCGATCAAACCCCCGTCCTCACAACAACACAAGTTTATTGTGACAACCACATATTACTTTACCCGATGGTCTGAAGCTGTCACGTTAAGAACTGTCAACACCAATCAGGTAATTGCCTTTCTAAATTTGAATATTATCACTAGTTTCAGGATCCCTGACTGGTTAGTGTTCGATAATGCTTCTTACTTTTCCTCTCTTGAGATGAGCGAGTTTTATTTGGAGAAAGGAATTAAGCTGAAGTATTCTGCTAGCTATTACCCCCAGGGAAATGGATTGGCAGAATCAACAAACAAGAACTTGATTAAAATCATCAAGAGAACGGTGGTTGAAAATCACAAAAATTGACACAACACATTGTTGAACGCACTGTGGGCTGATAGGGTAATGCCAAAAGCTACTATAGGTAACTCCACCTTTTTTCTCGTTTATGGCAGAGAAGCAATTTTTCCACCTCACATTCTTCTTCCTTGACTTCAGTTGTCGTAGAAAATCCAAGAAGAAGATTGTCCCCCTTTGGAAAACCGAATTAACTCTTTGATGAAGCTAGAAGAGGTAAGAGCCCAAGCTAAACGTAAGTTAGATCAACATCAACTATTGGCTAAAAGCTGGTTCGATTCTAATTCTGCTTCTGATAGGAATTTTGAAGTAGGTGACCTCGTCTTGAAATGGGACAAACCGCATGAGGGAAAGGGGGAACACACTAAATTTCAAAACTTATGGCTTGGATCGTTTTTAGTTGCTGAAAAGTTGGGTCCCAGTTCTTTTCGATTGCAGAATATTGAAGGTCAGCTTGACACCTACCCCGTGAATGGCCAAGTCCTGAAAAGATACTTTGCTTGACAACAACCCTTGTATATTATGTACATATCTTGCTTTTGTTCGCTTTTTCGTTTGCCTTTTGTTTTTGATTTTTCTTTGAATTTATTAGTTTGTGTTTTCTTTCAAATACACATACCTATTTAAGAAGCTATGCAGATAAAGGAAACAAAAAATTCCTTCGCTGAAATAACTTCTAAGAAAATTTGTATAAACATGAGTGGCATATTTCTGAAATTTATATCTATGTTGGAAAATTCCGTTGTTTGAAAGAAGATAACTGATTTCGATCTCTGAGTAAAGCATGTCATGATCATCTATTATATTTTTACACTGTCCCTATTCCATAAAGGAATGAATCAGAAGATGTCTCCCTGTCTTAGGAAGTTGTTTTTGTAAATAAAACATCTCTGGATCTAAATAAAGGACAGTGCTAAAAAATTCTGATAAGGTCTGAGAACATATGTTAAAATATCATGATATTCAGCGTCACCCCGCTCAGCTATATATCTATGAAAAACAAAACAAAATAAATTATTAATAAGAGTTGTGGGAAGTGCTTGTAAACCCGCCGGGATGCTGAACAGATCTGCTGGCAGCGGGTAAATGCATGCATGACGCCAAGACAACTTCGTCGGGGTACTGAACAGGCCCGCTAGCAGTGAAGAAATGTCGAGTATATGAAAATTGGAAAATAAGAATCCTCTTTAATGTCCTTTATTCTGATCCAGAACTTCTTGGCAGGATACAGATGTCAGAGTGGGTTAAATGGAAACCCTGTCGAGGCTATGGACGCCTGCTGGCAGCAATGGCTATGCCGACAGTATTGGAGATTTTATCTTTAATATCGTGATTCGCTAGTCTTAAGACTGTTATCAGTTTTCATCTTTTAAAACACTGCTGGAATAGTTGGTTAATGATGATGTTTATACGATTTTCTGGTTGTCATTTTTGAGTTCGAATTATCTTTGCTGTCATAATTTGAATTTGTTCCTTTTGGCAAAGATAACTGCTTCTACCATTGTTTCGCCATTGTTAGCCGCCAATTCAGATTTTTTCCATTGTCTTATAAGATACCTACACCAATGTTCTACAAACATCAATTTTTCGTTGCAATTTTCAAATAAACGACACTTTTATTTTTGCAACATTTGCACATTTACCTTTGTTTGTGTTTTCACGACTGAAAGCGTGAAAACTTGGTCTTTCAAAGTCGCATTAAAATCAATATTTGAACTGTCGTCATCCTTCTTTTTGATATGCCTATTTCGTCTACATTTCACTTATCATCATAAAGTTGGCAAGACCTTTTTGATCTGTATTCATGCTTCGATTGATTGTAATTTTGTCTCATTAAGTTTGTGATGCATTGGAAATTCGATTTATATGTTCTTTTATTTGATTTGATTGACCATTGGTTTCATAAAAATATATAGGTGTTATGGTTAAACCCTTGATACGAATTGATACATCGCATCTCACATGGACAAAACATTGGTATTGGTTTCGATTTGTAAGTTCGGTTTGAAACTATGGCATAACATTCCATTACGCGCATTGGTTTATACACTTATCATTGGTTTCATTGGTCGGGAAAGTGAAATGATTATTAAACCATACAATAGTGGGTTGAAAAACTATGAACGTCGATAGTTGTACCATTGGAATTAACTATTATGCATGGCAGAAATAAAATCCACCACCTTCGCACAATGTCATTTATGCCTATCCCTTATCCTCATCCCCCTCTGTTAGCTCGGGTAACCCTTCATGCAATCTGCTCCTGTGTGTGTTATGATCCAAACCCTAGACTTACCGTGTGCTCGGCTCCATGGCACCAGTCATGTGAATCGAGACAAGCGCAGCCAAACCTTGCTACAATTCGAAAATGCCCGAAAAGACTTGCAGGATAACGGATGGCTCGCCTTTGTACAACAATTTGAGGGTTTTAATCTAGTTGTGGCACAATAGTTCACCTTGACTTTTGGATGGCTGTAGAGCCAAGGTGGGTGACCTTCAGTTGGAAATCAATGAGGAATTTATCAGTTCTGCTACAAGGTTACCATCCTTGGGCCAGTGTTGGTTCAAAAATTCGAAAGTGGAAGAGGTTTTGTGGCCTCTACTGTTCGTCTCGCGCAAAGTCACATCCTGTGACAGAGGTATGCCCATATCCATGCTTAAACCACGATGTCATGAACTTTTTATAGTAGTCAAACAGTTCGTGACCTGCGAGGGTCGATATGGACTCGTTTTTCTCTACCACCTACGTTTTCTAATGAATTTTATGGGATATCCATTGTATATGCCCTTTTCCTTTCAGCATAGCCTATTTAAAATGTCAAAAAGGTTTAAAAGCGAGAAGGATGACAATAGCCTGTTCCACCATGGACTAATTAAACTTATCATTGTTCATCACTTAAGTCTCCATGGTGATAGTTGGCAAGCTTTTATCGCTCGAAATGGTTTTGATGAAACAAACCCTGTCCAGGTTGATAAGCCTGTGGTGAATGAAACTAAGGCCGGGCCACCTGTGCCCTTCCATATCTTATTTCCCTCTCCCAAGACTTCGGTTGACCCTGCTATTGACTTGCTCGATGCTATAACTGAGAAGTTTGAGGCTATTAAAAGGCCTGTAAGTAAAAAGGCCAAGGAAAACCCTACTGTTTATGCCAAAGGAAAAAGGAATGCTCGGCTTATCTCGAGAATGGCTAGGAATAAGCCTAAACATAGTGTTGAGCAGAAGCCCATTGTCCTTAGTGAGGATTTAGACTCTGACATAAAACGTTTCCTAGCCAGTGAGTACCATTACTCACAGGGCCTATCCTCCGAGCCACCTTATGCTTTCGTTTCGAACCTTCTCCCTTGCCTAAGAAATAATCCCAGTTACCCAGGGATCAAACTGCCTAACGAAACCCTTGGTAATGTAACCAAACCCTTACCTGCTCGTTGAAACCCACACAGCCGTCTTGTGACCAATGTGATTTATGGTTGGAATGGTACTATATAGACGTTCTTATGCTTCAATCGAAAATCCAATCTCTGGAAAGTTAAGTTGCAGTTTTGACCAGCCAAAGAGACAAACTTCAAGCAAATGATAGAAAGCAAAGGACCATTGGTTCCATCGTATTTAAAAACGTTGAATCGGCTACAACCGTTGTCAATTCCAAAATGACATGATCAAGCCATATGCTCGCCATATAGGTATGAATTTTGATATTCTTTTTGTTTTGTAAATTCCTCGGATAAATACAATGTTTTGAATTTGGTTTTCAAATAGCTCTATGTATCTTTCGAAACAACTCTGTCATAATGACATGAGTCCTGTACATTCATCATGAAATTTCGATTTGGTTACATGATTTTCTCATACCCAGTTTAGTCACCGATAGATTTTATCGGATTTGATTGATTTTTGATTGGATTTGATTTGTCTGATTGAGTTAAGGAAATCAACGGTTTGTTTTCAATTCAATTCGTTTATATCCAATTTGAACAGGAACTTATCATGCTAAATTTAGATTACAATCATGTTTTGATTTGATTTCGTTATAGTTAGTATGTTGTGATTGTCGAACTATTTCGTGAGTTTGGTTGATACGATCTTTTAGTATGCTATGTCATATAATTTTCTAATTTGAGAATACAACTTTGATCGTTTCCAATTTGGAAAAAACGACTCTGTTTTTATGGAAACAATACTCTCATTTGAGCCTATGCAAATGCTATTCACGCCCGAATCATGGAACGTTTTTGATACACGACAACTATGTTAAACCCCAGCTGTTTGATTCGCTTGATTGGATAGCTGTGTATCTTCATATAGTTCGATCATTTTCGTGAGTTAGATTCACATCGTACAATCTCCTCTGTTTGATTTTAATTTGCAAACAAATTGATCAATATTTGTTATCTCTATCAAATCTGGTTATAATTCATTTGAAAGGAACGATTTTGATCAAGGTCAATCGATCTTGTCTGCCCCAATTTTCTAAAAAAAAACGATCAGATAATTCTTATGAACCCTGTTATCGATTGAGTGATTTCATTACGATTTCGTTTGTGGACAGTTACGCGCCAATTTTGGTTTAATTCGCTCATGGCATAAATTGTTTGATTACAGTTATGATCTCATTTAGATTTGATCGTGTCTCCTGTTTATGAGGTAGCATAACAATTTCTTGCGATTTGTTTTGATTATATTGATTTCGATTTGATATGAAACAATTGCATTGTTGTTTGATATGATTTTGTTCACCCGACTTTGTGGCAACAAACGAAATATAGTACACTTATCTCTGTAATTAGTTGATAGATATTGGTCTTGTTTGATTTCAAAATGGTATAACAATTTCAATCTGAATGATTCATTTTCAAATAGATATTGGATGTTAATTGAATTTAATTCTTTAAAAGATTTTGAATAGATTTTAATGCTGATTTTGTGTCTTATTTAGACCAGCTACAAAATCGCAAGATTCTGTAGCTAGTCTATAGAATTAAATTTTTTATCATTTTATTAATAAAATATCTTTCTCACTTGTCCATTTTTGACCCTTTTCAGGTAAATTTGAATTGCATGGGACATGTTGGACAGTCTAGGAGACATTTGTGTGTTTTAGTTTTATTTTAGGTTCCTAGTTTAGCCAGACTTAAGATATCTTCCCAGATTTTATGTAAACAGTTTGATAACTTCTACAATGAGGTTTTACCCTGTAGAAGCTCTTTAAATACTTATTATTTTTTGTAATAAGGGGCATCCTCACTTGTGGGAGAACCAGGCTATGGATTTCTAATACAAACTGAGACAGGAGTTGATGTTTTGCTACAACTTTTGCTTTCATAATATCAATCTTTTGTTTCAAGTTTATGCATGTCGCTTTGCAGTTGATTATAGACTACTTTAGCTATCATAGTCTATTGCAGAATGATACAAATTAATTAATGTTTCATCGATATCTGATTTCTTTCAATATTTAAAAATACAACAATTATTTGATTCAGTTAATGAATGATAGATTTCTCTTCCTCATCAATTGAATTATTTTGCATAAGTCTTTGCATACAGGTTTACCTAACTGTTAAGATTTATAAATCATAAGATTGTTGTAAGTGTTTTATGTCTTGTTTGTCCTGTAATCATAATTGAAGAGCATTGCTGATATCATTTACGAGAAGCTCCTGGATAATTCGGTGCGGGTTTCCTCCCTCCGATCAGCTAAGACAATAATCACACACAGGATAAACCTGGAGCGTTTCTCCAGGTCAGTTTATGATTTATTTTAGTTTATCTGTTAGTATAATTTAAGTAGTTAGAATTAGTGTATTGATTTTTTAGTTTAGTTTGTTTTTGTTTTATTTGTTGTTCATAAAAATATAAAATCAACAAAAAATATCTCTCTCTATCTTAGGACAGAATGCAAATGAGTTTTTCAGGTTTTATTCAAATCTGTAGATTGTAGATATTGTACATTTTGTGAATAAGTTATATTTATGTTATTAGTTAGATAGTTAGTTAGTTAGAGTTAGTATAATATTAGTTAGTTTGTTTAATAGTTAGATTAGTTAGTTTGTTTAATAGTTAGTTTTAGTTAGATTAGTTTAGTTTGTTTTAATTGTTATTTTTAGTTAGATTACTTATTGTAGATTTGTTTTCTTTTTGTTTTATTAGGACCTTAGATCAGCTAACAGAGCCGCTAAACCCGTCAGGGTGGTTCATTCCAAACAGCTTCGGTTATTAGACAACCCCGGACTGGTTCCACTCTCTCAGTTGACGGACGATCAATTTCGCCCGTCAACAAATGGCGCTAGAAGGAGGGCCTGAATTTAATTAATGGCACGAGGCGGTCGCAAGACTCCTCCACCACATAATCACTCACCTATAGCGACTACAAACCATTCAAACAATAATATCCCCCTTCAAACAACAACTACTTCAACTGACGATCCACAGATCACAGTTGAGCCAGCAACCCCTAATCCTACAGGTGGTGACATACAAGAGATTGTCTGTCAATCTCTTATAAAAACACATAGTGCCCTAGCCCGTTTGAGGCAACCTAAACATCCATGAGGACAACCTTTGGATTTCTCCGATATCAGAGAACAATTAGGAGACACTAACCTCACTATTAATCCTTCAGATCCAATCTTAAATCCTACTGCAGGAGGATATGGGATACCTCCTTCACCACCTCCATCATCTCCTTCCTCTTCTGGAGGATATTCCTCTGACAAAGGCGATTCCCTTTGTTAGCTTTCCACACCCACTACACTAATGGAAAATCAGAACAACCCTGCTAGACAATGGCTTGACCAAGATGTCCTAGTTGTACCTGGAGCTCAGCATCCTTAACCTAAACACTCGGAGAAATGGCTTCCCAAATTTGACGTTGACTCAAAATAGATCGCTGAAGATCACATTAAAAAATTTATGTTAGCCATAAGACTCCATAATGTCGAGCATGAAGACGTTGTCTGTAGGTTGTTCCCATATACTTTCGAGGGTAATGCATCCACATGGTACTTTTCCCAACAACCCCATACCATCGTGTCTTGGGAAAAGTTTGAGTCATGATTTTTGGAAAAGTTCGGAGACTGTAAACCTCCGAAAGTCCTAGTCATGGATCTTTCTAGCTTAAGAATGAACCCAAAAGAAAAAGTTAAATACTTTAATCAAAGATTCTTAACAATTAAAAACCGAATCCATACAGATTCCATGCTTGCTGAGAGTCTTATAATAGCTTACTACACTAAAGCTTTCCATCAAAGTATAACTATTTGGGTTAAATGATCTAAGAAAGCCACATTGTTAGAAGCCTTTGAGGAGGCCAGCCAGATTGAAAAAGACATGCTTAGTCTTAAAGAATCTACTAGCAATGAAACTGAGACTAGTTCTTCTTCCAGAAAGAAGATCGAAATCCTCCCCAGACCCACTCAAAGTAAAACACAGCCTAAAATCTCTAATTTAGAAAACTTAACTAAAGTTGTTCAAAAATTGTCAAATCAAGTTATATACTTAAAAAGGTCGACCGAAGAATCTTCCTCGAACAAAGGGCCATACAAACTCTCGTTCCAAAAGCCTTTTCCTACCAACCGACCTAATCCAAACATCGAAGGCCTAAATCTAGAAAGTTTGGAATGCGCCCGTCAAACGATTCAAGAAGCCCAAGATAACGTTATGCCTCCTGAGATTCCTGAGGAGGTAGTCAAACAAGAGACAGTTCATGAAGAAGAGTCTTCTCCAAACATTTTTTGCCACTTCTCGGATAGCATCTTTCAAGCTAACTTCGAGATAGTACATCCCTATAATACCAGGAGTAAGACAACCAACAAAACTTCTTCCGAAAACACTACAACTTCGCCTCCAAAGCAATCTAAATCAGCTGAAACTAAACAGAGTAATGTGAACCCCAACTTAGATTATGATGTAGTCGAAGATCTTAAAAAGTTAAGGGCTAACATTTATATTTATGAGTTATTGAAGTTTCCATTTCTGTTACAAAAAATGTTACAGAATATCTCAGAAAATGGCAAAAATGGTAATTCAAGTGGTAAAAAGGTTTTGCAGAACAAAGTTCCCCAAAATACTTCCACTAGAAACAATTCTGGTCCTCAAGATAAAGGAAGCCTTCTTGTAAGTAATGTAAATAATTTAAATAATGTAGATAATGTAGCTTTAGAAACAACAAGTAAAATGCCACAAGATACTACTCTTAGTACTCACAAAAATGTACCTCCTTTCCTATTAACTTTCGAAATCTTTAATAGAAACGTGCACAATTGTATGGTAGACTCAGGAGCGTCATCCAATGTGATGAATTGGTCTGTTTGCCAAAATATTAACGGTGAAGTTGAACACTCTACTTTAAAAATCATACAACTTTATCGTACAAATGTTAAAGTTATAGGCGAACTAAAGAATGTGCTTATTAGATTATTTTCTAACCCCAAGGCTCATCAAGTTATTGATATAATTGTTGTGGATATTCTAGAAGTATATGGTCTATTTTTAAGCAGGGACTCATCGAAACAACTATATGGTTATTTCGCAACAGATTGGTCCCATCTATGGCTTCGAGACAACAGAAAGCCTAATAAAATCAAAGTAAATCGTGAGCATGAACTTAAGTTCACGGTCACATATTTGAACGATCCCAACGAACCATTTACACCTTCTACCGATTCGCCCTAAGTACAAGGGATGGACACCTTCTTCAGCAATTGCATGGCTGAGGCTTCACCTATCACCAATCCACAATGGCAGTCCGAGATTGTAGCATATATGCAGCCAACAGCTTCTACGCAACAGTCTCATGCACCCGATGGAAATCAAATTTGGTCTCTGTATTTCGACGGGTCAAAGTCCAAAGAAGGAGTTGGAGCAGGCTGTGTCATTATCGATCCAGCAGGTAACAAAACATTGATAGCATGTAGGTTGGAATTTGAATGTACTAACAATAATGCAGAATATGAGGCTTTACTGCAAGGTCTCAGAAAAGCTTCCCATATGAACATTCAAAATTTAACCGTCTTTGGCGACTCTGAAATAGTGGTTAGACAGGTAAGAGATTTTATCCATTGTCTATCTCCGCATCTCAAAAGCTACCAGTCTGAGGTATGGAATTTAATGAATAAATTTTCTGCTTTCAATATAAATTCTATTCCTAGATTGAATAACTCTGAAGAAGATTTATTAGCTAATGTAGCTTCTAAACATCCTCCTGCAGAAGGTTTGTCCCCAGATGCATTCTCCGTTGAGTTGTTGTTTCGGCCATCCGTTCCCGACAACATCACGAACTGGAGAGTATTTTATGATGATCAACAGATTATTAACTTTCTCCACATGGAAGAAACTTTTCAAGGTGCGGTGATAGATGAACACACACACGATGAAAATTTGCACGATTTCAGGGCAATACCATATACAAGAACTCTTGAATCTTCATCGGATATGGTAAAATCGATCCCTAAATCTGTAGTCAGATTAGAGAAGTTTTATGATTTTAAAGATAAATTTAAAAAGACGGTCAACTATAAAACCAATAGTTCCTCATTATCTTATGAAAAAGTAAACTTAGGAACTAAGGAAAATCCTCGGTGCATTAATCTAGGGTTGGGATATTCTCAACAAGAAAAAGATGCATTTGTTAAATTGTTCAAAGAATTTCAAGATGTATTTGCATGGACGTATGATGACCTTAAAACTTTTGACCCTAACATCATACAGCATGTCATTCCTATGAAGCCCCAAACCTTACCGTTTCAACAAAAATTGAGGAAAATGCACCGCAAGCTCGAACCGACCGTTCAAAAAGAATTGAATAAACTCGTAAATGCTAAGATAATTTTTCTTGTTAGACACACTCAGTGGGTTTCTAACCTTGTCCCAGTCTGGAAGAAGAGTGGGGAAATTCGACTCTGCGTCGATTTTCGAAACCTTAATAGAGCGTCTGATAAAGACAACTATCCCGTCCCACCCATGGAACAGATCCTTCAACAGGTATTTGGTTCTGAGAGGCTATCCTTACTGGATGTTTTCTCGGGATACAACCAAGTCCTAATGTCTCCTCCAGACCAACTTAAAACTACCTTCCGTACTCCGTGGGGCACTTATTCTTATCGCAAAATGCCTTTTGGATTGATTAATGCTGGAGCCACATTTCAGAGAGCAATGGACATTGCTTTCCGAGGCTTAATCAATCAGTCCGTCGTAGTTTAATTAGATGATGTGACTATATTTTCTAAAAATAAAAACGATCATCTAGCTCACTTACGAGTCGTTCTACTGTGATGTCGTAAATACGGTATCTCCTTGAATCCCAAAAAATCCATCTTTGAAGTAGAACGGGGTAAAATATTAGGATTCATTGTGTCTAGTGAAGGGATGATTATCAACCCCGAAAGGACTCAATCCATCGTGAAACTTCTTCCTCCTACGTCCAAAAATTCTATGCAGTCTTTCTTAGGCGAGATTAACTTTGTGAGAAGATTTGTCCCCAGATTCTCTGAAATGGTCAGACCCTTGCAGAACCTAATTAAGAAAGACACCCAATATCACTGGGGACCCCTAGAAAATCAATCTTTTAATGCAATAAAGAAGGCCATAATAGATGCTTCGTCTCTCATGAGCCTGGATTTTTCTCAAGACTTTACAGTCTACACTTTTGCTTCTGATTGTTCCTATACCGCCGTCCTAACCCAAAAGAATGTCGAGAACAATGAAGTACCCATTTCCTTTATGAGCTTTGCTTTCAAAGGCGCTGAACTTAATTACCCAACGGTATATCAGAAAGCCTATGATGTTTTCAAATCAGTTAAGCACTTCTGGTCCTATCTTTTGAAGTCTAGAACGAAAGTCATTGTCCCCTATCCAGCCGTTAGGAATCTGTTAGTGCAGAAGGAACTAGGAGAAAAGAGAGCCAACTGGGTCACCTCTTTGCAGGAGTATGAATTAGAAATCATCCCAGCTCAGATATTGACAGGCCAAGGGTTATGCAAGTTAGTTGTTGATTCAGCAGTAGGACAACAGGATGAAAGCGATACGTCAAACCTAGGTCAAAGCGATCGAAGTCTAATCTATTGCGCACAAAACTCTGTCAGTCCTTGGTATGATGATATAAGATTCTGTCTTGAACATGGATCAGCCCGTCGTCACCTTGACCCCGCTGAAAGAAGAGCGTTGATATTAAATTATTCCTCCTTTCATCTGGTTAATGGTATCCTATTTTGTCAAAGTTTTGACGGCATACTGATGCGTTGTCTTGAAATAGACAAAGCAGAAAAAGTCTTGCTAGAGTTGCATGATGGAGAGGCTGGTGGGCACTTTGGTGGTCACACCACTTCCCATAAGGTTTTGAGAGCTGGTTATTACTAACCCACACTTTTTAGAGACGCCCATGCCTTGTGTCGTAAATGTATTATTTGTCAGAAAGCATCCGGGCGGTTACAAAAACTAGCCTTTCCTCTGCAGCCCATTTCAGTAGATTCTCCTTTTTAGCAGTGGGGCCTTGATATCATAGGTACGATCAACCCCCCTTCCTCACAACAACACAAGTTTATTGTGACAACCACAGATTACTTTACCCGATGGTCTGAAGTTGCTGCGTTAAGAACTGTCAACACCAGTCAGGTAATTGCGTTTCTAAATTTGAATATTATCACTCGTTTCGGGATCCCTCACTGTTTAGTGTTCGATAATGCTTCTTACTTTTCCTCTCTTGAGATGAGCGAGTTTTCTTTGGAAAAAGGAATTAAGAGGAAGTATTCTTCTAGCTATTACCCCCAGGGCAACAGATTGGCAGAATCAACAAACAAGAACTTGATTAAAATCATCAAGAGAACGGTGGTTGAAAATCACAAAATTTGGCACAACGCACTGTTGAACGTGTTGTGGGCTGATAGGGTAATGCCAAAAGCTACTCTAGGTAACTCCCCATTTTTTCTCGTTTATGGCAGAGAAGCAATTTTTCCACCTCACGTTCTTCTTCCTTCACTTCAGTTGTCGCAGAAAATCCAAGCAGAAGATTGTCCCCCTATGGAAAACCGAATTAACGCTTTGATGAAGCTAGAAGAGTTAAGAGCCCAAGATAAACGTAATTTCAATCAACATCAACTATTGGTTAAAATCTTGTTCGATTCTAATTTTTCTTCTGATAGGAATTTTGAAGTAGGTGACCTCGTCTTGAAATGGGACAACCCGCATGAGGGAAAGGGGGAACACACTAAATTTCAAAACTTATGGCTTGGACCATTTTTAATTGCTGAAAAGTTGGGTCCCAGTTCTTTTCGATTGCAGAATCTTGAGGACCAGCTTGACACCTACCCGATGGATGGCCAAGTGATGAAAAGATACTTTGCTTGACAACAACCCTTGTATATTATGTACATATCTTGCTTTTTTCGCTTTTTCGTTTTCCTTTTGTTTTTTATTTTTCTTTGAATTTATCAGTTTTTGTTTTCTTTCAAATACACATACCTGATTATTGAGCTATGCAGATATAGAAAACAGAAAAATTCCTTCGCTGAAATAACTTCTAAGAAAATTTGTATAAACATCAGTGGTATATTTCTGAAATTTATATCTATGTTGGAAAAGTCCGTTGTTTGAAAGAAGATGACTGATTTCGATCTCTGAGTAAAGCATGTCATGATCATCTATTATATTTTTACGCTGTCCCTATTCCATAAAGGAATGACTCAGAAGATGTCTCCCTATCTTAGGACATTTTTTTTGTAAATAAAATATCTCTAGATCTAAATAAAGGATAGTGCTAAAAAATTCTGATAAGGTCTGAAAAATATATATTAAAATATCATGATTTTCAGCGTCACCCTGCTCAGCTATATATCTATGAAAAACAAAACAAAATAAATTATTAATAAGAGTTGTGGGAAGTGCTTGTAAACCCGCTGGGATGATGAACAGGTCTGCTGGCAGCGGGTAAATGCATGCATGATGCCAAGAACACTTCGTCGGGGTACTGAACAGGCCCGCTGGCAGCGAAGCAATGTCGGGTATATGAAAATTGACAAATAAGAATCCTCTTTAATGTCATTTATTCTGATCCAGAACTTCTTGGCAGGATATAGATGTCAGAGTGGGTTAAATGGCAACCTTGTCGAGGCTATGGACGCCTGTTGGTAGCAGTGGCTATGCCAACAGTATTGGAGATTTTATCTTTAATATCGTGATTCATTGGTCTTAAGACTGTTATCAGTTTTCATCTTTTAAAACACTACTGGAATAGTTGATTAATGATAATGTTTATACGATTTTCTGGTTGTCATTTTTGAGTTGGAATTATCTTTGCTGTCCTGATCTGAATTTGTTCCTTTTGGCAGAGATAACTGCTTCTACAAGTGTGTCGCCATTGTTAGCAGCCAATTCACATTTTTTCCATTGTCTTATAAGTTGCCTACACCAATGTTCTGCAAACATCAATTTTTCGTCGCAATTTTCAAATAAACGACACTTTTATTTTTGCAACATTTCCACATTTACCTTCGTTTGTGTTTTCACGACTGAAAGTGTGAAAACTTGGTGTTTCGAATTCGCATTAAAATCAATATTTGAACTGTCGTCATCCTTCTTGTTGATATGCCTATTTCGTCTACATTTCACTTATCATCATACAGTTGGCAAGACCTTTTTGATCTGTATTCATGCTTCGATTGATTGTAATTTTGTCTCATTAAGTTTGTGATGCATTGGAAATTCGATTTATATGTTCTTTTATTTGATTTGATTGACCATTGGTTTCATAAAAATATATAGGTGTTATGGTTAAACCCTTGATATGAATTGATACATCGCATCTCACATGGACAAAACATTGGTATTGGTTTCGATTTGTAAGTTTGGTTTGAAACTATGGTATAACGTTCCATTATGCGCGTTGGTTTATACACTTATCATTGGTTTCATTGGTCGGGCAAGTGACATGATTATTAAACCATACAATAGTGGGTTGAACATATATGAACGTTGGTGGTTGTACCATTGACACTAACGATTATGCATGGTAGAAATAAACTCCACCACCTTCGCACAATGTCATTTATGCCTATCCCTTATCCTCGTTCCCCTCTGTTAGCTCGAGTAACCCTTCATGCACTCTGCTTCTTTGTCTGTTATGATCCAAACCCTAGACTTACCATGTGCTCGGCTCCATGGCACCAATCGTGTGAATCGAGCCAAATGGTAGACAAACCTTGCTACTATTCGACAATGCCCAAAAAGACTTGGAGGATAACGGATGGCTCGCCTTTGTACAACGATTTGAGGGTTTTAATCTAGTTGTGGAATAACAGTTCACCTTGAATTTTAATGGTTGTAGAGACAAGGTGGGTGACCTTCAGTTGGAAATCAATGAGGAATTTATCAGTTCTGCTACAGGGTTACCATCCTCGGGCCAGCGTTGGTTCAAAAATTCGAAAGTGGAAGAGGTTTTGTGGCCTCTACTGTTCATCTCGCGGAAAGTCACATCCTGTGACAGAGGTATGCCCATATCCATGCTTAAACCATGATGACATGACCTCTTTATAGTAGTGAAACAGTTTGTGACCTGCGAGGGTCGATATGGACTCGTTTTTCTCTACCACCTGCGTTTGCTAATGAATTTTATAGGATACGCGTTGAATATGTCCTTTTACTTTCAACATAGCCTATTTAAAATTTCGAAAAGGTTTAAAAGGGAGAAGGATGATAGTAGCCTGTTCCACCATGGACTAATTAAACTTATCATTTTTCATCACTTAAGTCTCCATGGTGATAGCTGATGAGATTTTATTGCTCGAAATGGTTTTGATGACACAAACCCTGTCCAAGTTGACAAGCCTGTGGTGAATGAAACCAAGGTCGGGCCACCCGTGCCCTTCCATATCTTTCTTCCCTATCCTAAGCCTTCGATCGACCCTTCTATTGACTTGCCCGACACTATAACTGAGAAGGTTGAGGATATTAAAAGGACTGTAAGTAAAAAGGCAAAGGCAAACCCTATTATTGATGCCAAAGGAAAAATGAATGCTCGACTTATCTCAAGAATGGCTAGGAATAAGCCTAAACCTAGTGTTGAGAAGAATCCCATTGTCCTTAGTGAGGATTCAAACTCTGACATAGAACGTTTCCTATCCAATGAGTACCCTTACTCGCAGGGCCTGTCCTCCAAGCCACCTTATGCTTTCGTTTCGAACTTTCCCCCTTTCCTAAGAAATAATCCCAGTTACCCAAGGATCAAATTGCCTAATGAAACCCTTGGCAATGTAACCGAACCCTTACCTGCTCGTTCGAAACCCACATAATCGTCCTCTGACCAATGTGATTTATGGTTGGAACGGTACTATATAGACATTCCTGTGCTTCAATCGAAAATCCAATCTCTAGAAAGTCAAGTTGCAGTGTTGACCAACCAAAGAGACAAACTTCAAGCAACTGATAGAAAGCAAAGGACCACTGATTCCATCATATTTTAAAACGTTGAATAGGCTACAGTTGTTGTCAATTCCAAAATGACATGATCAAGCCATCTGCTCGCCATACAGGTATGAATTTTGATATTGTTTTTGTTTTGTAAATTCCTCGGATAAATACAATGTTTTGAATTTGGTTTTCAAATAGCTATGTGTATCTTTCGAAACAACTCTGTCATAACGACATTCATCCTGTACATTGTTTTCGCTTGCTAAAAATAAATGAAATTTCGATTTGGTTACATGATTTGCTCATACCCAGTTTAGTCACCGATAGATTTTATCGGATTTGATTGATTTTCGATTGGATTTGATTTGTCTGATCAAGTTAACGAAATCGACGATTTGTTTTCAATTCAATTCGTTTGTATCCAATTTGAACAGGAACTTATCATGCTAAATTTAGATTACAATCATGTTTTGATTTGATTTTGTTATAGTTACTATGTTGTGATTGTCGAACTATTTCGTGAGTTTGGTTGATACGATATTTTAGTATGCTATGTCATATAATTTTCTAATTTGAGAGTACAACTTTGATCATTTCCAATTTGGAAAAAATGACTCTGTTTTTATGGAAACAATACTCTCATTTGAGCCTGTGCAAATGGTATTCACGCCCGAATCATGGAACGGTTTTGATACAGGACAACTATGTCAAACCCCATCTGTTTGATTCGCTTGATTGGATTGTTGTGTATCTTCATATAGTTCGATCATTTTCGTGAGTTAGATTCACATCGTGAAAGCTGCTCTGTTTGATTTTAATTTGCAAACGAATTGATCAATATTTGTTATCTCTATCAAATTCGGTTATAATTCGTTTGAAAGGAACGATTTTGATCAAGGTCAATCGATCTTGTCTGCCCCAATTTTCTAAAAAAAAATGATTAGATAATTCTTATGAACCATGTTACCGACTGAGTGATTTCATTACGATTTCGTTTCTGGACAGTTACGCACCAATTTTGGTTTAATTCGCTCATGGCATAAATTGTTTGATTACAGTTATGATCTCGTTTAGATTTGATAGTGTCTCCTGTTTATGAGGTAGCATAACAATTGCTTGCGATTTGTTTTGATTATATTGATTTCGATTTGATATGAAACAATTGCATTGTTGTTTGATATGATTTTGTTCACCCGACTTTGTGGCAACAAAGGAAACAGAGTACACTTATCTCTGTAATTAGTTGATTGATATTGGTCTTGTTTGATTTCAAAATGGTATAACAATTTCAATCTAAATGATTCGTTTTCAAATAGATATTGGATGTTAATTCAAATTAATTCTTTAAAAGATTTTGAATGGATTTTAATGTTGATTCTGTGTCTTATTTAGACCAGCTACAAAATCGCAAGATTCTGTAGCTAGTCTATAGAATTAATTTTTTTATCATTTTATTAATAAAATATCTTTCTCACTTGTCCATTTTTTACCCTTTTCAGGTAAATTTGAATTGCATGGGACATGCTGGACAGTCTAGGAGACATTTGTGTGTTTTAGTTTTATTTTAGGTTCCTAGTTTAGCCAGACTTAAGATATCTTCCCAGATTTTATGTAAACAGTTTGATAACTTCTACAGGGAGGTTTTACCCTGTAGAAGCTCTTTAAATACTTATTATTTTTTGTAATAAGGGGAATCCTCACTTGTGGGAGAACCAGGCTATGGATTTCTAATACAAACTGAGACAGGAGTTGATGTTTTGCTACATCTTTTTCTTTCATAATATCAATCTTTTGTTTCAAGTTTATGCATGTCGCTTTGCAGTTGATTATAGACTACTTTAGCTATCATAGTCTATTGCATAATGATACAAATTAATTAATGTTTCATCCATATCTGATTTCTTTCAATATTTAAAAATACAACAATTATTTGATTCAGTTAATGAATGACAGATTTCTCTTCCTCATCAATTGAATTATTTTGTATAAGTCTTTGCATACAGGCTTACCTAACTGTTAAATTTATAAATCATAAGATTGTTGTAAGTTTTTTATGTCTTGTTTGTCCTATAATCATAATTGAAGAGCATTGCAAATATCATTCGGTGCGGGTTTCCTCCCTCCGATCAGCTAAGACAATAATCACACACAGGATAAACCTGGAGCGTTTCTCCAGGTCAGTTTATGATTTATTTTAGTTTATCTGTTAGTATAATTTAAGTAGTTAGAATTAGTGTATTGATTTTTTAGTTTAGTTTGTTTTTGTTTTATTTCTTGTTCATAAAAATATAAAATCAACATAAAATATCTCTCTCTGTCTTAGGACAGAATGCAAATGAGTTTTTCAGGTTTTATTCAAATTTGTAGATTGTAGATATTGTACATTTTGTGAATAAGTTATATTTATGTTAGTAGTTAGATATTTAGTTAGTTAGAGTTAGTATAAGATTAGTTAGTTTGTTTAATAGTTAGATTAGTTAGTTTGTTTAATAGTTAGTTTTAGTTAGATTAGTTTAGTTTGTTTTAATTTTTATTTTTAGTTAGATTAGTTATTTTAGAATTTTTTTTCTTTTTGTTTTATTAGGACCTTAGATAGGCTAACGGAGCCGCTAAACCCGTCAGGGTGGTTCACTCCAAATGGCTTGGGTTTTTAGACAACCCCGGACCGGTTCCACTCTCTCAGTTGACGGACGATCAATTTCGCCCGTCAACAAATGGTGCTAGAAGGAGGGCCTGAATTTAATTAATGACACGAGGCAGTTGCAAGACTCCTCCACCACCTAATCACTCACCTATAGTGACTAGAAGCCATTCAATCGATAATATTCCCCTTCAGACAACAACTACTTCAATCGACAATCCACAGATCACAGTTGAGCCAGCAACCCCTAATCCTACAGGTGGTGACATGGAAGAGATTGTCCGTCAATCTCTTATAAAAACACATAGTGCCTTAGCCCGTTTGAGGCAACCTAACCGTCCGTGGGGACAACCTTTGGATTTCTCCAATATCAGAGAACAATTAGGAGACACTGACCTCACTTTGAATCCTTCAGATCCAATCTTAAATCCTGTTGCAAGAGGATCTAGGATACCTCCTTCACCACCTCCATCATCTCCTTCCTCTTCTGGAGGTGATTCCTCTGACGAAGGCGATTCCCCTTCTCAGCCTTCCACACCCACTACACCAATGGAAAATCAAAACAACCCTGATAGACCCTATCTTGACCAAGATGTCATAGTTGTACCTGGAGCTCAACATCCTTTACCTAAACACCCTTAGAAATGGCCTCCCAAATTTGACCCTGACTCAAAACAGATTGCTGAAGATCACATTAAAAAATTTATGTTAGCCATAAGACTCCGCAATGTCGAGCATGAAGACGTTGTCTGTAGGTTTTTCCTATATACTTTCGAGGGTAATGCATCCACATGATACTTTTCCCAGCAACCCCATACCATCGTGTCTTCGGAAAAGTTTGAGTCATGCTTTTTGGAAAAGTTTGGAGACGGTAAACCTCCGGAAGTCCTAGTCATGGATATTTCTAGCTTAAGAATGAACCCAAAAGAAAAAGTTAAAGACTTTAATCAAAGATTGTTAACACTTAAAAACTGAATCCCTACGGATTCCATGCCTGCTGAGAGTCTTATAATAGCTTACTACACTAAAGCTTTGCATCAACGTATAGCTATTTGGGTTAAACGATCTAAGAAAGCCACGTTGTTAGAAGCCTTCGAGGAGGCCAGCCAGATTGAAAAAGACATACTTAGTCTTAAAGACTCTACTAGCAACGAAATTGAGACTAGTTCTTCTTCCAGAAAGAAGATCGAAATCCTCCCCAGACCCACTCAAAGTAAAACACAACATGAAAGATATGATTTAGAAAACTTAACTAAAGTTGCTCAAAAACTGTCAAATCAAGTTATAGAATTAAAAAGGTCGATCGAAGAAGCTTCGTCGAACAAAGGTCCCTACAAACCCCTATACCAAAATCCGCTTCCTACCAACCGACCTAATCCAAACACCGAAGGCCTAAATCTAGAAAGTCTGCAATGCGCCCTTCAAACAATTCTAGAAGCCCAAGATAACGTGATGCCTCCTAAGATTCCTGAGGAGGTAGTCGAAAAAGAGACAGTTCATGAAGAAGAGTCTTATCCAAACATTTTTGGACACTTCTCGGATAGCATCTTTCAAGCTAACTTCGAGATAGTACATCCCTATATTACCTAGAGTAAGACAACCAACAAACCTTCTTCCAAAAACACTACAACTTCACCTCCAAAGCAATCTAAATCAACTGAGACTAAACAGAGTAATGTGAACCCCAACTTAGATTATGATGTAGTTAAAGATATTAAAAAGTTAAGGGATAACATTTCTATTTATGAGTTATTGAAGTTTCCATTTCTGTTACAAAAAATGTTACAAAATATCTCTGAAAATGGCAAAAATGGTAATTCAAGTGGTAAAAAGGTTGTGCAGAACAAAGTTCCCCAAAATACTTCCACTAAAAACAATTTTGGTCCTCAAGATAAAGGAATCCTTCCTGTAAGTAATGTAAATAATGTAAATAATGTAAATAAAGTAACTTTAGAAACAACAAGTAAAATGCCACAAGCTACTACTCTTAGTACTCGCAAAAATGTACCTCCTTTCCTATTAACTTTCGAAATCTTTAATAGAAACGTGCACAATTGTATGGTAGACTCAGGAGCATCATCCAATGCGATGCCTTGGTCTGTTTTCCAAAAGATTAACGCTGAAGTTGAACCCTCTACTTTAAAAATCATACAACTTGATCGGACAAATGTTAAAGTTATAGGCGAACTAAAGAATGTGCTTATTAGATTATCGTCTAACCCCAAGGCTCATCAACTTATTGATATAATTGTTGTGGATATTCCAGAAGTGTATGGTCTATTTTTAAGCAGGGACTGGTAAGAAAAACTACATGGTTATTTCGCGACAGATTGGTCCCATCTATGGCTTCCAGACAATGGCAAGCCTAATAAAATCAAAGTAAATTGTCAGCGCGACCTTAAGTTCACGGTCACAGATTTGAATGATCCCAATGAACCATTTATACCTTCTACCGATTCACCCGAAGTACAAGGGATGGAAACCTTCTTTGGCAATTTCATGGCTGAGGATTGACCCATCACCAATCCAGAATAGCAGTCCGAGATTGTAGCATATATGCAGCCAACAACTTCTACGCAACAATCTCATGCACCCGATGGAAATCAAATTTGGTCTCTGTATTTCGACGGGTCAAAGTCCAAAGAAGGAGCTGGAGCAGGCTGCGTCATTATCGATCCAGCAGGTAACAAAACATTGATAGCATGCAGGTTGGAATTTGAATGTACTGACAATACTGCAAAATATGAGGCTTTACTGCAAGGCCTCAGAAAAAATTCCGATATGAACATTCAAAATTTAACCGTCTTTGGTGACTCTGAAATAGTGGTTAGACAGGTAAGAGATTCTATCCATTGTCTATCTCCGCATCTCAAAAGCTACCAGTCTGAGGTATGGAGTTTAATGAATAAATTTTCCGCTTTCAATATAAATTCTATTCCTAGATTGAATAACTCTGAAGCAAATTTATTAGCTAATGTAGCTTCTAAACTTCTTCTTGCAGAAGGTTTGGCCCCAGATGCATTCTTCGTTGAGCTGCTGCTTCGGCCATCCGTTCCCGACAACATCATGAACTGGAGAGTATTTTATGATGATCATCATATTATTAACTTTCTCCACATGGAAGAAACTTTTCAAGGCACGGTGATAGACAAATACACACACGATGACAATTTGCGCGATTTCACGGTAATACCAGATCCGAGAACTCCTAAATCTTCATCATATATGGTAAACTCGATCCCTAAATCTATAGTCAGATTAGAGAAGTTTTATGATTTTAAGGATAAATTTAAAAAGACGGACAACTGTAAAACCAATAGTTCCTCGTTATCTTATGAAAAAGTAAACTTAGGAACTAAGGAAAATCCTCATTGCATTAATCTAGGGTTGGGATGTTCTCAACAAGAAAAAGTTGCATTTGTTAAATTGTTCAAATAATTTAAAGATGTCTTTGCATGGATGTATGATGACCTTAAAACTTTCGACCCTAACATCATACATCATGTCATTCCTATGAAGCCCCAAACCATACCCTTTCAACAAAAATTGAGGAAAATGCACCCCAAGCTCGAACCGACCATTCAAAAAGAATTGAACAAACTCCTAAATGCTAAGATAATTTTTTCTGTTAGACACACTCAGTGGGATTCTAACCTTGTCCCAGTCCAGAAGAAGAGTGGGGAAATTTGAATTTTCGTCGATTTTCGAAACCTTAATAGAGCGTCTGATAAAGACAACTATCCCGTCCCGCCCATGGAACAGATTCTTCAACATGTATCTGGTTCTAAGAGGCTATCCTTACTGGATGGTTTCTCGGGATACAACCAAATCCTAATGTCTCCTCCAGACCAACTTAAAACTACCTTCTGTACTCCGTGGGGCACTTATGCTTATCGCAAAATGCCTTTTGGATTGATTAATGCTGGAGCCACCTTTCAGAGAGCAATGGACATTTCTTTCCAAGGCTTAATCAATCAGTCCGTCGTAGTTTACTTAGATGATGTGACTGTATTTTCTAAAAATAAAAACGATCCTCTAGCTCACTTACGAGTCGTTCTACTGTGATGTCGTAAATACGGTATCTCCTTGAATCCAAAAAAATCCATATTTGCAGTAGAACAGGGTAAACTCTTAGGATTCATTGTGTCTAGTGAAGGGATGATTATCGACCCTGAAAGGACTCAAGCCATCGCGAAACTTCCCCCTCCTACGTCCAAAAAGTCTATGCAGTCTTTCTTAGGCCAGATTAACTTTGTGAGAAGGTTTGTCCCCAGCTTCTCTGAAATGGTCAGACCCTTGCAGAACCTAATTAAGAAAGACACCCAATATCACTGGGGACCGCTAGAAAATCAAGCTTTTAATGCAATAAAGAAGGTCATAATAGACGCTCCATCTCTCATGAGCCCAGATTTTTCTCAAGACTTTACACTCTACACTTTTGCTTCTGACCGTTCCTATACCACCGTCCTAACCGAAAAGAATGTCGAGAACAATGAAGTACCCATTGCCTTTATGAGCTATGGTTTCAAAGGCACTGAAATTAATTACCCAGCGGTATATCGAAAAGCCTACGCTGTTTTCAAAGCAGTTAAGCACTTCCGGTCCTATCTTTTGAAGTCTAGAACGAAAGTCATTGTCCCCTATCCAGCCGTTAGGAATCTGTTACTGCAGAAGGAACTAGGAAAAAAGAGAGCCAAATGGGTCACCTCTTTGCAGGAGTATGAATTAGAAATCATCCCAGCTCAGATACTGACAGGCCAAGGGTTATGCAAGTTAGTTGTTGATTCAACAGCAGGACACCAAGACAAAAGTGATACGTCAAACCTGGGACAAAGCGATCGAAGTCTAATCTGTTGCGCACAAAAATCTGTCAGTCGTTGGTATGACGATATAAGATTTTGTCTTGAACATGTATCAGCACCCCGTCACCTTGACCCCGCTAAAAGAAGAGCGTTGAGATTAAAGTCTACCTCCTTTAATCTGGTGAATGGTATCTTATTTCGTCAAAGTTTTGGCGGCACACTGATGCGTTGTCTTGAAATAGATAAAGCAAAAAAAGTCTTGCTAGAGTTGCATGCTAGAGAAACTAGTGGTCATTTTGGTGGTGACACCATTGCCCATGAGGTTTTGAGAGTTGGTTATTACTGGCCCACACTTTTTAGAGACGCCCATGGCTTGTGTCGTAAATGTATTATTTGTCAGAAAGCATCCGGGCGGTTACAAAAAACAACCTTTCCTCTGCAGCCCGTTTCAGTAGATTCTCCTTTTCAGCAGTGGGGCCTTGAGATCATAGGTATGATCAACCCCCCGTCCTCAGAACAACACAAGTTTATTGTGACAACCACAAATTACTTTACCTGATGGTCTGAAGCTGCTGCATTAAGAACTGTCAACACCAGTCAGGTAATTGCCTTTCTAAATTTGAATATTATCGCTAGTTTCAGGATCCCTGACTGCTTAGTGTTCGATAATGCTTCTTAATTTTCCTCTCTTGCGATGAGCGAGTTTTATTTGGAAAAAGGAATTAAGATGAAGTATTTTTCTAGCTATTACCCCTAGGGAAATGGATTGGTAGAATCAACAAACAAGAACTTGATTAAAATCATCAAGAGAACGGTGGTTGAAAATCACAAAAATTTGCACAATGCACTGTTGATCGCGTTGTGGGATGATAGGGTAATGCCAAAAGATGCTATAGGTAACTCCCCCTTTTTTCTCGTTTATGGCAGACAAACAATTTTTCCACCTCACATTCTTCTTCCTTCACTTCAGTTGTCACAGAAAATCCAAGAAGAAGATTGTCCCCCTTTGGAAAACCGAATTAACGCTTTGATGAAGCTAGAAGAGGTAAGAGCCCAAGCTAAATGTAAGTTAGATCAACATCAATTATTGGATAAAAGTTGGTTCGATTCTAATTCTTCTTCTGATAGGAATTTTGAAGTAGGTGACCTCGTCTTGAAATGGGACAAACCGCATGAGGGAAAGGGGGAACACACTAAATTTCAAAACTTATGGCTTGGACCATTTTTAATTGCTGAAAAGTTGGGTCCCAGTTATTTTCGATTGCAGAATCTTGAAGGTCAGCTTGACAACTACCCGGTGAATGGCCAAGTGTTGAAAAGATACTTTGCTTGAAAACAACCCTTCTATATTATGTACATATCTTGCTTTTGTTCTCTTTTTCATTTGCCTTTTGTTTTTTATTTTTATTTGAATTTATCAGTTTGTGTTTTCTTTCAAATACACATACTTGTTTACTGACCTATGCAGATAAAGAAAACAGAAAATTCCTTCGTTGAAATAACTTCTAAGAAAATTTGTATAAACATCAGTGGTATATTTCTGAAATTTATATCTATGTTGGAAAAGTCTGTTGTTTGAAAGAAGATGACTGATTTTGATCTTTGAGTAAAGCATGTCATGATCATCTTTTATCTTTTTACGTTATCCCTATTCCATAAAGGAATGACTCAGAAGATGTCTCCCTGTCTTAGGAAGTTTTTTTTGTAAATAAAACATCTCTGGATCTAAATAAAGGACAGTGCTAAAAAATTCTGATAAGGTCTGAAAGAATATGTTAAAATATCATGATTTTCAGCGTCACTCCGCTCAGCTATATATCTATGAAAAACAAAACAAATTAAATTATTAATAAGAGCTATGGATAGTGCTTGTAAACTCGTTGGGATGCTGAACAAGTCTGCTGGCAGCGGGTAAATGCATGCATGACGCCAAGACAACTTTGTCGGGGTACTGAACAGGCCCACTAGCAGCGAAGCAATGTCGGGTATATGAAAATCGGTAAATAATAATCCTCTTTAATGTCCTTTATTCTGATCCAGAACTTCTTGGCAGGATATAGATGTCAGAGTGGGTTAAATGGAAACCCTGTCGAGGCTATGGACGCCTGCTGGTAGCAGTGGCTATGCCAATAGTATTGGAGATTTTATCTTTAATATCGTGATTCGCTAGTCTTAAGACTATTATCAGTTTTCATCTTTTAAAACACTACTAGAATAGTTGGGTAATGATGATGTTTATACGATTTTTTGGTTGTCATTTTTGAGTTGGAATTATCTTTTCTCTCCTAATCTGAATTTGTTCCTTTTGGAAGAGATAACTACTTCTACAAGTGTGTCGCCATTGTTAGCAACCAATTCACATTTTTTCCATTGTCTTATAAGCTGCCTACACCAATGTTCTACAAACATCAATTTTTCGTCGCAATTTTCAAATAAACGACACTTTTATTTTTGAAACATTTGCACATTTACCTTCGTTTCTGTTTTCATGACTGAAAGCGTGAAAACTTGGTGTTTGGAAGTTGCATTAAAATCAATAATTGAAATGTCATCATCCTTCTTGTTGATATGCCTATTTCTCCTACATTTCACTTATCATCATACAGTTGGCAAGACCTTTTTGATCTGTATTCATGCTTCGATTGATTGTAATTTTGTCTCATTATGTTTGTGATGCATTGGAAATTCGATTTATATGTTATTTGATTTGATTTGATTGACCATTGGTTTCATAAAAATATATATGTTTTATTGTTAAACCCTTGATATGAATTGATACATCGCATCTCACATGGACAAAACATTGGTATTGGTTTCTATTTGTAAGTTTGGTTTGAAACTATGGCATAACGTTCCATTACACGCGTTGGTTTATACACTTATCATTGGTTTCATTGGTCGGGCAAGTGAAATGATTATTAAACCATACAATAGTGGGTTGAATAGATATGAACGCCGACAGTTGTACCATTGGCATAACTATTATGCATGGAAGAAATAAACTCCACCACCTTCGCACGATGTCATTTATGCCTATCCCTTATCCTCGTTCCCCTCTGTTAGCTCGGGTAACCCTTCATGCACTCTGCTCCTGTGTGTTTTATGATCCAAACCATAGACTTACCGTGTGCTCGAATCCATGCCACCAGTCGTGCGAATCGAGCCAAACGACAGCCAAACCTTGCTACTATTCAACAATGCCCGAAAAGACTTGGAGGATAACGGATGGCTCGCCTTTGTACAACGATTTGAGGGTTTTAATCTAGTTGTGGCACAATAGTTCACCTTGACTTTTGATGGTTGTAGAGCCAAGGTGGGTGACCTTAAGTTTGAAATCAATGAGGAATTTATCAGTTCTGCTATAGGGTTACCATCCTCGGGCCAGCGTTGGTTCAAAAATTCGAAAGTGGAAGAGGTTTCGTTGCCTCTACTGTTCGTCTCGTGTAAAGTCACATCTTGTGACAGAGGTATGCCCATATCCATGCTTAAACCACGATGACATAACCTTTTTATAGTAGTCGAACAGTTTGTGACCTGCGAGGGTCGATATGGACTCGTTTTTCTCCACCACCTGCGTTTGCTAATGAATTTTATGGGATACCCGTTGAATATGTCCTTTTACTTTCAACATAGCCTATTTAAAATGTCGAAAAGGTTTAAAAGGGAGAAGGCTGACAGTAGCCTGTTCCACCATGGACTAATTAAACTTATCATTGTTCATCACTTAAGTCTCCATGGTGATAGTTGATGAGATTTTATCGATCGAAATGGTTTTGATGACACAAACCCTGTCCAGGTTGACAAGCCTGCGGTGAATGAAACCAAGGCCGGGCCACCCATGCCCTTCCATATCTTACTGCCCTCTCCTAAGCCTTCGGTCGAACTTGCTATTGACTTGCCCAACACTATAACTGAGAAGGCTGAGGCTATTAAAAGGCTTGTAAGGAAAAAGGCCAAGGCAAACCCTAATGTTGATGCCAAAGGAAAAAGGAATGCTCGGCTTATCTCGAGAATGGATAGGAATAAGCCTAAACCTAGTGTTGAGAAGAATCCCATTGTCCTTAGTGAGGATTCATACTCTGACATAGAACGTTTCCTAGCCAGTGACTAGCCTTACTCACAGGGCCTGTCCTCCAAGCCACCTTATGCTTTCATTTCGAACATTCCCCCTTGCCTAAGAAATAATCCCAGTTACCCAGGGATCAAACTGCTTAACGAAACCCTCCGCAATGTAACCAAACCCTTACCTTCTCGTTCGAAACCCACACAGTCGTCCTGTGACCAATGTGATTTATGGTTGGAATGGTACTATATAGACATTCCTGTGCTTCAATCGAAAATCCAATCTCTGGAAAGTCAAGTTACAGTGTTGACCAGCCAAAGAGACAAACTTCAAGCAACTAATAGCAAGAAAAGGACCATTGGTTCCATCATATTTAAAAACGTTGAATCGGCTACAGCCATTGTCAGTTCCAAAATGACATGATCAAGCCATCTTCTCTCCATACAGTTATGAATTTTGATATTATTTTCATTTTTTAAATTCCTCAGATAAATACAATGTTTTGAATTTGGTTTTCGAATCGCTCTATGTATCTTTCGAAACAACTCTGTCATAACGACATTCATCCTATACATTGTTTTCGCTTGCTAAAAATAAATGAAATTTCGATTTGGTTACATGATTTGCTCATACCAAGTTTAGTCACTGATAGATTTTATCGGATTTGATTGATTTTTGATTGGATTTGATTTGTCTGATTGAGTTAACGAAATCAACGGTTTGTTTTCAATTCAATTCGTTTGTATCCAATTTGAACAAGAACTTATCATGTTAAATCTAGATTACAATCATGTTTTGATTTGATTTGGTTATAGTTAGTATGTTCTGATTTTCAAACTATTTCGTGAGTTTGGTTGATATGATCTTTTAGTATGCTATGTCATATAATTTTCTGATTTGAGAATACAACTTTGATCATTTCCAATTTTGAAAAAACGACTCTATTTTTATGGAAACAATACTCTCATTTGAGCCTGTGCAAATGGTATTCACACCCGAATCATGGAACGGTTTTGATACATGACAACTATGTTAAACCCCAGTTGTTTGATTCGCTTGATTGTATTTTTGTGTATATTCAGATAGTTCGATCATTTTCGTGAGTTAGATTCGCATCGTAAAAGCTGCTCTGTTTGATTTTAATTTACAAACGAATTGATCAATATTTTTTATCTCTATCAAATCCGGTTATAATTCGTTTGAAAGGAACGATTTTGATCAAGGTCAATCGATCTTGTCTGCCCCAATTTGCTAAAAACAAACGATCAGATAATTCTTATGAACCCTGTTACCGACTGAGTGATTTCATTACGATTTTGTTTGTGGATAGTTACGCGCCAATTTTGATTTAATTCACTCATGGCATAAATTGTTTGATTACAGTTATGATCTCGTTTAGATTTGATCGTGTCTCCTATTTATGAGGCAACATAACAAGTGCTTGCGATTTGTTTTGATTATATTGATTTTGATTTGATATGAAACGATTGCATTGTTGTTCGATATGAATTTGTTCACTCAACTTTGTGGCAACAAACGAAACAGAGTACAGTTATCTCTGTAATAAGTTCATTGATATTGGTCTTGTTTGATTTCAAAATGGTATAACAATTTCAATCTGAATGATTCGTTTTCAAATAGCTATTGGATGTTAATTGAATTTAATTCTTTAAAAGGTTTTGAATGGATTTTAATGTTGATTATGTGTCTTATTTAGACCAGCTATAGAATCGCAAGATTTTGTAGCTAGTCTATAGAATTAAATTTTTTATCATTTTATTAATAAAATATATGTCTAACTTGTCCATTTTTTACCCTTTTCAGGTAAATTCGAATTGCATGGGACATGCTGGACAGTCTAGGAGATATTTGTGTGTTTTAGTTTTATTTTAGGTTCCTAGTTTAGCCAGACTTGGGATATCTTCCCAGATTTTATGTAAACAGATTGATAACTTCTACAAGGAGGTTTTACCCTGTAGAATCTCTTTAAATACTTATTATTTTTTGTAATAAGGGGCATCGTCACTTGTGAGAGAACCAGGCTATGGATTTCTAATACAAACTAAGACAGGAGTTGATGTTTTGCTACAACTTTCGCTTTCATAATATCAATCTTTTGTTTCAAGTTTATGAATGTCGCTTTGTAGTTGATTATAGACTACTTTAGCTATCATAGTCTATTGCAGAATGATACGAATTAATTAATGTTTCATCCATATCTCATTTCTTTCAATATTTAAAAATACAACAATTATTTGATTCAGTTAATGAATGATAGATTTCTCTTCTTCATCAATTGAATTATTTTGTATAAGTCTTTGCATACAGGTTTACCTAACTGTTAAGATTTATAAATCATAAGATTGTTGTAAGTTTTCTATGTCTTGTTTGTCATGTAATCATAATTGAAGAGCATTGCAGCTATCGTTTACGAGAAGCTCCTGGATAATTCGGTGCGGGTTTCCTCCCTCTGATCAGCTAAGACAATCATCACACGCAGGATAAACTTGGAGCGTTTCTCCAGGTCAGTTTGCGATTTATTTTAGTTTATCTCTTAGTATAATTTAAGTAGTTAGAATTAGTGTATTGATTTTTTATCTTAGTTAGTTTTTGTTTTATTTCTTGTTCATAAAAATATAAAATCAACAAAAAATATCTCTCTCTGTCTTAGGACAGAATGCAAATGAGTTTTTCAGGTTTTATTCAAATCTGTAGATTGTAGATATTGTACATTTTGTGAATAAGTTATATTTCTGTTAGTAGTTAGATAGTTAGTTAGTTAGAGTTAGTATAAGATTAGTTAGTTTGTTTAATAGTTAGATTAGTTAGTTTGTTTAATAGTTAGTTTTAGTTAGATTAGTTTAGTTTGTTTTAATTGTTATTTTTAGTTAGATTAGTTATTGTAGATTTGTTTTCTTTTTTTTTTATTAGGACCTTAGATCGGCTAACGGAGACGCTAAACCCTGTCAGGGTGGTTCATTCCAAACGGATTGGGTTATTAGACAACCCCGGACCGGTTCCACTCTCTCAGTTGACGGACAATCAATTTCTCCCGTCAACACCATGGTAAAACACGATCAACTATAAGAAAAGTCAACCATAATCAATCATGCCTAATCAAGGTCAACAATAATCAATTAAACTCAACCAGTGTCAAACATGGTAAACCACACTCAACGATAATAAAACATGTCAATTATAGTCAACCAAGCTCAACCAAATCCAACCATAGTTTGACCAAATTCAGCTATAGTCAAACTTAGTAAATGAATGTCGATAATCAACATTAAGGATGGATTTCAAACATGCTCAACCATAGTCGACCATGCTAAACTATAATTAGCCATATTTAAACATGCTTAGTCAAGAATGATCAACTAAAGTCAATTATAATAACAAATGCACTACTATAGTCAACCATAGTTAACCATTATTGACCATAGTGAAACATGGTCCACGATAGTCAACGAGAATCACCCTTCTTCAACCATAGTCAATTATGCTAAAATATGATTGATTATAGTCAATGATAGTCAAATGTGGTCAACCATGGTTAACGATAGTCAAACATAATCAACTATAGGTCCAACCATCATTTACCATAGTCAAACATGATGAACAATAGTCAACCATTGACAAACATGTTCAACCATGCTCAAACATCTTCAATCATAGTGGACTATTGTTAAACATGGTCAAACATAGCCAACCATAGTAAAAAATGGTCAACCAGAGTAAACCATGGTCAAACATAATCAAGCATGGTTAATCTTGGTAACCCATGGTTAAAAATGTCCAACAATAATAAACAATGGTCAACCATAGTCAACCATGCTCAAACATTGCCAACCATAGTCAACCATGGTTAACCATAGTGAAACATGATTAGCCATGTTCAACCATATCCAACCATACAAAAGCATGGTCAACCATAAGAATCCATCTTCAAACATGGTCAACTAGTCAACTATATTCAACCATGGGTAATTACAACCATACTCACCCTAATTCAACTATAGTCAAACATAGTCAACAAAAGTCATTATAAAAAATAGTCAACCACTATTAACCATAAGAATACCAACATTTTCATTTTAATAATATAACTTGTCATAAGTAATATTAATTGCGTGAAGAGGGGCATTCTACAACTCGTTATTAGGTTGATGTGTGATTTCGTGCTCAAATTCAATGTGGAGTGTCACTCTTAAATAATAATAGTAAGAGATTATGTAAATGAAAATTGTATATGTAGACTCTAATCTTTTGCACTCTAAAACTGATTGAGGAAGGGTTTTCACATCTAGAGATTTAAAACCCAAGTTAAGATAGGGCTCTCTTGATAATATATTCATAAGTTTTTTATCCTTATACTTAGCATGAAATTATAAATATTTTAAAATTGGGAAACGTTGCTCTTACTTTATCTTGCCTTCATGCAGTTTGTGTTTCTCTTCAAACTGCTAAAGGAGTTCACGCTAGCTTGCATGAATTGAGAAGAACAATGAAATGGTTTAAACCTCGTGATAACAAAGGACGGTTTGGATCACAAACCAACTTATGTTCATGTGTGTTTTTGATGGTTGATAGAGTGTGCATCATTTGATTTTTTTCGTGAAGATCAATTTTTTTGATTAATTATCTATTTATTGTTACAAAAACACATAGATGATGCCAAAGGACTCCATAGCATTCATGATTCTTAATGAACTTGAGAAATAGATATTATGTAAAAAATGATCACATTTAGAAGTAAAAATTATATGTTGGCTTGGGGTCCTATAATTATATGTAACTCGATTCTTCGGTTACTGATTTGGCATTTCTCTCGTGATGAATTTCCTGGCTTGCTGGTCTCTTGGTTGTTTCCATTTTCCCCTCCGTCGATTTCGGCCGATCTTCCATCACCCTGTTGCATCCTTCATCCACCTCTGCGCCACTCACTCTCTCATCCATTTGTCCCTTTGGCTACATCTCGCTCTCCACCCATCCATGAATAAACAAACTTAGGCTAAAAAGATTAGATTAATTAATAATGTTAGTAAATAGTAAATAGGTTAATAAATTTAGGGTAATTAGACAAATAAACTAGGTTAAGTCTTGTTAGAAATTAATTAATGAGTTAATAACTAATTTAGTTTTTAGTGATTAGGTTAGTGTTTTATTAATTAAACATTAAAAATAAAAATAAAATTATAAAACATATAATAAAACAAATTAGAAATAAAAAAAATTAAAACAAAAATTATAATAAACAATCAATAAATTAAATATATAAAAATTAAAACAAAACAAAGT